>CAUYWW010000230.1:85544-685544 GCA_963576845.1 Megachile leachella | reverse complement strand
TATTATCGCTAGAACTATAATAAATATACGTACTACTTTTATTATCATCAATATAACATGCATTATTACCCATATTATGCAGTTATTATCGATAGAACTGTAATAAATATACTTATTACTTTTATTATTATCAATATAACATGCACTATTTGCCATATTTTACTATTATTATCGCTAGAACTATAATAATTATACTTATTACTCCCGATATTATCAATATAACATGCATTATTACCCATATAATGCAGTTATTATCGCTAGAACTGTAATAATTATACTTATTACTTATATTGTTAGCAATATAACATGCATTATTACCCATATAATGCAGTTATTATCGCTAGAACTGTAATAATTATACTTATTACTTATATTATTCTCAATATAACATGCATTATTACCCATATTATGCAGTTATTATCGCAAGAACTATAATAAATATACGTATTACTTTCATTATTATCAATATAACATGCATTATTACCCATATTATGCAGTTATTATCGCTAGAACTATAATAAATATACGTATTACTTTTATTATCATCAATATAACATGCATTATTACCCATATAATGCAGTTATTATAGCTAGAACTGTAATAATTATACTTATTACTTATATTATTATCAATATAACATGCATTATTACCCATATTATGCAGTTATTATCGCTAGAACTGTAATAATTGTACTCATTACTTATATTATTAGCAATATAACGTGCATTATTACCCATATAATGCAGTTATTATCGCCAGAACTGTAATAATTATACTTATTACTTATATTATTCTCAATATAACATGCATTATTACCCATATTATGCAGTTATTATCGCTAGAACTATAATAAACATACGTATTACTTTCATTATCATCAACATAACATGCATTATTACCCATATTATGCAGTTATTATCGATAGAACTGTAATAAATATACTTATTACTTTTACTATTATCAATATATCATGCACTATTAGTCATATTTTACTATTATTATCGCTAGAACTATAATAATTATACTTATTACTCCTGATATTATCAATATAACATGCCTTATTACGCATATAATGCAGTTATTATCGCTAGAACTGTAATAATTGTACTCATTACTCATATTATTAGCAATATAACGTGCATTATTACCCATATAATGCAGTTATTATCGCCAGAACTGTAATAATTATACTTATTACTTATATTATTCTCAATATAACATGCATTATTACCCATATAATGCAGTTATTATCGCTAGAACTATAATAAATATACGTATTACTTTCATTATCATCAATATAACATGCATTATTACCCATATAATGGAGGTATTATCGCTAGAACTGTAATAATTATACTTATTACTTATATTATTATCAATATAACATGCATTATTACCCATATTATGCAGATATTATCGATAGAACTGTAATAAATACACTTATTACTTTTACTATTATCAATATAACATGCATTCTTACCCATATAATGGGGGTATTATGACTATAACTGTAATAATTATACTTATTACTTATACTATTAGGAATATAACGTGCATTATTACCCATATAATGCAGTTATTATCGCCAGAACTGTAATAAATATACTTATTACTTATATTATTATCAACATAACATGCATTATTACCCATATTATGCAGTTATTATCGCTAGAACTATAATAATTGTACTCATTACTTATATTATTAGCAATATAACGTGCATTATTACCCATATTATGCAGTTATTATCGCCAGAACTGTAATAATTATACTTATTACTTATATTATTATCAATATAACATGCATTATTACCCATATTGTCCAGTTATTATCTCTAGAACTGTAATAATTATACTTATTACTTATATTATTATCAATATAACATGCATTATTACCCATATAATGGAGGTATTATCGCTAGAACTGTAATAATTATACTTATTACTTATACTATTAGCAATATAACGTGCATTATTACCCATATAATGCAGTTATTATCGCCAGAACTGTAATAATTATACTTATTACTTATATTATTCTCAATATAACATGCATTATTACCCATATTATGCAGTTATTATCGCTAGACCTATAATAAACATACGTATTACTTTTATTATCATCAACATAACATGCATTATTACCCATATTATGCAGTTATTATCGATAGAACTGTAATAAATATACTTATTACTTTTACTATTATCAATATATCATGCACTATTAGCCATATTTTACTATTATTATGGCTAGAACTATAATAATTATACTTATTACTCCCGATATTATCAATATAACATGCCTTATTACGCATATAATGCAGTTATTATCGCTAGAACTGTAATAATTGTACTCATTACTCATATTATTAGCAATATAATGTGCATTATTACCCATATAATGCAGTTATTATCGCCAGAACTGTAATAATTATACTTATTACTTATATTATTCTCAATATAACATGCATTATTACCCATATTATGCAGTTATTATCGCTAGAACTATAATAAACATACGTATTACTTTCATTATCATCAACATAACATGCATTATTACCCATATTATGCAGTTATTATCGATAGAACTGTAATAAATATACTTATTACTTTTACTATTATCAATATATCATGCACTATTAGGCATATTTTACTATTATTATCGCTAGAACTATAATAATTATACTTATTACTCCTGATATTATCAATATAACATGCCTTATTACGCATATAATGCAGTTATTATCGCTAGAACTGTAATAATTGTACTCATTACTCATATTATTAGCAATATAACGTGCATTATTACCCATATAATGCAGTTATTATCGCCAGAACTGTAATAATTATACTTATTACTTATATTATTCTCAATATAACATGCATTATTACCCATATAATGCAGTTATTATCGCTAGAACTATAATAAATATACGTATTACTTTCATTATCATCAATATAACATGCATTATTACCCATATAATGGAGGTATTATCGCTAGAACTGTAATAATTATACTTATTACTTATATTATTATCAATATAACATGCATTATTACCCATATTATGCAGTTATTATCGATAGAACTGTAATAAATACACTTATTACTTTTACTATTATCAATATAACATGCATTATTACCCATATAATGGAGGTATTATCGCTAGAACTGTAATAATTATACTTATTACTTATACTATTAGCAATATAACGTGTATTATTACCCATATAATGCAGTTATTATCGCCAGAACTGTAATAATTATACTTATTACTTATATTATTCTCAATATAACATGCATTATTACCCATATTATGCAGTTATTATCGCTAGAACTATAATAAATATACGTACTACTTTTATTATCATCAATATAACATGCATTATTACCCATATTATGCAGTTATTATCGATAGAACTGTAATAAATATACTTATTACTTTTATTATTATCAATATAACATGCACTATTTGCCATATTTTACTATTATTATCGCTAGAACTATAATAATTATACTTATTACTCCCGATATTATCAATATAACATGCATTATTACCCATATAATGCAGTTATTATCGCTAGAACTGTAATAATTATACTTATTACTTATATTGTTAGCAATATAACATGCATTATTACCCATATAATGCAGTTATTATCGCTAGAACTGTAATAATTATACTTATTACTTATATTATTCTCAATATAACATGCATTATTACCCATATTATGCAGTTATTATCGCAAGAACTATAATAAATATACGTATTACTTTCATTATTATCAATATAACATGCATTATTACCCATATTATGCAGTTATTATCGCTAGAACTATAATAAATATACGTATTACTTTTATTATCATCAATATAACATGCATTATTACCCATATAATGCAGTTATTATAGCTAGAACTGTAATAATTATACTTATTACTTATATTATTATCAATATAACATGCATTATTACCCATATTATGCAGTTATTATCGATAGAACTGTAATAAATACACTTATTACTTTTACTATTATCAATATAACATGCATTATTACCCATATAATGGAGGTATTATCGCTAGAACTGTAATAATTATACTTATTACTTATACTATTAGCAATATAACGTGTATTATTACCCATATAATGCAGTTATTATCGCCAGAACTGTAATAATTATACTTATTACTTATATTATTCTCAATATAACATGCATTATTACCCATATTATGCAGTTATTATCGCTAGAACTATAATAAATATACGTACTACTTTTATTATCATCAATATAACATGCATTATTACCCATATTATGCAGTTATTATCGATAGAACTGTAATAAATATACTTATTACTTTTATTATTATCAATATAACATGCACTATTTGCCATATTTTACTATTATTATCGCTAGAACTATAATAATTATACTTATTACTCCCGATATTATCAATATAACATGCATTATTACCCATATAATGCAGTTATTATCGCTAGAACTGTAATAATTATACTTATTACTTATATTGTTAGCAATATAACATGCATTATTACCCATATAATGCAGTTATTATCGCTAGAACTGTAATAATTATACTTATTACTTATATTATTCTCAATATAACATGCATTATTACCCATATTATGCAGTTATTATCGCAAGAACTATAATAAATATACGTATTACTTTCATTATTATCAATATAACATGCATTATTACCCATATTATGCAGTTATTATCGCTAGAACTATAATAAATATACGTATTACTTTTATTATCATCAATATAACATGCATTATTACCCATATAATGCAGTTATTATAGCTAGAACTGTAATAATTATACTTATTACTTATATTATTATCAATATAACATGCATTATTACCCATATTATGCAGTTATTATCGCTAGAACTGTAATAATTGTACTCATTACTTATATTATTAGCAATATAACGTGCATTATTACCCATATAATGCAGTTATTATCGCCAGAACTGTAATAATTATACTTATTACTTATATTATTCTCAATATAACATGCATTATTACCCATATTATGCAGTTATTATCGCTAGAACTATAATAAACATACGTATTACTTTCATTATCATCAACATAACATGCATTATTACCCATATTATGCAGTTATTATCGATAGAACTGTAATAAATATACTTATTACTTTTACTATTATCAATATATCATGCACTATTAGTCATATTTTACTATTATTATCGCTAGAACTATAATAATTATACTTATTACTCCTGATATTATCAATATAACATGCCTTATTACGCATATAATGCAGTTATTATCGCTAGAACTGTAATAATTGTACTCATTACTCATATTATTAGCAATATAACGTGCATTATTACCCATATAATGCAGTTATTATCGCCAGAACTGTAATAATTATACTTATTACTTATATTATTCTCAATATAACATGCATTATTACCCATATAATGCAGTTATTATCGCTAGAACTATAATAAATATACGTATTACTTTCATTATCATCAATATAACATGCATTATTACCCATATAATGGAGGTATTATCGCTAGAACTGTAATAATTATACTTATTACTTATATTATTATCAATATAACATGCATTATTACCCATATTATGCAGATATTATCGATAGAACTGTAATAAATACACTTATTACTTTTACTATTATCAATATAACATGCATTATTACCCATATAATGGAGGTATTATCGCTAGAACTGTAATAATTATACTTATTACTTATACTATTAGCAATATAACGTGTATTATTACCCATATAATGCAGTTATTATCGCCAGAACTGTAATAATTATACTTATTACTTATATTATTCTCAATATAACATGCATTATTACGCATATTATGCAGTTATTATCGCTAGAACTATAATAAATATACGTACTACTTTTATTATCATCAATATAACATGCATTATTACCCATATTATGCAGTTATTATCGATAGAACTGTAATAAATATACTTATTACTTTTATTATTATCAATATAACATGCACTATTTGCCATATTTTACTATTATTATCGCTAGAACTATAATAATTATACTTATTACTCCCGATATTATCAATATAACATGCATTATTACCCATATAATGCAGTTATTATCGCTAGAACTGTAATAATTATACTTATTACTTATATTGTTAGCAATATAACATGCATTATTACCCATATAATGCAGTTATTATCGCTAGAACTGTAATAATTATACTTATTACTTATATTATTCTCAATATAACATGCATTATTACCCATATTATGCAGTTATTATCGCAAGAACTATAATAAATATACGTATTACTTTCATTATTATCAATATAACATGCATTATTACCCATATTATGCAGTTATTATCGCTAGAACTATAATAAATATACGTATTACTTTTATTATCATCAATATAACATGCATTATTACCCATATAATGCAGTTATTATAGCTAGAACTGTAATAATTATACTTATTACTTATATTATTATCAATATAACATGCATTATTACCCATATTATGCAGTTATTATCGCTAGAACTGTAATAATTGTACTCATTACTTATATTATTAGCAATATAACGTGCATTATTACCCATATAATGCAGTTATTATCGCCAGAACTGTAATAATTATACTTATTACTTTTACTATTATCAATATATCATGCACTATTAGCCATATTATACTATTATTATCGCTAGAACTATAATAATTATACTTATTACTCCCGATATTATCAATATAACATGCATTATTACCCATATAATGCAGTTCTTATCGCTAGAACTGTAATAATTATACTTATTACTTATACTATTAGCAATATAACGTGCATTATTACCCATATAATGGAGGTATTATCGCCAGAACTGTAATAATTATACTCATTACTTATATTATTATCAATATAACGTGCATTATTACCCATATAATGCAGTTATTATCGCCAGAACTGTAATAATTATACTTATTACTTATATTATTCTCAATATAACATGCATTATTACCCATATTATGCAGTTATTATCGCTAGAACTATAATAAACATACGTATTACTTTCATTATCATCAACATAACATGCATTATTACCCATATTATGCAGTTATTATCGATAGAACTGTAATAAATATACTTATTACTTTTACTATTATCAATATATCATGCACTATTAGCCATATTTTACTATTATTATCGCTAGAACTATAATAATTATACTTATTACTCCTGATATTAGCAATATAACATGCCTTATTACGCATATAATGCAGTTATTATCGCTAGAACTGTAATAATTATACTCATTACTTATATTATTAGCAATATAACGTGCATTATTACCCATATAATGCAGTTATTATCGCCAGAACTGTAATAATTATACTTATTACTTATATTATTCTCAATATAACATGCATTATTACCCATATTATGCAGTTATTATCGCTAGAACTATAATAAACATACGTATTACTTTCATTATCATCAACATAACATGCATTATTACCCATATAATGCAGTTATTATCGATAGAACTGTAATAAATACACTTATTACTTTTACTATTATCAATATATCATGAACTATTATCCATATTTTACTATTATTATCGCTAGAACTATAATAATTATACTTATTACTCCCGATATTATCAATATAACATGCCTTATTACCCATATAATGCAGTTATTATCGCTAGAACTGTAATAATTATATTCATTACTTATATTATTAGCAATATAACGTGCATTATTACCCATATAATGCAGTTATTATCGCCAGAACTGTAATAAATATACTTATTACTTATATTATTATCAATATAACATGCATTATTACCCATATAATGCAGTTATTATAGCTAGAACTGTAATAATTATACTTATTACTTATATTATTATCAATATAACATGCATTATTACCCATATTATGCAGTTATTATCGCTAGAACTGTAATAATTGTACTCATTACTTATATTATTAGCAATATAACGTGCATTATTACCCATATAATGCAGTTATTATCGCCAGAACTGTAATAATTATACTCATTACTTATATTATTATCAATATAACGTGCATTATTACCCATATTATGCAGTTATTATCGCTAGAACTGTAATAATTATACTTATTACTTATACTATTAGCAATATAACGTGCATTATTACCCATATAATGCAGTTATTATCGCCAGAACTGTAATAATTATACTTATTACTTATATTATTCTCAATATAACATGCATTATTACCCATATTATGCAGTTATTATCGCTAGAACTATAATAAACATACGTATTACTTTCATTATCATCAACATAACATGCATTATTACCCATATTATGCAGTTATTATCGATAGAACTGTAATAATTGTACTCATTACTTATATTATTAGCAATATAACGTGCATTATTACCCATATTATGCAGTTATTATCGCCAGAACTGTAATAATTATACTTATTACTTATATTATTATCAATATAACATGCATTATTACCCATATTGTCCAGTTATTATCTCTAGAACTGTAATAATTATACTTATTACTTATATTATTATCAATATAACATGCATTATTACCCATATAATGGAGGTATTATCGCTAGAACTGTAATAATTATACTTATTACTTATATTATTATCAATATAACATGCATTATTACCCATATAATGCAGTTATTATCGCTAGAACTATAATAAATATACGTATTACTTTCATTATCATCAATATAACATGCATTATTACCCATATAATGGAGGTATTATCGCTAGAACTGTAATAATTATACTTATTACTTATATTATTATCAATATAACATGCATTATTACCCATATTATGCAGTTATTATCGATAGAACTGTAATAAATACACTTATTACTTTTACTATTATCAATATCACATGCATTATTACCCATATAATGGAGGTATTATCGCTAGAACTGTAATAATTATACTTATTACTTATACTATTAGCAATATAACGTGTATTATTACCCATATAATGCAGTTATTATCGCCAGAACTGTAATAATTATACTTATTACTTATATTATTCTCAATATAACATGCATTATTACGCATATTATGCAGTTATTATCGCTAGAACTATAATAAATATACGTACTACTTTTATTATCATCAATATAACATGCATTATTACCCATATTATGCAGTTATTATCGATAGAACTGTAATAAATATACTTATTACTTTTATTATTATCAATATAACATGCACTATTTGCCATATTTTACTATTATTATCGCTAGAACTATAATAATTATACTTATTACTCCCGATATTATCAATATAACATGCATTATTACCCATATAATGCAGTTATTATCGCTAGAACTGTAATAATTATACTTATTACTTATATTGTTAGCAATATAACATGCATTATTACCCATATAGTGCAGTTATTATCGCTAGAACTGTAATAATTATACTTATTACTTATATTATTCTCAATATAACATGCATTATTACCCATATTATGCAGTTATTATCGCAAGAACTATAATAAATATACGTATTACTTTCATTATTATCAATATAACATGCATTATTACCCATATTATGCAGTTATTATCGCTAGAACTATAATAAATATACGTATTACTTTTATTATCATCAATATAACATGCATTATTACCCATATAATGCAGTTATTATAGCTAGAACTGTAATAATTATACTTATTACTTATATTATTATCAATATAACATGCATTATTACCCATATTATGCAGTTATTATCGCTAGAACTGTAATAATTGTACTCATTACTTATATTATTAGCAATATAACGTGCATTATTACCCATATAATGCAGTTATTATCGCCAGAACTGTAATAATTATACTTATTACTTATATTATTCTCAATATAACATGCATTATTACCCATATTATGCAGTTATTATCGCTAGAACTATAATAAACATACGTATTACTTTCATTATCATCAACATAACATGCATTATTACCCATATAATGCAGTTATTATCGATAGAACTGTAATAAATACACTTATTACTTTTACTATTATCAATATATCATGAACTATTAGCCATATTTTACTATTATTATCGCTAGAACTATAATAATTATACTTATTACTCCCGATATTATCAATATAACATGCCTTATTACCCATATAATGCAGTTATTATCGCTAGAACTGTAATAATTATATTCATTACTTATATTATTAGCAATATAACGTGCATTATTACCCATATAATGCAGTTATTATCGCCAGAACTGTAATAAATATACTTATTACTTATATTATTATCAATATAACATGCATTATTACCCATATAATGCAGTTATTATAGCTAGAACTGTAATAATTATACTTATTACTTATATTATTATCAATATAACATGCATTATTACCCATATTATGCAGTTATTATCGCTAGAACTGTAATAATTGTACTCATTACTTATATTATTAGCAATATAACGTGCATTATTACCCATATAATGCAGTTATTATCGCCAGAACTGTAATAATTATACTTATTACTTTTACTATTATCAATATATCATGCACTATTAGCCATATTTTACTATTATTATCGCTAGAACTATAATAATTATACTTATTACTCCCGATATTATCAATATAACATGCATTATTACCCATATAATGCAGTTATTATCGCTAGAACTGTAATAATTATACTTATTACTTATACTATTAGCAATATAACGTGCATTATTACCCATATAATGCAGTTATTATCGCCAGAACTGTAATAATTATACTCATTACTTATATTATTATCAATATAACGTGCATTATTACCCATATTATGCAGTTATTATCGCTAGAACTGTAATAATTATACTTATTACTTATACTATTAGCAATATAACGTGCATTATTACCCATATAATGCAGTTATTATCGCCAGAACTGTAATAATTATACTTATTACTTATATTATTCTCAATATAACATGCATTATTACCCATATTATGCAGTTATTATCGCTAGAACTATAATAAACATACGTATTACTTTCATTATCATCAACATAACATGCATTATTACCCATATTATGCAGTTATTATCGATAGAACTGTAATAATTGTACTCATTACTTATATTATTAGCAATATAACGTGCATTATTACCCATATTATGCAGTTATTATCGCCAGAACTGTAATAATTATACTTATTACTTATATTATTATCAATATAACATGCATTATTACCCATATTGTCCAGTTATTATCTCTAGAACTGTAATAATTATACTTATTACTTATATTATTATCAATATAACATGCATTATTACCCATATAATGGAGGTATTATCGCTAGAACTGTAATAATTATACTTATTACTTATATTATTATCAATATAACATGCATTCTTACCCATATAATGGGGGTATTATGACTATAACTGTAATAATTATACTTATTACTTATACTATTAGGAATATAACGTGCATTATTACCCATATAATGCAGTTATTATCGCCAGAACTGTAATAAATATACTTATTACTTATATTATTATCAACATAACATGCATTATTACCCATATTATGCAGTTATTATCGCTAGAACTATAATAATTGTACTCATTACTTATATTATTAGCAATATAACGTGCATTATTACCCATATTATGCAGTTATTATCGCCAGAACTGTAATAATTATACTTATTACTTATATTATTATCAATATAACATGCATTATTACCCACATTGTCCAGTTATTATCTCTAGAACTGTAATAATTATACTTATTACTTATATTATTATCAATATAACATGCATTATTACCCATATAATGGAGGTATTATCGCTAGAACTGTAATAATTATACTTATTACTTATACTATTAGCAATATAACGTGCATTATTACCCATATAATGCAGTTATTATCGCCAGAACTGTAATAATTATACTTATTACTTATATTATTCTCAATATAACATGCATTATTACCCATATTATGCAGTTATTATCGCTAGAACTATAATAAACATACGTATTACTTTTATTATCATCAACATAACATGCATTATTACCCATATTATGCAGTTATTATCGCTACAACTATAATAAACATACGTATTACTTTCATTATCATCAACATAACATGCATTATTACCCATATTATGCAGTTATTATCGGTAGAACTGTAATAAATATACTTATTACTTTTACTATTATCAATATATCATGCACTATTAGCCATATTTTACTATTATTATCGCTAGAACTATAATAATTATACTTATTACTCCCGATATTATCAATATAACATGCATTATTACCCATATAATGCAGTTATTATCGCTAGAACTGTAATAATTATACTTATTACTTATATTGTTAGCAATATAACATGCATTATTACCCATATAATGCAGTTATTATCGCTAGAACTGTAATAATTATACTTATTACTTATATTATTCTCAATATAACATGCATTATTACCCATATTATGCAGTTATTATCGCAAGAACTATAATAAATATACGTATTACTTTCATTATTATCAATATAACATGCATTATTACCCATATTATGCAGTTATTATCGCTAGAACTATAATAAATATACGTATTACTTTTATTATCATCAATATAACATGCATTATTACCCATATAATGCAGTTATTATAGCTAGAACTGTAATAATTATACTTATTACTTATATTATTATCAATATAACATGCATTATTACCCATATTATGCAGTTATTATCGCTAGAACTGTAATAATTGTACTCATTACTTATATTATTAGCAATATAACGTGCATTATTACCCATATAATGCAGTTATTATCGCCAGAACTGTAATAATTATACTTATTACTTTTACTATTATCAATATATCATGCACTATTAGCCATATTATACTATTATTATCGCTAGAACTATAATAATTATACTTATTACTCCCGATATTATCAATATAACATGCATTATTACCCATATAATGCAGTTATTATCGCTAGAACTGTAATAATTATACTTATTACTTATATTATTATCAATATAACATGCATTATTACCCATATAATGGAGGTATTATCGCAAGAACTGTAATAATTATACTTATTACTTATACTATTAGCAATATAACGTGCATTATTACCCATATAATGCAGTTATTATCGCCAGAACTGTAATAATTATACTCATTACTTATATTATTATCAATATAACGTGCATTATTACCCATATTATGCAGTTATTATCGCTAGAACTATAATAAACATACGTATTACTTTCATTATCATCAACATAACATGCATTATTACCCATATTATGCAGTTATTATCGATAGAACTGTAATAATTGTACTCATTACTTATATTATTAGCAATATAACGTGCATTATTACCCATATTATGCAGTTATTATCGCCAGAACTGTAATAATTATACTTATTACTTATATTATTATCAATATAACATGCATTATTACCCATATTGTCCAGTTATTATCTCTAGAACTGTAATAATTATACTTATTACTTATATTATTATCAATATAACATGCATTATTACCCATATAATGGAGGTATTATCGCTAGAACTGTAATAATTATACTTATTACTTATATTATTATCAATATAACATGCATTCTTACCCATATAATGGGGGTATTATGACTATAACTGTAATAATTATACTTATTACTTATACTATTAGGAATATAACGTGCATTATTACCCATATAATGCAGTTATTATCGCCAGAACTGTAATAAATATACTTATTACTTATATTATTATCAACATAACATGCATTATTACCCATATTATGCAGTTATTATCGCTAGAACTATAATAATTGTACTCATTACTTATATTATTAGCAATATAACGTGCATTATTACCCATATTATGCAGTTATTATCGCCAGAACTGTAATAATTATACTTATTACTTATATTATTATCAATATAACATGCATTATTACCCACATTGTCCAGTTATTATCTCTAGAACTGTAATAATTATACTTATTACTTATATTATTATCAATATAACATGCATTATTACCCATATAATGGAGGTATTATCGCTAGAACTGTAATAATTATACTTATTACTTATACTATTAGCAATATAACGTGCATTATTACCCATATAATGCAGTTATTATCGCCAGAACTGTAATAATTATACTTATTACTTATATTATTCTCAATATAACATGCATTATTACCCATATTATGCAGTTATTATCGCTAGAACTATAATAAACATACGTATTACTTTTATTATCATCAACATAACATGCATTATTACCCATATTATGCAGTTATTATCGATAGAACTGTAATAAATACACTTATTACTTTTACTATTATCAATATCACATGCATTATTACCCATATAATGGAGGTATTATCGCTAGAACTGTAATAATTATACTTATTACTTATACTATTAGCAATATAACGTGTATTATTACCCATATAATGCAGTTATTATCGCCAGAACTGTAATAATTATACTTATTACTTATATTATTCTCAATATAACATGCATTATTACGCATATTATGCAGTTATTATCGCTAGAACTATAATAAATATACGTACTACTTTTATTATCATCAATATAACATGCATTATTACCCATATTATGCAGTTATTATCGATAGAACTGTAATAAATATACTTATTACTTTTATTATTATCAATATAACATGCACTATTTGCCATATTTTACTATTATTATCGCTAGAACTATAATAATTATACTTATTACTCCCGATATTATCAATATAACATGCATTATTACCCATATAATGCAGTTATTATCGCTAGAACTGTAATAATTATACTTATTACTTATATTGTTAGCAATATAACATGCATTATTACCCATATAGTGCAGTTATTATCGCTAGAACTGTAATAATTATACTTATTACTTATATTATTCTCAATATAACATGCATTATTACCCATATTATGCAGTTATTATCGCAAGAACTATAATAAATATACGTATTACTTTCATTATTATCAATATAACATGCATTATTACCCATATTATGCAGTTATTATCGCTAGAACTATAATAAATATACGTATTACTTTTATTATCATCAATATAACATGCATTATTACCCATATAATGCAGTTATTATAGCTAGAACTGTAATAATTATACTTATTACTTATATTATTATCAATATAACATGCATTATTACCCATATTATGCAGTTATTATCGCTAGAACTGTAATAATTGTACTCATTACTTATATTATTAGCAATATAACGTGCATTATTACCCATATAATGCAGTTATTATCGCCAGAACTGTAATAATTATACTTATTACTTATATTATTCTCAATATAACATGCATTATTACCCATATTATGCAGTTATTATCGCTAGAACTATAATAAACATACGTATTACTTTCATTATCATCAACATAACATGCATTATTACCCATATAATGCAGTTATTATCGATAGAACTGTAATAAATACACTTATTACTTTTACTATTATCAATATATCATGAACTATTAGCCATATTTTACTATTATTATCGCTAGAACTATAATAATTATACTTATTACTCCCGATATTATCAATATAACATGCCTTATTACCCATATAATGCAGTTATTATCGCTAGAACTGTAATAATTATATTCATTACTTATATTATTAGCAATATAACGTGCATTATTACCCATATAATGCAGTTATTATCGCCAGAACTGTAATAAATATACTTATTACTTATATTATTATCAATATAACATGCATTATTACCCATATAATGCAGTTATTATAGCTAGAACTGTAATAATTATACTTATTACTTATATTATTATCAATATAACATGCATTATTACCCATATTATGCAGTTATTATCGCTAGAACTGTAATAATTGTACTCATTACTTATATTATTAGCAATATAACGTGCATTATTACCCATATAATGCAGTTATTATCGCCAGAACTGTAATAATTATACTTATTACTTTTACTATTATCAATATATCATGCACTATTAGCCATATTTTACTATTATTATCGCTAGAACTATAATAATTATACTTATTACTCCCGATATTATCAATATAACATGCATTATTACCCATATAATGCAGTTATTATCGCTAGAACTGTAATAATTATACTTATTACTTATACTATTAGCAATATAACGTGCATTATTACCCATATAATGCAGTTATTATCGCCAGAACTGTAATAATTATACTCATTACTTATATTATTATCAATATAACGTGCATTATTACCCATATTATGCAGTTATTATCGCTAGAACTGTAATAATTATACTTATTACTTATACTATTAGCAATATAACGTGCATTATTACCCATATAATGCAGTTATTATCGCCAGAACTGTAATAATTATACTTATTACTTATATTATTCTCAATATAACATGCATTATTACCCATATTATGCAGTTATTATCGCTAGAACTATAATAAACATACGTATTACTTTCATTATCATCAACATAACATGCATTATTACCCATATTATGCAGTTATTATCGATAGAACTGTAATAATTGTACTCATTACTTATATTATTAGCAATATAACGTGCATTATTACCCATATTATGCAGTTATTATCGCCAGAACTGTAATAATTATACTTATTACTTATATTATTATCAATATAACATGCATTATTACCCATATTGTCCAGTTATTATCTCTAGAACTGTAATAATTATACTTATTACTTATATTATTATCAATATAACATGCATTATTACCCATATAATGGAGGTATTATCGCTAGAACTGTAATAATTATACTTATTACTTATATTATTATCAATATAACATGCATTCTTACCCATATAATGGGGGTATTATGACTATAACTGTAATAATTATACTTATTACTTATACTATTAGGAATATAACGTGCATTATTACCCATATAATGCAGTTATTATCGCCAGAACTGTAATAAATATACTTATTACTTATATTATTATCAACATAACATGCATTATTACCCATATTATGCAGTTATTATCGCTAGAACTATAATAATTGTACTCATTACTTATATTATTAGCAATATAACGTGCATTATTACCCATATTATGCAGTTATTATCGCCAGAACTGTAATAATTATACTTATTACTTATATTATTATCAATATAACATGCATTATTACCCACATTGTCCAGTTATTATCTCTAGAACTGTAATAATTATACTTATTACTTATATTATTATCAATATAACATGCATTATTACCCATATAATGGAGGTATTATCGCTAGAACTGTAATAATTATACTTATTACTTATACTATTAGCAATATAACGTGCATTATTACCCATATAATGCAGTTATTATCGCCAGAACTGTAATAATTATACTTATTACTTATATTATTCTCAATATAACATGCATTATTACCCATATTATGCAGTTATTATCGCTAGAACTATAATAAACATACGTATTACTTTTATTATCATCAACATAACATGCATTATTACCCATATTATGCAGTTATTATCGCTACAACTATAATAAACATACGTATTACTTTCATTATCATCAACATAACATGCATTATTACCCATATTATGCAGTTATTATCGGTAGAACTGTAATAAATATACTTATTACTTTTACTATTATCAATATATCATGCACTATTAGCCATATTTTACTATTATTATCGCTAGAACTATAATAATTATACTTATTACTCCCGATATTATCAATATAACATGCATTATTACCCATATAATGCAGTTATTATCGCTAGAACTGTAATAATTATACTTATTACTTATATTGTTAGCAATATAACATGCATTATTACCCATATAATGCAGTTATTATCGCTAGAACTGTAATAATTATACTTATTACTTATATTATTCTCAATATAACATGCATTATTACCCATATTATGCAGTTATTATCGCAAGAACTATAATAAATATACGTATTACTTTCATTATTATCAATATAACATGCATTATTACCCATATTATGCAGTTATTATCGCTAGAACTATAATAAATATACGTATTACTTTTATTATCATCAATATAACATGCATTATTACCCATATAATGCAGTTATTATAGCTAGAACTGTAATAATTATACTTATTACTTATATTATTATCAATATAACATGCATTATTACCCATATTATGCAGTTATTATCGCTAGAACTGTAATAATTGTACTCATTACTTATATTATTAGCAATATAACGTGCATTATTACCCATATAATGCAGTTATTATCGCCAGAACTGTAATAATTATACTTATTACTTTTACTATTATCAATATATCATGCACTATTAGCCATATTATACTATTATTATCGCTAGAACTATAATAATTATACTTATTACTCCCGATATTATCAATATAACATGCATTATTACCCATATAATGCAGTTATTATCGCTAGAACTGTAATAATTATACTTATTACTTATATTATTATCAATATAACATGCATTATTACCCATATAATGGAGGTATTATCGCAAGAACTGTAATAATTATACTTATTACTTATACTATTAGCAATATAACGTGCATTATTACCCATATAATGCAGTTATTATCGCCAGAACTGTAATAATTATACTCATTACTTATATTATTATCAATATAACGTGCATTATTACCCATATTATGCAGTTATTATCGCTAGAACTATAATAAACATACGTATTACTTTCATTATCATCAACATAACATGCATTATTACCCATATTATGCAGTTATTATCGATAGAACTGTAATAATTGTACTCATTACTTATATTATTAGCAATATAACGTGCATTATTACCCATATTATGCAGTTATTATCGCCAGAACTGTAATAATTATACTTATTACTTATATTATTATCAATATAACATGCATTATTACCCATATTGTCCAGTTATTATCTCTAGAACTGTAATAATTATACTTATTACTTATATTATTATCAATATAACATGCATTATTACCCATATAATGGAGGTATTATCGCTAGAACTGTAATAATTATACTTATTACTTATATTATTATCAATATAACATGCATTCTTACCCATATAATGGGGGTATTATGACTATAACTGTAATAATTATACTTATTACTTATACTATTAGGAATATAACGTGCATTATTACCCATATAATGCAGTTATTATCGCCAGAACTGTAATAATTATACTTATTACTTTTACTATTATCAATATATCATGCACTATTAGCCATATTATACTATTATTATCGCTAGAACTATAATAATTATACTTATTACTCCCGATATTATCAATATAACATGCATTATTACCCATATAATGCAGTTATTATCGCTAGAACTGTAATAATTATACTTATTACTTATATTATTATCAATATAACATGCATTATTACCCATATAATGGAGGTATTATCGCAAGAACTGTAATAATTATACTTATTACTTATACTATTAGCAATATAACGTGCATTATTACCCATATAATGCAGTTATTATCGCCAGAACTGTAATAATTATACTCATTACTTATATTATTATCAATATAACGTGCATTATTACCCATATTATGCAGTTATTATCGCTAGAACTATAATAAACATACGTATTACTTTCATTATCATCAACATAACATGCATTATTACCCATATTATGCAGTTATTATCGATAGAACTGTAATAATTGTACTCATTACTTATATTATTAGCAATATAACGTGCATTATTACCCATATTATGCAGTTATTATCGCCAGAACTGTAATAATTATACTTATTACTTATATTATTATCAATATAACATGCATTATTACCCATATTGTCCAGTTATTATCTCTAGAACTGTAATAATTATACTTATTACTTATATTATTATCAATATAACATGCATTATTACCCATATAATGGAGGTATTATCGCTAGAACTGTAATAATTATACTTATTACTTATATTATTATCAATATAACATGCATTCTTACCCATATAATGGGGGTATTATGACTATAACTGTAATAATTATACTTATTACTTATACTATTAGGAATATAACGTGCATTATTACCCATATAATGCAGTTATTATCGCCAGAACTGTAATAAATATACTTATTACTTATATTATTATCAACATAACATGCATTATTACCCATATTATGCAGTTATTATCGCTAGAACTATAATAATTGTACTCATTACTTATATTATTAGCAATATAACGTGCATTATTACCCATATTATGCAGTTATTATCGCCAGAACTGTAATAATTATACTTATTACTTATATTATTATCAATATAACATGCATTATTACCCACATTGTCCAGTTATTATCTCTAGAACTGTAATAATTATACTTATTACTTATATTATTATCAATATAACATGCATTATTACCCATATAATGGAGGTATTATCGCTAGAACTGTAATAATTATACTTATTACTTATACTATTAGCAATATAACATGCATTATTACCCATATAATGCAGTTATTATCGCTAGAACTGTAATAATTATACTTATTACTTATATTATTCTCAATATAACATGCATTATTACCCATATTATGCAGTTATTATCGCAAGAACTATAATAAATATACGTATTACTTTCATTATTATCAATATAACATGCATTATTACCCATATTATGCAGTTATTATCGCTAGAACTATAATAAATATACGTATTACTTTTATTATCATCAATATAACATGCATTATTACCCATATAATGCAGTTATTATAGCTAGAACTGTAATAATTATACTTATTACTTATATTATTATCAATATAACATGCATTATTACCCATATTATGCAGTTATTATCGCTAGAACTGTAATAATTGTACTCATTACTTATATTATTAGCAATATAACGTGCATTATTACCCATATAATGCAGTTATTATCGCCAGAACTGTAATAATTATACTTATTACTTTTACTATTATCAATATATCATGCACTATTAGCCATATTATACTATTATTATCGCTAGAACTATAATAATTATACTTATTACTCCCGATATTATCAATATAACATGCATTATTACCCATATAATGCAGTTATTATCGCTAGAACTGTAATAATTATACTTATTACTTATATTATTATCAATATAACATGCATTATTACCCATATAATGGAGGTATTATCGCAAGAACTGTAATAATTATACTTATAACTTATACTATTAGCAATATAACGTGCATTATTACCCATATAATGCAGTTATTATCGCCAGAACTGTAATAATTATACTCATTACTTATATTATTATCAATATAACGTGCATTATTACCCATATTATGCAGTTATTATCGCTAGAACTGTAATAATTATACTTATTACTTATACTATTAGCAATATAACGTGCATTATTACCCATATAATGCAGTTATTATCGCCAGAACTGTAATAATTATACTTATTACTTATATTATTCTCAATATAACATGCATTATTACCCATATTATGCAGTTATTATCGCTAGAACTATAATAAACATACGTATTACTTTCATTATCATCAACATAACATGCATTATTACCCATATTATGCAGTTATTATCGATAGAACTGTAATAAATATACTTATTACTTTTACTATTATCAATATATCATGCACTATTAGCCATATTTTACTATTATTATCGCTAGAACTATAATAATTATACTTATTACTCCTGATATTAGCAATATAACATGCCTTATTACGCATATAATGCAGTTATTATCGCTAGAACTGTAATAATTATACTCATTACTTATATTATTAGCAATATAACGTGCATTATTACCCATATAATGCAGTTATTATCGCCAGAACTGTAATAATTATACTTATTACTTATATTATTCTCAATATAACATGCATTATTACCCATATTATGCAGTTATTATCGCTAGAACTATAATAAACATACGTATTACTTTCATTATCATCAACATAACATGCATTATTACCCATATAATGCAGTTATTATCGATAGAACTGTAATAAATACACTTATTACTTTTACTATTATCAATATATCATGAACTATTAGCCATATTTTACTATTATTATCGCTAGAACTATAATAATTATACTTATTACTCCCGATATTATCAATATAACATGCCTTATTACCCATATAATGCAGTTATTATCGCTAGAACTGTAATAATTATATTCATTACTTATATTATTAGCAATATAACGTGCATTATTACCCATATAATGCAGTTATTATCGCCAGAACTGTAATAAATATACTTATTACTTATATTATTATCAATATAACATGCATTATTACCCATATAATGCAGTTATTATCGCTAGAACTGTAATAATTATACTTATTACTTATATTATTATCAATATAACATGCATTATTACCCATATTATGCAGTTATTATCGCTAGAACTGTAATAATTGTACTCATTACTTATATTATTAGCAATATAACGTGCATTATTACCCATATAATGCAGTTATTATCGCCAGAACTGTAATAATTATACTTATTACTTATATTATTCTCAATATAACATGCATTATTACCCATATTATGCAGTTATTATCGCTAGAACTATAATAAACATACGTATTACTTTCATTATCATCAACATAACATGCATTATTACCCATATTATGCAGTTATTATCGATAGAACTGTAATAATTGTACTCATTACTTATATTATTAGCAATATAACGTGCATTATTACCCATATTATGCAGTTATTATCGCCAGAACTGTAATAATTATACTTATTACTTATATTATTATCAATATAACATGCATTATTACCCATATTGTCCAGTTATTATCTCTAGAACTGTAATAATTATACTTATTACTTATATTATTATCAATATAACATGCATTATTACCCATATAATGGAGGTATTATCGCTAGAACTGTAATAATTATACTTATTACTTATATTATTATCAATATAACATGCATTCTTACCCATATAATGGGGGTATTATGACTATAACTGTAATAATTATACTTATTACTTATACTATTAGGAATATAACGTGCATTATTACCCATATAATGCAGTTATTATCGCCAGAACTGTAATAAATATACTTATTACTTATATTATTATCAACATAACATGCATTATTACCCATATTGTCCAGTTATTATCTCTAGAACTGTAATAATTATACTTATTACTTATATTATTATCAATATAACATGCATTATTACCCATATAATGGAGGTATTATCGCTAGAACTGTAATAATTGTACTCATTACTTATACTATTAGCAATATAACGTGCATTATTACCCATATAATGCAGTTATTATCGCCAGAACTGTAATAATTATACTTATTACTTATATTATTCTCAATATAACATGCATTATTACCCATATTATGCAGTTATTATCGCTAGAACTATAATAAACATACGTATTACTTTTATTATCATCAACATAACATGCATTATTACCCATATTATGCAGTTATTATCGCTACAACTATAATAAACATACGTATTACTTTCATTATCATCAACATAACATGCATTATTACCCATATTATGCAGTTATTATCGGTAGAACTGTAATAAATATACTTATTACTTTTACTATTATCAATATATCATGCACTATTAGCCATATTTTACTATTATTATCGCTAGAACTATAATAATTATACTTATTACTCCCGATATTATCAATATAACATGCCTTATTACGCATATAATGCAGTTATTATCGCTAGAACTGTAATAATTGTACTCATTACTCATATTATTAGCAATATAACGTGCATTATTACCCATATAATGCAGTTATTATCGCCAGAACTGTAATAATTATACTTATTACTTATATTATTCTCAATATAACATGCATTATTACCCATATTATGCAGTTATTATCGCTACAACTATAATAAACATACGTATTACTTTCATTATCATCAACATAACATGCATTATTACCCATATTATGCAGTTATTATCGGTAGAACTGTAATAAATATACTTATTACTTTTACTATTATCAATATATCATGCACTATTAGCCATATTTTACTATTATTATCGCTAGAACTATAATAATTATACTTATTACTCCTGATATTATCAATATAACATGCCTTATTACGCATATAATGCAGTTATTATCGCTAGAACTGTAATAATTGTACTCATTACTCATATTATTAGCAATATAACGTGCATTATTACCCATATAATGCAGTTATTATCGCCAGAACTGTAATAATTATACTTATTACTTATATTATTCTCAATATAACATGCATTATTACCCATATAATGCAGTTATTATCGCTAGAACTATAATAAATATACGTATTACTTTCATTATCATCAATATAACATGCATTATTACCCATATAATGGAGGTATTATCGCTAGAACTGTAATAATTATACTTATTACTTATATTATTATCAATATAACATGCATTATTACCCATATTATGCAGTTATTATCGATAGAACTGTAATAAATACACTTATTACTTTTACTATTATCAATATAACATGCATTATTACCCATATAATGGAGGTATTATCGCTAGAACTGTAATAATTATACTTATTACTTATACTATTAGCAATATAACGTGTATTATTACCCATATAATGCAGTTATTATCGCCAGAACTGTAATAATTATACTTATTACTTATATTATTTTCAATATAACATGCATTATTACCCATATTATGCAGTTATTATCGCTAGAACTATAATAAATATACGTACTACTTTTATTATCATCAATATAACATGCATTATTACCCATATTATGCAGTTATTATCGATAGAACTGTAATAAATATACTTATTACTTTTATTATTATCAATATAACATGCACTATTTGCCATATTTTACTATTATTATCGCTAGAACTATAATAATTATACTTATTACTCCCGATATTATCAATATAACATGCATTATTACCCATATAATGCAGTTATTATCGCTAGAACTGTAATAATTATACTTATTACTTATATTGTTAGCAATATAACATGCATTATTACCCATATAATGCAGTTATTATCGCTAGAACTGTAATAATTATACTTATTACTTATATTATTCTCAATATAACATGCATTATTACCCATATTATGCAGTTATTATCGCAAGAACTATAATAAATATACGTATTACTTTCATTATTATCAATATAACATGCATTATTACCCATATTATGCAGTTATTATCGCTAGAACTATAATAAATATACGTATTACTTTTATTATCATCAATATAACATGCATTATTACCCATATAATGCAGTTATTATAGCTAGAACTGTAATAATTATACTTATTACTTATATTATTATCAATATAACATGCATTATTACCCATATTATGCAGTTATTATCGCTAGAACTGTAATAATTGTACTCATTACTTATATTATTAGCAATATAACGTGCATTATTACCCATATAATGCAGTTATTATCGCCAGAACTGTAATAATTATACTTATTACTTATATTATTCTCAATATAACATGCATTATTACCCATATTATGCAGTTATTATCGCTAGAACTATAATAAACATACGTATTACTTTCATTATCATCAACATAACATGCATTATTACCCATATTATGCAGTTATTATCGATAGAACTGTAATAATTGTACTCATTACTTATATTATTAGCAATATAACGTGCATTATTACCCATATTATGCAGTTATTATCGCCAGAACTGTAATAATTATACTTATTACTTATATTATTATCAATATAACATGCATTATTACCCATATTGTCCAGTTATTATCTCTAGAACTGTAATAATTATACTTATTACTTATATTATTATCAATATAACATGCATTATTACCCATATAATGGAGGTATTATCGCTAGAACTGTAATAATTATACTTATTACTTATATTATTATCAATATAACATGCATTCTTACCCATATAATGGGGGTATTATGACTATAACTGTAATAATTATACTTATTACTTATACTATTAGGAATATAACGTGCATTATTACCCATATAATGCAGTTATTATCGCCAGAACTGTAATAAATATACTTATTACTTATATTATTATCAACATAACATGCATTATTACCCATATTATGCAGTTATTATCGCTAGAACTATAATAATTGTACTCATTACTTATATTATTAGCAATATAACGTGCATTATTACCCATATTATGCAGTTATTATCGCCAGAACTGTAATAATTATACTTATTACTTATATTATTATCAATATAACATGCATTATTACCCACATTGTCCAGTTATTATCTCTAGAACTGTAATAATTATACTTATTACTTATATTATTATCAATATAACATGCATTATTACCCATATAATGGAGGTATTATCGCTAGAACTGTAATAATTATACTTATTACTTATACTATTAGCAATATAACGTGCATTATTACCCATATAATGCAGTTATTATCGCCAGAACTGTAATAATTATACTTATTACTTATATTATTCTCAATATAACATGCATTATTACCCATATTATGCAGTTATTATCGCTAGAACTATAATAAACATACGTATTACTTTTATTATCATCAACATAACATGCATTATTACCCATATTATGCAGTTATTATCGCTACAACTATAATAAACATACGTATTACTTTCATTATCATCAACATAACATGCATTATTACCCATATTATGCAGTTATTATCGGTAGAACTGTAATAAATATACTTATTACTTTTACTATTATCAATATATCATGCACTATTAGCCATATTTTACTATTATTATCGCTAGAACTATAATAATTATACTTATTACTCCCGATATTATCAATATAACATGCCTTATTACGCATATAATGCAGTTATTATCGCTAGAACTGTAATAATTGTACTCATTACTCATATTATTAGCAATATAACGTGCATTATTACCCATATAATGCAGTTATTATCGCCAGAACTGTAATAATTATACTTATTACTTATATTATTCTCAATATAACATGCATTATTACCCATATTATGCAGTTATTATCGCTACAACTATAATAAACATACGTATTACTTTCATTATCATCAACATAACATGCATTATTACCCATATTATGCAGTTATTATCGGTAGAACTGTAATAAATATACTTATTACTTTTACTATTATCAATATATCATGCACTATTAGCCATATTTTACTATTATTATCGCTAGAACTATAATAATTATACTTATTACTCCTGATATTATCAATATAACATGCCTTATTACGCATATAATGCAGTTATTATCGCTAGAACTGTAATAATTGTACTCATTACTCATATTATTAGCAATATAACGTGCATTATTACCCATATAATGCAGTTATTATCGCCAGAACTGTAATAATTATACTTATTACTTATATTATTCTCAATATAACATGCATTATTACCCATATAATGCAGTTATTATCGCTAGAACTATAATAAATATACGTATTACTTTCATTATCATCAATATAACATGCATTATTACCCATATAATGGAGGTATTATCGCTAGAACTGTAATAATTATACTTATTACTTATATTATTATCAATATAACATGCATTATTACCCATATTATGCAGTTATTATCGATAGAACTGTAATAAATACACTTATTACTTTTACTATTATCAATATAACATGCATTATTACCCATATAATGGAGGTATTATCGCTAGAACTGTAATAATTATACTTATTACTTATACTATTAGCAATATAACGTGTATTATTACCCATATAATGCAGTTATTATCGCCAGAACTGTAATAATTATACTTATTACTTATATTATTTTCAATATAACATGCATTATTACCCATATTATGCAGTTATTATCGCTAGAACTATAATAAATATACGTACTACTTTTATTATCATCAATATAACATGCATTATTACCCATATTATGCAGTTATTATCGATAGAACTGTAATAAATATACTTATTACTTTTATTATTATCAATATAACATGCACTATTTGCCATATTTTACTATTATTATCGCTAGAACTATAATAATTATACTTATTACTCCCGATATTATCAATATAACATGCATTATTACCCATATAATGCAGTTATTATCGCTAGAACTGTAATAATTATACTTATTACTTATATTGTTAGCAATATAACATGCATTATTACCCATATAATGCAGTTATTATCGCTAGAACTGTAATAATTATACTTATTACTTATATTATTCTCAATATAACATGCATTATTACCCATATTATGCAGTTATTATCGCAAGAACTATAATAAATATACGTATTACTTTCATTATTATCAATATAACATGCATTATTACCCATATTATGCAGTTATTATCGCTAGAACTATAATAAATATACGTATTACTTTTATTATCATCAATATAACATGCATTATTACCCATATAATGCAGTTATTATAGCTAGAACTGTAATAATTATACTTATTACTTATATTATTATCAATATAACATGCATTATTACCCATATTATGCAGTTATTATCGCTAGAACTGTAATAATTGTACTCATTACTTATATTATTAGCAATATAACGTGCATTATTACCCATATAATGCAGTTATTATCGCCAGAACTGTAATAATTATACTTATTACTTATATTATTCTCAATATAACATGCATTATTACCCATATTATGCAGTTATTATCGCTAGAACTATAATAAACATACGTATTACTTTCATTATCATCAACATAACATGCATTATTACCCATATTATGCAGTTATTATCGATAGAACTGTAATAAATATACTTATTACTTTTACTATTATCAATATATCATGCACTATTAGCCATATTTTACTATTATTATCGCTAGAACTATAATAATTATACTTATTACTCCTGATATTATCAATATAACATGCCTTATTACGCATATAATGCAGTTATTATCGCTAGAACTGTAATAATTGTACTCATTACTCATATTATTAGCAATATAACGTGCATTATTACCCATATAATGCAGTTATTATCGCCAGAACTGTAATAATTATACTTATTACTTATATTATTCTCAATATAACATGCATTATTACCCATATAATGCAGTTATTATCGCTAGAACTATAATAAATATACGTATTACTTTCATTATCATCAATATAACATGCATTATTACCCATATAATGGAGGTATTATCGCTAGAACTGTAATAATTATACTTATTACTTATATTATTATCAATATAACATGCATTATTACCCATATTATGCAGTTATTATCGATAGAACTGTAATAAATACACTTATTACTTTTACTATTATCAATATAACATGCATTATTACCCATATAATGGAGGTATTATCGCTAGAACTGTAATAATTATACTTATTACTTATACTATTAGCAATATAACGTGTATTATTACCCATATAATGCAGTTATTATCGCCAGAACTGTAATAATTATACTTATTACTTATATTATTCTCAATATAACATGCATTATTACGCATATTATGCAGTTATTATCGCTAGAACTATAATAAATATACGTACTACTTTTATTATCATCAATATAACATGCATTATTACCCATATTATGCAGTTATTATCGATAGAACTGTAATAAATATACTTATTACTTTTATTATTATCAATATAACATGCACTATTTGCCATATTTTACTATTATTATCGCTAGAACTATAATAATTATACTTATTACTCCCGATATTATCAATATAACATGCATTATTACCCATATAATGCAGTTATTATCGCTAGAACTGTAATAATTATACTTATTACTTATATTGTTAGCAATATAACATGCATTATTACCCATATAATGCAGTTATTATCGCTAGAACTGTAATAATTATACTTATTACTTATATTATTCTCAATATAACATGCATTATTACCCATATTATGCAGTTATTATCGCAAGAACTATAATAAATATACGTATTACTTTCATTATTATCAATATAACATGCATTATTACCCATATTATGCAGTTATTATCGCTAGAACTATAATAAATATACGTATTACTTTTATTATCATCAATATAACATGCATTATTACCCATATAATGCAGTTATTATAGCTAGAACTGTAATAATTATACTTATTACTTATATTATTATCAATATAACATGCATTATTACCCATATTATGCAGTTATTATCGCTAGAACTGTAATAATTGTACTCATTACTTATATTATTAGCAATATAACGTGCATTATTACCCATATAATGCAGTTATTATCGCCAGAACTGTAATAATTATACTTATTACTTTTACTATTATCAATATATCATGCACTATTAGCCATATTATACTATTATTATCGCTAGAACTATAATAATTATACTTATTACTCCCGATATTATCAATATAACATGCATTATTACCCATATAATGCAGTTATTATCGCTAGAACTGTAATAATTATACTTATTACTTATATTATTATCAATATAACATGCATTATTACCCATATAATGGAGGTATTATCGCAAGAACTGTAATAATTATACTTATTACTTATACTATTAGCAATATAACGTGCATTATTACCCATATAATGCAGTTATTATCGCCAGAACTGTAATAATTATACTCATTACTTATATTATTATCAATATAACGTGCATTATTACCCATATTATGCAGTTATTATCGCTAGAACTGTAATAATTATACTTATTACTTATACTATTAGCAATATAACGTGCATTATTACCCATATAATGCAGTTATTATCGCCAGAACTGTAATAATTATACTTATTACTTATATTATTCTCAATATAACATGCATTATTACCCATATTATGCAGTTATTATCGCTAGAACTATAATAAACATACGTATTACTTTCATTATCATCAACATAACATGCATTATTACCCATATTATGCAGTTATTATCGATAGAACTGTAATAAATATACTTATTACTTTTACTATTATCAATATATCATGCACTATTAGCCATATTTTACTATTATTATCGCTAGAACTATAATAATTATACTTATTACTCCTGATATTATCAATATAACATGCCTTATTACGCATATAATGCAGTTATTATCGCTAGAACTGTAATAATTGTACTCATTACTCATATTATTAGCAATATAACGTGCATTATTACCCATATAATGCAGTTATTATCGCCAGAACTGTAATAATTATACTTATTACTTATATTATTCTCAATATAACATGCATTATTACCCATATAATGCAGTTATTATCGCTAGAACTATAATAAATATACGTACTACTTTCATTATCATGAATATAACATGCATTATTACCCATATAATGGAGGTATTATCGCTAGAACTGTAATAATTATACTTATTACTTATATTATTATCAATATAACATGCATTCTTACCCATATAATGGAGGTATTATGACTATAACTGTAATAATTATACTTATTACTTATACTATTAGGAATATAACGTGCATTATTACCCATATAATGCAGTTATTATCGCCAGAACTGTAATAAATATACTTATTACTTATATTATTATCAACATAACATGCATTATTACCCATATTATGCAGTTATTATCGCTAGAACTGTAATAATTGTACTCATTACTTATATTATTAGCAATATAACGTGCATTATTACCCATATTATGCAGTTATTATCGCTAGAACTGTAATAATTATACTTATTACTTATATTATTATCAATATAACATGCATTATTACCCATATTGTCCAGTTATTATCTCTAGAACCATAATAAATATACTTATTACTCCCAATATTATCAATATAACATGCATTTTTACCCATATAATGCAGTTATTATCGCTAGAACTGTAATAATTATACTTATTACTTATACTATTAGCAATATAACATGCACTATTTGCCATATTTTACTATTATTATCGCTAGAACTATAATAATTATACTTATTACTCCCGATATTATCAATATAACATGCATTATTACAAATATAATGCAGTTATTATCGCTAGAACTGTAACAATTATACTTATTACTTATATTGTTAGCAATATAACATGCATTATTACCCATATAATGCAGTTATTATCGCTAGAACTGTAATAATTATACTTATTACTTATATTATTATCAATAAAACATGCATTATTACCCATATAATGCAGTTATTATCGCTAGAACTGTAATACTGTACTCATTACTTATATTATTAGCAATATAACGTGCATTATTACCCATATTATGCAGTTATTATCGCTAGAACTGTAATAATTATACTTATTACTTATATCATTATCAATATAACATGCATTATTACCCATATAATGGAGGTATTATCGCTAGAACTGTAATAATTATACTTATTACTTAGATTATTATCAATATAACATGCATTATTACCCATATTATGCAGTTATTATCGCTAGAACTATAATAAATATACGTATTACTTTTATTATCATCAATATAATATGCATTATTACCCATATAATGCAGTTATTATCGCTAGAACTGTAATAATTATACTCATTACTTATATTATTATCAATATAACATGCATTATTACCCATATTGTCCAGTTATTATCTCTAGAACCATAATAAATATACTTATTACTCCCAATATTATCAATAAAACATGCATTTTTACCCATATAATGCAGTTATTATCGTCAGAACTGTAATAATTATACTTATTACTTTTACTATTATCAATATATCATGCACTATTAGCCATATTATACTATTATTATCGCTAGAACTATAATAATTATACTTATTACTCCCGATATTATCAATATAACATGCATTATTACCCATATAATGCAGTTATTATCGCTAGAACTGTAATAATTATACTTATTACTTATATTATTATCAATATAACATGCATTATTACCCATATAATGGAGGTATTATCGCAAGAACTGTAATAATTATACTTATTACTTATACTATTAGCAATATAACGTGCATTATTACCCATATAATGCAGTTATTATCGCCAGAACTGTAATAATTATACTCATTACTTATATTATTATCAATATAACGTGCATTATTACCCATATTATGCAGTTATTATCGCTAGAACTGTAATAATTATACTTATTACTTATACTATTAGCAATATAACGTGCATTATTACCCATATAATGCAGTTATTATCGCCAGAACTGTAATAATTATACTTATTACTTATATTATTCTCAATATAACATGCATTATTACCCATATTATGCAGTTATTATCGCTAGAACTATAATAAACATACGTATTACTTTCATTATCATCAACATAACATGCATTATTACCCATATTATGCAGTTATTATCGATAGAACTGTAATAAATATACTTATTACTTTTACTATTATCAATATATCATGCACTATTAGCCATATTTTACTATTATTATCGCTAGAACTATAATAATTATACTTATTACTCCTGATATTATCAATATAACATGCCTTATTACGCATATAATGCAGTTATTATCGCTAGAACTGTAATAATTGTACTCATTACTCATATTATTAGCAATATAACGTGCATTATTACCCATATAATGCAGTTATTATCGCCAGAACTGTAATAATTATACTTATTACTTATATTATTCTCAATATAACATGCATTATTACCCATATAATGCAGTTATTATCGCTAGAACTATAATAAATATACGTATTACTTTCATTATCATGAATATAACATGCATTATTACCCATATAATGGAGGTATTATCGCTAGAACTGTAATAATTATACTTATTACTTATATTATTATCAATATAACATGCATTCTTACCCATATAATGGAGGTATTATGACTATAACTGTAATAATTATACTTATTACTTATACTATTAGGAATATAACGTGCATTATTACCCATATAATGCAGTTATTATCGCCAGAACTGTAATAAATATACTTATTACTTATATTATTATCAACATAACATGCATTATTACCCATATTATGCAGTTATTATCGCTAGAACTGTAATAATTATACTTATTACTTATATTATTATCAATAAAACATGCATTATTACCCATATAATGCAGTTATTATCGCTAGAACTGTAATACTGTACTCATTACTTATATTATTAGCAATATAACGTGCATTATTACCCATATTATGCAGTTATTATCGCTAGAACTGTAATAATTATACTTATTCCTTATATCATTATCAATATAACATGCATTATTACCCATATAATGGAGGTATTATCGCTAGAACTGTAATAATTATACTTATTACTTAGATTATTATCAATATAACATGCATTATTACCCATATTATGCAGTTATTATCGCTAGAACTATAATAAATATACGTATTACTTTTATTATCATCAATATAATATGCATTATTACCCATATAATGCAGTTATTATCGCTAGAACTGTAATAATTATACTCATTACTTATATTATTAGCAATATAACGTGCATTATTACCCATATTATGCAGTTATTATCGCTAGAACTGTAATAATTATACTTATTACTTATATTATTATCAATATAACATGCATTATTACCCATATAATGCAGTTATTATCGCTAGAACTGTAATAATTATACTTATTACTTATACTATTAGCAATATAACGTGCATTAGTACCCACATAATGCAGTTATTATCGCCAGAACTGTAATAATTATACTCATTACTTATATTATTATCAATATAACGTGCATTATTACCCATATTATGCAGTTATTATCGCTAGAACTGTAATAATTATACTTATTACTTATACTATTAGCAATATAACGTGCATTAGTACCCATATAATGCAGTTATTATCGCCAGAACTGTAATAAATATACTTATTACTTATATTATTATCAACATAACATGCATTATTACCCATATTATGCAGTTATTATCGCTAGAACTGTAATAATTGTACTCATTACTTATATTATTAGCAATATAACGTGCATTATTACCCATATTATGCAGTTATTATCGCTAGAACTGTAATAATTATACTCATTACTTATATTATTATCAATATAACGTGTATTATTACCCATATAATGCAGTTATTATCGCCAGAACTGTAATAATTATACTTATTACTTATATTATTCTCAATATAACATGCATTATTACCCATATAATGCAGTTATTATCGCTAGAACTATAATAAATATACGTATTACTTTCATTGTCATCAATATAACATGCATTATTACCCATATAATGGAGGTATTATCGCTAGAACTGTAATAATTATACTTATTACTTATATTATTATCAATATAACATGCATTCTTACCCATATAATGGAGGTATTATGACTATAACTGTAATAATTATACTTATTACTTATACTATTAGGAATATAACGTGCATTATTACCCATATAATGCAGTTATTATCGCCAGAACTGTAATAAATATACTTATTACTTATATTATTATCAACATAACATGCATTATTACCCATATTATGCAGTTATTATCGCTAGAACTGTAATAATTGTACTCATTACTTATATTATTAGCAATATAACGTGCATTTTTACCCATATTATGCAGTTATTATCGCTAGAACTGTAATAATTATACTTATTACTTATATTATTATCAATATAACATGCATTATTACCCATATTGTCCAGTTATTATCTCTAGAACCATAATAAATATACTTATTACTCCCAATATTATCAATATAACATGCATTTTTACCCATATAATGCAGTTATTATCGCTAGAACTGTAATAATTATACTTATTACTTATACTATTAGCAATATAACATGCACTATTTGCCATATTTTACTATTATTATCGCTAGAACTATAATAATTATACTTATTACTCCCGATATTATCAATATAACATGCATTATTACAAATATAATGCAGTTATTATCGCTAGAACTGTAACAATTATACTTATTACTTATATTGTTAGCAATATAACATGCATTATTACCCATATAATGCAGTTATTATCGCTAGAACTGTAATAATTATACTTATTACTTATATTATTATCAATAAAACATGCATTATTACCCATATAATGCAGTTATTATCGCTAGAACTGTAATACTGTACTCATTACTTATATTATTAGCAATATAACGTGCATTATTACCCATATTATGCAGTTATTATCGCTAGAACTGTAATAATTATACTTATTCCTTATATCATTATCAATATAACATGCATTATTACCCATATAATGGAGGTATTATCGCTAGAACTGTAATAATTATACTTATTACTTAGATTATTATCAATATAACATGCATTATTACCCATATTATGCAGTTATTATCGCTAGAACTATAATAAATATACGTATTACTTTTATTATCATCAATATAATATGCATTATTACCCATATAATGCAGTTATTATCGCTAGAACTGTAATAATTATACTCATTACTTATATTATTAGCAATATAACGTGCATTATTACCCATATTATGCAGTTATTATCGCTAGAACTGTAATAATTATACTTATTACTTATATTATTATCAATATAACATGCATTATTACCCATATAATGCAGTTATTATCGCTAGAACTGTAATAATTATACTTATTACTTATACTATTAGCAATATAACGTGCATTAGTACCCACATAATGCAGTTATTATCGCCAGAACTGTAATAATTATACTCATTACTTATATTATTATCAATATAACGTGCATTATTACCCATATTATGCAGTTATTATCGCTAGAACTGTAATAATTATACTTATTACTTATACTATTAGCAATATAACGTGCATTAGTACCCATATAATGCAGTTATTATCGCCAGAACTGTAATAAATATACTTATTACTTATATTATTATCAACATAACATGCATTATTACCCATATTATGCAGTTATTATCGCTAGAACTGTAATAATTGTACTCATTACTTATATTATTAGCAATATAACGTGCATTATTACCCATATTATGCAGTTATTATCGCTAGAACTGTAATAATTATACTCATTACTTATATTATTATCAATATAACGTGTATTATTACCCATATAATGCAGTTATTATCGCCAGAACTGTAATAATTATACTTATTACTTATATTATTCTCAATATAACATGCATTATTACCCATATAATGCAGTTATTATCGCTAGAACTATAATAAATATACGTATTACTTTCATTATCATCAATATAACATGCATTATTACCCATATAATGGAGGTATTATCGCTAGAACTGTAATAATTATACTTATTACTTATATTATTATCAATATAACATGCATTCTTACCCATATAATGGAGGTATTATGACTATAACTGTAATAATTATACTTATTACTTATACTATTAGGAATATAACGTGCATTATTACCCATATAATGCAGTTATTATCGCCAGAACTGTAATAAATATACTTATTACTTATATTATTATCAACATAACATGCATTATTACCCATATTATGCAGTTATTATCGCTAGAACTGTAATAATTGTACTCATTACTTATATTATTAGCAATATAACGTGCATTTTTACCCATATTATGCAGGTATTATCGCTAGAACTGTAATAATTATACTTATTACTTATATTATTATCAATATAACATGCATTATTACCCATATTGTCCAGTTATTATCTCTAGAACCATAATAAATATACTTATTACTCCCAATATTATCAATATAACATGCATTTTTACCCATATAATGCAGTTATTATCGCTAGAACTGTAATAATTATACTTATTACTTATACTATTAGCAATATAACATGCATTATTACCCATATTGTCCAGTTATTATCTCTAGAACCATAATAAATATACTTATTACTCCCAATATTATCAATAAAACATGCATTTTTACCCATATAATGCAGTTATTATCGCCAGAACTGTAATAATTATACTTATTACTTTTACTATTATCAATATATCATGCACTATTAGCCATATTATACTATTATTATCGCTAGAACTATAATAATTATACTTATTACTCCCGATATTATCAATATAACATGCATTATTACCCATATAATGCAGTTATTATCGCTAGAACTGTAATAATTATACTTATTACTTATATTATTATCAATATAACATGCATTATTACCCATATAATGGAGGTATTATCGCTAGAACTGTAATAATTATACTTATTACTTATACTATTAGCAATATAACGTGCATTATTACCCATATAATGCAGTTATTATCGCCAGAACTGTAATAATTATACTTATTACTTATATTATTCTCAATATAACATGCATTATTACCCATATAATGCAGTTATTATCGCTAGAACTATAATAAATATACGTATTACTTTCATTATCATGAATATAACATGCATTATTACCCATATAATGGAGGTATTATCGCTAGAACTGTAATAATTATACTTATTACTTATATTATTATCAATATAACATGCATTCTTACCCATATAATGGAGGTATTATGACTATAACTGTAATAATTATACTTATTACTTATACTATTAGGAATATAACGTGCATTATTACCCATATAATGCAGTTATTATCGCCAGAACTGTAATAAATATACTTATTACTTATATTATTATCAACATTACATGCATTATTACCCATATTATGCAGTTATTATCGCTAGAACTGTAATAATTATACTTATTACTTATATTATTATCAATAAAACATGCATTATTACCCATATAATGCAGTTATTATCGCTAGAACTGTAATACTGTACTCATTACTTATATTATTAGCAATATAACGTGCATTATTACCCATATTATGCAGTTATTATCGCTAGAACTGTAATAATTATACTTATTCCTTATATCATTATCAATATAACATGCATTATTACCCATATAATGGAGGTATTATCGCTAGAACTGTAATAATTATACTTATTACTTAGATTATTATCAATATAACATGCATTATTACCCATATTATGCAGTTATTATCGCTAGAACTATAATAAATATACGTATTACTTTTATTATCATCAATATAATATGCATTATTACCCATATAATGCAGTTATTATCGCTAGAACTGTAATAATTATACTCATTACTTATATTATTAGCAATATAACGTGCATTATTACCCATATTATGCAGTTATTATCGCTAGAACTGTAATAATTATACTTATTACTTATATTATTATCAATATAACATGCATTATTACCCATATAATGCAGTTATTATCGCTAGAACTGTAATAATTATACTTATTACTTATACTATTAGCAATATAACGTGCATTAGTACCCACATAATGCAGTTATTATCGCCAGAACTGTAATAATTATACTCATTACTTATATTATTATCAATATAACGTGCATTATTACCCATATTATGCAGTTATTATCGCTAGAACTGTAATAATTATACTTATTACTTATTCTATTAGCAATATAACGTGCATTAGTACCCATATAATGCAGTTATTATCGCCAGAACTGGAATAAATATACTTATTACTTATATTATTATCAACATAACATGCATTATTACCCATATTATGCAGTTATTATCGCTAGAACTGTAATAATTGTACTCATTACTTATATTATTAGCAATATAACGTGCATTATTACCCATATTATGCAGTTATTATCGCTAGAACTGTAATAATTATACTCATTACTTATATTATTATCAATATAACGTGTATTATTACCCATATAATGCAGTTATTATCGCCAGAACTGTAATAATTATACTTATTACTTATATTATTCTCAATATAACATGCATTATTACCCATATAATGCAGTTATTATCGCTAGAACTATAATAAATATACGTATTACTTTCATTATCATCAATATAACATGCATTATTACCCATATAATGGAGGTATTATCGCTAGAACTGTAATAATTATACTTATTACTTATATTATTATCAATAAAACATGCATTATTACCCATATAATGCAGTTATTATCGCTAGAACTGTAATACTGTACTCATTACTTATATTATTAGCAATATAACGTGCATTATTACCCATATTATGCAGTTATTATCGCTAGAACTGTAATAATTATACTTATTCCTTATATCATTATCAATATAACATGCATTATTACCCATATAATGGAGGTATTATCGCTAGAACTGTAATAATTATACTTATTACTTAGATTATTATCAATATAACATGCATTATTACCCATATTATGCAGTTATTATCGCTAGAACTATAATAAATATACGTATTACTTTTATTATCATCAATATAATATGCATTATTACCCATATAATGCAGTTATTATCGCTAGAACTGTAATAATTATACTCATTACTTATATTATTAGCAATATAACGTGCATTATTACCCATATTATGCAGTTATTATCGCTAGAACTGTAATAATTATACTTATTACTTATATTATTATCAATATAACATGCATTATTACCCATATAATGCAGTTATTATCGCTAGAACTGTAATAATTATACTTATTACTTATACTATTAGCAATATAACGTGCATTAGTACCCACATAATGCAGTTATTATCGCCAGAACTGTAATAATTATACTCATTACTTATATTATTATCAATATAACGTGCATTATTACCCATATTATGCAGTTATTATCGCTAGAACTGTAATAATTATACTTATTACTTATTCTATTAGCAATATAACGTGCATTAGTACCCATATAATGCAGTTATTATCGCCAGAACTGTAATAAATATACTTATTACTTATATTATTATCAACATAACATGCATTATTACCCATATTATGCAGTTATTATCGCTAGAACTGTAATAATTGTACTCATTACTTATATTATTAGCAATATAACGTGCATTATTACCCATATTATGCAGTTATTATCGCTAGAACTGTAATAATTATACTCATTACTTATATTATTATCAATATAACGTGTATTATTACCCATATAATGCAGTTATTATCGCCAGAACTGTAATAATTATACTTATTACTTATATTATTCTCAATATAACATGCATTATTACCCATATAATGCAGTTATTATCGCTAGAACTATAATAAATATACGTATTACTTTCATTATCATCAATATAACATGCATTATTACCCATATAATGGAGGTATTATCGCTAGAACTGTAATAATTATACTTATTACTTATATTATTATCAATATAACATGCATTCTTACCCATATAATGGAGGTATTATGACTATAACTGTAATAATTATACTTATTACTTATACTATTAGGAATATAACGTGCATTATTACCCATATAATGCAGTTATTATCGCCAGAACTGTAATAAATATACTTATTACTTATATTATTATCAACATAACATGCATTATTACCCATATTATGCAGTTATTATCGCTAGAACTGTAATAATTGTACTCATTACTTATATTATTAGCAATATAACGTGCATTTTTACCCATATTATGCAGTTATTATCGCTAGAACTGTAATAATTATACTTATTACTTATATTATTATCAATATAACATGCATTATTACCCATATTGTCCAGTTATTATCTCTAGAACCATAATAAATATACTTATTACTCCCAATATTATCAATATAACATGCATTTTTACCCATATAATGCAGTTATTATCGCTAGAACTGTAATAATTATACTTATTACTTATACTATTAGCAATATAACATGCACTATTTGCCATATTTTACTATTATTATCGCTAGAACTATAATAATTATACTTATTACTCCCGATATTATCAATATAACATGCATTATTACAAATATAATGCAGTTATTATCGCTAGAACTGTAACAATTATACTTATTACTTATATTGTTAGCAATATAACATGCATTATTACCCATATAATGCAGTTATTATCGCTAGAACTGTAATAATTATACTTATTACTTATATTATTATCAATAAAACATGCATTATTACCCATATAATGCAGTTATTATCGCTAGAACTGTAATACTGTACTCATTACTTATATTATTAGCAATATAACGTGCATTATTACCCATATTATGCAGTTATTATCGCTAGAACTGTAATAATTATACTTATTACTTATATTATTATCAATATAACATGCATTATTACCCATATAATGCAGTTATTATCGCTAGAACTGTAATAATTATACTTATTACTTATACTATTAGCAATATAACGTGCATTAGTACCCACATAATGCAGTTATTATCGCCAGAACTGTAATAATTATACTCATTACTTATATTATTATCAATATAACGTGCATTATTACCCATATTATGCAGTTATTATCGCTAGAACTGTAATAATTATACTTATTACTTATTCTATTAGCAATATAACGTGCATTAGTACCCATATAATGCAGTTATTATCGCCAGAACTGTAATAAATATACTTATTACTTATATTATTATCAACATAACATGCATTATTACCCATATTATGCAGTTATTATCGCTAGAACTGTAATAATTGTACTCATTACTTATATTATTAGCAATATAACGTGCATTATTACCCATATTATGCAGTTATTATCGCTAGAACTGTAATAATTATACTCATTACTTATATTATTATCAATATAACGTGTATTATTACCCATATAATGCAGTTATTATCGCCAGAACTGTAATAATTATACTTATTACTTATATTATTCTCAATATAACATGCATTATTACCCATATAATGCAGTTATTATCGCTAGAACTATAATAAATATACGTATTACTTTCATTATCATCAATATAACATGCATTATTACCCATATAATGGAGGTATTATCGCTAGAACTGTAATAATTATACTTATTACTTATATTATTATCAATAAAACATGCATTATTACCCATATAATGCAGTTATTATCGCTAGAACTGTAATACTGTACTCATTACTTATATTATTAGCAATATAACGTGCATTATTACCCATATTATGCAGTTATTATCGCTAGAACTGTAATAATTATACTTATTCCTTATATCATTATCAATATAACATGCATTATTACCCATATAATGGAGGTATTATCGCTAGAACTGTAATAATTATACTTATTACTTAGATTATTATCAATATAACATGCATTATTACCCATATTATGCAGTTATTATCGCTAGAACTATAATAAATATACGTATTACTTTTATTATCATCAATATAATATGCATTATTACCCATATAATGCAGTTATTATCGCTAGAACTGTAATAATTATACTCATTACTTATATTATTAGCAATATAACGTGCATTATTACCCATATTATGCAGTTATTATCGCTAGAACTGTAATAATTATACTTATTACTTATATTATTATCAATATAACATGCATTATTACCCATATAATGCAGTTATTATCGCTAGAACTGTAATAATTATACTTATTACTTATACTATTAGCAATATAACGTGCATTAGTACCCACATAATGCAGTTATTATCGCCAGAACTGTAATAATTATACTCATTACTTATATTATTATCAATATAACGTGCATTATTACCCATATTATGCAGTTATTATCGCTAGAACTGTAATAATTATACTTATTACTTATTCTATTAGCAATATAACGTGCATTAGTACCCATATAATGCAGTTATTATCGCCAGAACTGTAATAAATATACTTATTACTTATATTATTATCAACATAACATGCATTATTACCCATATTATGCAGTTATTATCGCTAGAACTGTAATAATTGTACTCATTACTTATATTATTAGCAATATAACGTGCATTATTACCCATATTATGCAGTTATTATCGCTAGAACTGTAATAATTATACTCATTACTTATATTATTATCAATATAACGTGTATTATTACCCATATAATGCAGTTATTATCGCCAGAACTGTAATAATTATACTTATTACTTATATTATTCTCAATATAACATGCATTATTACCCATATAATGCAGTTATTATCGCTAGAACTATAATAAATATACGTATTACTTTCATTATCATCAATATAACATGCATTATTACCCATATAATGGAGGTATTATCGCTAGAACTGTAATAATTATACTTATTACTTATATTATTATCAATATAACATGCATTCTTACCCATATAATGGAGGTATTATGACTATAACTGTAATAATTATACTTATTACTTATACTATTAGGAATATAACGTGCATTATTACCCATATAATGCAGTTATTATCGCCAGAACTGTAATAAATATACTTATTACTTATATTATTATCAACATAACATGCATTATTACCCATATTATGCAGTTATTATCGCTAGAACTGTAATAATTGTACTCATTACTTATATTATTAGCAATATAACGTGCATTTTTACCCATATTATGCAGTTATTATCGCTAGAACTGTAATAATTATACTTATTACTTATATTATTATCAATATAACATGCATTATTACCCATATTGTCCAGTTATTATCTCTAGAACCATAATAAATATACTTATTACTCCCAATATTATCAATATAACATGCATTTTTACCCATATAATGCAGTTATTATCGCTAGAACTGTAATAATTATACTTATTACTTATACTATTAGCAATATAACATGCACTATTTGCCATATTTTACTATTATTATCGCTAGAACTATAATAATTATACTTATTACTCCCGATATTATCAATATAACATGCATTATTACAAATATAATGCAGTTATTATCGCTAGAACTGTAACAATTATACTTATTACTTATATTGTTAGCAATATAACATGCATTATTACCCATATAATGCAGTTATTATCGCTAGAACTGTAATAATTATACTTCTTACTTATATTATTATCAATAAAACATGCATTATTACCCATATAATGCAGTTATTATCGCTAGAACTGTAATACTGTACTCATTACTTATATTATTAGCAATATAACGTGCATTATTACCCATATTATGCAGTTATTATCGCTAGAACTGTAATAATTATACTTATTACTTATATCATTATCAATATAACATGCATTATTACCCATATAATGGAGGTATTATCGCTAGAACTGTAATAATTATACTTATTACTTAGATTATTATCAATATAACATGCATTATTACCCATATTATGCAGTTATTATCGCTAGAACTATAATAAATATGCGTATTACTTTTATTATCATCAATATAATATGCATTATTACCCATATAATACAGTTATTATCGCTAGAACTGTAATAATTATACTCATTACTTATATTATTAGCAATATAACGTGCATTATTACCCATATTATGCAGTTATTATCGCTAGAACTGTAATAATTATACTTATTACTTATATTATTATCAATATAACATGCATTATTACCCATATAATGCAGTTATTATCGCTAGAACTGTAATAATTATACTTATTACTTATACTATTAGCAATATAACGTGCATTAGTACCCACATAATGCAGTTATTATCGCCAGAACTGTAATAATTATACTCATTACTTATATTATTATCAATATAACGTGCATTATTACCCATATTATGCAGTTATTATCGCTAGAACTGTAATAATTATACTTATTACTTATACTATTAGCAATATAACGTGCATTAGTACCCATATAATGCAGTTATTATCGCCAGAACTGTAATAAATATACTTATTACTTATATTATTATCAACATAACATGCATTATTACCCATATTATGCAGTTATTATCGCTAGAACTGTAATAATTGTACTCATTACTTATATTATTAGCAATATAACGTGCATTATTACCCATATTATGCAGTTATTATCGCTAGAACTGTAATAATTATACTCATTACTTATATTATTATCAATATAACGTGTATTATTACCCATATAATGCAGTTATTATCGCCAGAACTGTAATAATTATACTTATTACTTATATTATTCTCAATATAACATGCATTATTACCCATATAATGCAGTTATTATCGCTAGAACTATAATAAATATACGTATTACTTTCATTATCATCAATATAACATGCATTATTACCCATATAATGGAGGTATTATCGCTAGAACTGTAATAATTATACTTATTACTTATATTATTATCAATATAACATGCATTCTTACCCATATAATGGAGGTATTATGACTATAACTGTAATAATTATACTTATTACTTATACTATTAGGAATATAACGTGCATTATTACCCATATAATGCAGTTATTATCGCCAGAACTGTAATAAATATACTTATTACTTATATTATTATCAACATAACATGCATTATTACCCATATTATGCAGTTATTATCGCTAGAACTGTAATAATTGTACTCATTACTTATATTATTAGCAATATAACGTGCATTTTTACCCATATTATGCAGTTATTATCGCTAGAACTGTAATAATTATACTTATTACTTATATTATTATCAATATAACATGCATTATTACCCATATTGTCCAGTTATTATCTCTAGAACCATAATAAATATACTTATTACTCCCAATATTATCAATATAACATGCATTTTTACCCATATAATGCAGTTATTATCGCTAGAACTGTAATAATTATACTTATTACTTATACTATTAGCAATATAACATGCATTATTACCCATATTGTCCAGTTATTATCTCTAGAACCATAATAAATATACTTATTACTCCCAATATTATCAATAGAACATGCATTTTTACCCATATAATGCAGTTATTATCGCCAGAACTGTAATAATTATACTTATTACTTTTACTATTATCAATATATCATGCACTATTAGCCATATTATACTATTATTATCGCTAGAACTATAATAATTATACTTATTACTCCCGATATTATCAATATAACATGCATTATTACCCATATAATGCAGTTATTATCGCTAGAACTGTAATAATTATACTTATTACTTATATTATTATCAATATAACATGCATTATTACCCATATAATGGAGGTATTATCGCTAGAACTGTAATAATTATACTTATTACTTAGATTATTATCAATATAACATGCATTATTACCCATATTATGCAGTTATTATCGCTAGAACTATAATAAATATACGTATTACTTTTATTATCATCAATATAATATGCATTATTACCCATATAATGCAGTTATTATCGCTAGAACTGTAATAATTATACTCATTACTTATATTATTATCAATATAACATGCATTATTACCCATATTGTCCAGTTATTATCTCTAGAACCATAATAAATATACTTATTACTCCCAATATTATCAATAAAACATGCATTTTTACCCATATAATGCAGTTATTATCGCCAGAACTGTAATAATTATACTTATTACTTTTACTATTATCAATATATCATGCACTATTAGCCATATTATACTATTATTATCGCTAGAACTATAATAATTATACTTATTACTCCCGATATTATCAATATAACATGCATTATTACCCATATAATGCAGTTATTATCGCTAGAACTGTAATAATTATACTTATTACTTATATTATTATCAATATAACATGCATTATTACCCATATAATGGAGGTATTATCGCAAGAACTGTAATAATTATACTTATTACTTATACTATTAGCAATATAACGTGCATTATTACCCATATAATGCAGTTATTATCGCCAGAACTGTAATAATTATACTCATTACTTATATTATTATCAATATAACGTGCATTATTACCCATATTATGCAGTTATTATCGCTAGAACTGTAATAATTATACTTATTACTTATACTATTAGCAATATAACGTGCATTATTACCCATATAATGCAGTTATTATCGCCAGAACTGTAATAATTATACTTATTACTTATATTATTCTCAATATAACATGCATTATTACCCATATTATGCAGTTATTATCGCTAGAACTATAATAAACATACGTATTACTTTCATTATCATCAACATAACATGCATTATTACCCATATTATGCAGTTATTATCGATAGAACTGTAATAAATATACTTATTACTTTTACTATTATCAATATATCATGCACTATTAGCCATATTTTACTATTATTATCGCTAGAACTATAATAATTATACTTATTACTCCTGATATTATCAATATAACATGCCTTATTACGCATATAATGCAGTTATTATCGCTAGAACTGTAATAATTGTACTCATTACTCATATTATTAGCAATATAACGTGCATTATTACCCATATAATGCAGTTATTATCGCCAGAACTGTAATAATTATACTTATTACTTTTATTATTCTCAATATAACATGCATTATTACCCATATAATGCAGTTATTATCGCTAGAACTATAATAAATATACGTATTACTTTCATTATCATGAATATAACATGCATTATTACCCATATAATGGAGGTATTATCGCTAGAACTGTAATAATTATACTTATTACTTATATTATTATCAATATAACATGCATTCTTACCCATATAATGGAGGTATTATGACTATAACTGTAATAATTATACTTATTACTTATACTATTAGGAATATAACGTGCATTATTACCCATATAATGCAGTTATTATCGCCAGAACTGTAATAAATATACTTATTACTTATATTATTATCAACATAACATGCATTATTACCCATATTATGCAGTTATTATCGCTAGAACTGTAATAATTATACTTATTACTTATATTATTATCAATAAAACATGCATTATTACCCATATAATGCAGTTATTATCGCTAGAACTGTAATACTGTACTCATTACTTATATTATTAGCAATATAACGTGCATTATTACCCATATTATGCAGTTATTATCGCTAGAACTGTAATAATTATACTTATTCCTTATATCATTATCAATATAACATGCATTATTACCCATATAATGCAGTTACTATCGCTAGAACTGTAATAATTATACTTATTACTTATATTATTAGCAATATAACGTGCATTATTACCCATATAATGCAGTTATTATCGCCAGAACTGTAATAATTATACTTATTACTTATATTATTCTCAATATAACATGCATTATTACCCATATTATGCATTTATTATCGCAAGAACTATAATAAATATACGTATTACTTTCATTATCATCAACATAACATGCATTATTACCCATATAATGCAGTTATTATCGCTAGAACTGTAATAATTATACTTATTACTTATATTATTATCAATATAACATGCATTATTACCTATATTATGCAGTTATTATCGCTAGAACTATAATAAATATATTTATTACTCCCAATATTATCAATGTAACATGCATTATTACCCATATAATGCAGTTATTATCGCTAGAACTGTAATAATTGTACTCATTACTTATATTATTAGCAATATAACGTGCATTATTACCCATATTATGCAGTTATTATCGCTAGAACTGTAATAATTATACTTATTACTTATACTACTAGCAATATAACGTGCATTATTACCCATATAATGCAGTTATTATCGCCAGAACTGTAATAATTATACTTATTACTTATATTATTCTCAATATAACATGCATTATTACCCATATTATGCATTTATTATCGCAAGAACTATAATAAATATACGTATTACTTTCATTATCATCAATATAACATGCATTATTACCCATATTATGCAGTTATTATCGCTAGAACTATAATAAATATACGTATTACTTTTATTATCATCAATATAACATGCATTATTACCCATATTATGCAGTTATTATCGCTAGAACTATAATAAATATACTTATTACACCCAATATTATCAATATAACATGCATTATTACCCATATAATGGAGGTATTATTGCTAGAACTGTAATAATTATACTTATTGCTTATACTATTAGCAATATAACGTGCATTGTTACCCATATAAAGCAGTTATTATCGCCAGAACTGTAATAATTATACTTATTACTTATATTATTCTCAATATAACATGCATTATTACCCATATTATGCAGTTATTATCGCTAGAACTATTATAAATATACGTATTACTTTCATTATCATCAATATAACATGCATTATTACCCATATAATGGAGGTATTATCGCTAGGACTGTAATAATTATACTTATTACTTATACTATTAGCAATATAACGTGCATTATTACCCATATAATGGAGGTATTATTGCTAGAACTGTAATAATTATACTTATTGCTTATACTATTAGCAATATAACGTGCATTGTTACCCATATAATGCAGTTATTATCGCCAGAACTGTAATAATTATACTTATTACTTATATTATTCTCAATATAACATGCATTATTACCCATATTATGCATTTATTATCGCAAGAACTATAATAAATATACGTATTACTTTCATTATCATCAATATAACATGCATTATTACCCATATTATGCAGTTATTATCGCTAGAACTATAATAAATATACTTATTACTCCCAATATTATCAATATAACATGCATTATTACCCATATAATGGAGGTATTATTGCTAGAACTGTAATAATTATACTTATTGCTTAAACTATTAGCAATATAACGTGCATTGTTACCCATATAAAGCAGTTATTATCGCCAGAAATGTAATAATTATACTTATTACTTATATTATTCTCAATATAACGTGCATTATTACCCATATAATGCAGTTATTATCGCTAGAACTGTAATAATTATACTTATTACTTATATTATTATCAATATAACATGCACTATTACCCATATTATGCAGTTATTATCGATAGAACTCTAATAAATATACTTATTACTTTTACTATTATCAATATATCATGCACTATTAGCCATATTTTACTATTATTACCGCTAGAACTATAATAATTATACTTATTACCCCCGATATTATCAATATAACATGCCTTATTACCCATATAATGCAGTTATTATCGCTAGAACTGTAATAATTATACTTATTACTTATATTATTATCAATATAACATGCATTATTACCCACATTATGCAGTTATTATCGCTAGAACTATAATAAATATACGTATTACCTTTATTATCATCAATATAACATGCATTATTACCCATATTATGCAGTTGTTATCGATAGAACTGTAATAAATATATTTAATACTTTTATTATTATCAATATAACATGCACTATTTGCCATATTTTACTATTATTATCGCTAGAACTATAATAATTATACTTATTACTCCCGATATTATCAATATAACATGCATTATTACCCATATTATGCAGTTATTATCGCTAGAACTGTAATAATTGTACTCATTACTTATATTATTAGCAGTATAACGTGCATTATTACCCATATTATGCAGTTATTATCGCTAGAACTGTAATAATTATACTTATTACTTATATCATTATCAATATAACATGCATTATTACCCATATAATAGAGCTATTATCGCTAGAACTGTAATAATTATACTTATTAAATACTATTAGCAATATAACGTGCATTATTACCCATATAATGCAGTTATTATCGCTAGAACTGTAATAATTGTCCTTATTACTTATATTATTAGCAATATAACGCGCATTATTACCCATATAATGCAGTTATTATCGCTAGAACTGTAATAGTTATACTAATTACTTATATTATTATCAATATAACATGCATTATTACCCATATTATGCAGTTATTATCGCCAGAACTGTAATAATTATACTTGTTACTTATATTATTCTCAATATAACATGCATTATTACCCATATTATGCAGTTATTATCGCAAGAACTATAATAAATATACGTATTACTTTCATTATCATCAATATAACATGCATTATTACCCATATTAAGAAGTTATTATCGATAGAACTGTAATAATTATACTTATTACTTATATTGTTAGCAATATAACATGCATTATTACCCATATAATGCAGTTATTATCGCTAGAACTGTAATAATTATACTTATTGCTTATACTATTAGCAATATAACGTGCATTGTTACCCATATAATGCAGTTATTATCGCCAGAACTGTAATAATTATACTTATTACTTATATTATTCTCAATATAACATGCATTATTACCCATATTATGCATTTATTATCGCAAGAACTATAATAAATATACGTATTACTTTCATTATCATCAATATAACATGCATTATTACCCATATTATGCAGTTATTATCGCTAGAACTATAATAAATATACTTATTACTCCCAATATTATCAATATAACATGCATTATTACCCATATAATGGAGGTATTATTGCTAGAACTGTAATAATTATACTTATTGCTTATACTATTAGCAATATAACGTGCATTGTTACCCATATAAAGCAGTTATTATCGCCAGAAATGTAATAATTATACTTATTACTTATATTATTCTCAATATAACATGCCTTATTACCCATATAATGCAGTTATTATCGCTAGAACTGTAATAATTATACTTATTACTTATATTATTATCAATATAACATGCATTATTACCCACATTATGCAGTTATTATCGCTAGAACTATAATAAATATACGTATTACCTTTATTATCATCAATATAACATGCATTATTACCCATATTATGCAGTTGTTATCGATAGAACTGTAATAAATATATTTATTACTTTTATTATTATCAATATAACATGCACTATTTGCCATATTTTACTATTATTATCGCTAGAACTATAATAATTATACTTATTACTCCCGATATTATCAATATAACATGCATTATTACCCTTATTATGCAGTTATTATCGCTAGAACTGTAATAATTGTACTCATTACTTATATTATTAGCAATATAACGTGCATTATTAGCCATATTATGCAGTTATTATCGCTAGAACTGTAATAATTATACTTATTACTTATATCATTATCAATATAACATGCATTATTACCCATATAATGGAGCTATTATCGCTAGAACTGTAATAATTATACTTATTAAATACTATTAGCAATATAACGTGCATTATTACCCATATAATGCAGTTATTATCGCTAGAACTGTAATAATTATACTTATTACTTATATTATTATCAATATAACATGCATTATTACCCATATTATGCAGTTATTATCGCTTGAACTGTAATAATTATACTTATTACTTATATTATTATCAATATAACATGCATTGTTACCCATATTATGCAGTTATTATCGCTAGAACTATAATAAATATACGTATTACCTTTATTATCATCAATATAACATGCATTATTACCCATATTATGCAGTTATTATCGATAGAACTGTAATAAATATACTTATTACTTTTAATATTATCAATATAACATGCACTACTTGCCATATTTTACTATTATTATCGCTAGAACCATAATAAATATACTTATTACTCCCAATATTATCAATATAACTTGCATTTTTACCCATATAATGCAGTTATTATCGCTAGAACTGTAATAATTATACTTATTACTTATATTATTCTCAATATAACATGCATTATTACCCATATTATGCAGTTGTTATCGATAGAACTGTAATAATTATACTTATTACTTATATTATTATCAATATAACATGCATTATTACCCATATTATGCAGTTATTATCTCTAGAACCATAATAAATATACTTATTACTCCCAATATTATCAATATAACATGCATTACTACCCATATAATGCAGTTATTATCGCTAGAACTGTAATAATTATACTTATTACTTATATTGTTAGCAATATAACGTGCATTATTACCCATATAATGCAGTTATTATCGCTAGAACTGTAATAATTATACTTATTACTTATATTATTATCAATATAACATGCATTATTACCCACATTATGCAGTTATTATCGCTAGAACTGTAATAGTTATACTTATTACTTAGATTATTATCAATATAACATGCATTATTACCCATATTATGCAGTTATTATCGATAGAACTGTAATAAATATATTTATTACTTTTATTATTATCAATATAACATGCACTATTTGCCATATTTTACTATTATTATCGCTAGAACTATAATAATTATACTTATTACTCCCGATATTATCAATATAACATGCATTATTACCCATATAATGCAGTTATTATCGCTAGAACTGTAATAATTATACTTATTACTTATATTATTCTCAATATAACATGCATTATTACCCATATTATGCAGTTATTATCGCTAGAACTATAATAAATATACGTATTACTTTCATTATCATCAATATAACATGCATTATTACCCATATAATGGAGGTATTATCGCTAGAACTGTAATAATTATACTTATTACTTATATTATTATCAATACAACATGCATTATTACCCATATTATGCAGTTATTATCTCTAGAACCATAATAGATATACTTATTACTCCCAATATTATCAATATAACATGCATTATTACCCATATAATGCAGTTATTATCGCTAGAACTGTAATAATTATACTTATTACTTATATTGTTAGCAATATAACGTGCATTATTACCCATATAATGCAGTTATTATCGCCAGAACTGTAATAATTATACTTATTACTTATATTATTCTCAATATAACATGCATTATTACCCATATTATGCATTTATTATCGCAAGAACTATAATAAATATACGTATTACTTTCATTATCATCAATATAACATGCATTATTACCCATATTATGCAGTTATTATCGCTAGAACTATAATAAATATACTTATTACTCCCAATATTATCAATATAACATGCATTATTACCCATATAATGGAGGTATTATTGCTAGAACTGTAATAATTATACTTATTGCTTATACTATTAGCAATATAACGTGCATTGTTACCCATATAAAGCAGTTATTATCGCCAGAAATGTAATAATTATACTTATTACTTATATTATTCTCAATATAACGTGCATTATTACCCATATAATGCAGTTATTATCGCTAGAACTGTAATAATTATACTTATTACTTATATTATTATCAATATAACATGCACTATTACCCATATTATGCAGTTATTATCGATAGAACTCTAATAAATATACTTATTACTTTTACTATTATCAATATATCATGCACTATTAGCCATATTTTACTATTATTACCGCTAGAACTATAATAATTATACTTATTACCCCCGATATTATCAATATAACATGCCTTATTACCCATATAATGCAGTTATTATCGCTAGAACTGTAATAATTATACTTATTACTTATATTATTATCAATATAACATGCATTATTACCCACATTATGCAGTTATTATCGCTAGAACTATAATAAATATACGTATTACCTTTATTATCATCAATATAACATGCATTATTACCCATATTATGCAGTTGTTATCGATAGAACTGTAATAAATATATTTAATACTTTTATTATTATCAATATAACATGCACTATTTGCCATATTTTACTATTATTATCGCTAGAACTATAATAATTATACTTATTACTCCCGATATTATCAATATAACATGCATTATTACCCATATTATGCAGTTATTATCGCTAGAACTGTAATAATTGTACTCATTACTTATATTATTAGCAGTATAACGTGCATTATTACCCATATTATGCAGTTATTATCGCTAGAACTGTAATAATTATACTTATTACTTATATCATTATCAATATAACATGCATTATTACCCATATAATAGAGCTATTATCGCTAGAACTGTAATAATTATACTTATTAAATACTATTAGCAATATAACGTGCATTATTACCCATATAATGCAGTTATTATCGCTAGAACTGTAATAATTGTCCTTATTACTTATATTATTAGCAATATAACGCGCATTATTACCCATATAATGCAGTTATTATCGCTAGAACTGTAATAGTTATACTAATTACTTATATTATTATCAATATAACATGCATTATTACCCATATTATGCAGTTATTATCGCCAGAACTGTAATAATTATACTTGTTACTTATATTATTCTCAATATAACATGCATTATTACCCATATTATGCAGTTATTATCGCAAGAACTATAATAAATATACGTATTACTTTCATTATCATCAATATAACATGCATTATTACCCATATTAAGAAGTTATTATCGATAGAACTGTAATAATTATACTTATTACTTATATTGTTAGCAATATAACATGCATTATTACCCATATAATGCAGTTATTATCGCTAGAACTGTAATAATTATACTTATTGCTTATACTATTAGCAATATAACGTGCATTGTTACCCATATAATGCAGTTATTATCGCCAGAACTGTAATAATTATACTTATTACTTATATTATTCTCAATATAACATGCATTATTACCCATATTATGCATTTATTATCGCAAGAACTATAATAAATATACGTATTACTTTCATTATCATCAATATAACATGCATTATTACCCATATTATGCAGTTATTATCGCTAGAACTATAATAAATATACTTATTACTCCCAATATTATCAATATAACATGCATTATTACCCATATAATGGAGGTATTATTGCTAGAACTGTAATAATTATACTTATTGCTTATACTATTAGCAATATAACGTGCATTGTTACCCATATAAAGCAGTTATTATCGCCAGAAATGTAATAATTATACTTATTACTTATATTATTCTCAATATAACATGCCTTATTACCCATATAATGCAGTTATTATCGCTAGAACTGTAATAATTATACTTATTACTTATATTATTATCAATATAACATGCATTATTACCCACATTATGCAGTTATTATCGCTAGAACTATAATAAATATACGTATTACCTTTATTATCATCAATATAACATGCATTATTACCCATATTATGCAGTTGTTATCGATAGAACTGTAATAAATATATTTATTACTTTTATTATTATCAATATAACATGCACTATTTGCCATATTTTACTATTATTATCGCTAGAACTATAATAATTATACTTATTACTCCCGATATTATCAATATAACATGCATTATTACCCATATTATGCAGTTATTATCGCTAGAACTGTAATAATTGTACTCATTACTTATATTATTAGCAATATAACGTGCATTATTAGCCATATTATGCAGTTATTATCGCTAGAACTGTAATAATTATACTTATTACTTATATCATTATCAATATAACATGCATTATTACCCATATAATGGAGCTATTATCGCTAGAACTGTAATAATTATACTTATTAAATACTATTAGCAATATAACGTGCATTATTACCCATATAATGCAGTTATTATCGCTAGAACTGTAATAATTATACTTATTACTTATATTATTATCAATATAACATGCATTATTACCCATATTATGCAGTTATTATCGCTTGAACTGTAATAATTATACTTATTACTTATATTATTATCAATATAACATGCATTGTTACCCATATTATGCAGTTATTATCGCTAGAACTATAATAAATATACGTATTACCTTTATTATCATCAATATAACATGCATTATTACCCATATTATGCAGTTATTATCGATAGAACTGTAATAAATATACTTATTACTTTTAATATTATCAATATAACATGCACTACTTGCCATATTTTACTATTATTATCGCTAGAACCATAATAAATATACTTATTACTCCCAATATTATCAATATAACTTGCATTTTTACCCATATAATGCAGTTATTATCGCTAGAACTGTAATAATTATACTTATTACTTATATTATTCTCAATATAACATGCATTATTACCCATATTATGCAGTTGTTATCGATAGAACTGTAATAATTATACTTATTACTTATATTATTATCAATATAACATGCATTATTACCCATATTATGCAGTTATTATCTCTAGAACCATAATAAATATACTTATTACTCCCAATATTATCAATATAACATGCATTACTACCCATATAATGCAGTTATTATCGCTAGAACTGTAATAATTATACTTATTACTTATATTGTTAGCAATATAACGTGCATTATTACCCATATAATGCAGTTATTATCGCTAGAACTGTAATAATTATACTTATTACTTATATTATTATCAATATAACATGCATTATTACCCACATTATGCAGTTATTATCGCTAGAACTGTAATAGTTATACTTATTACTTAGATTATTATCAATATAACATGCATTATTACCCATATTATGCAGTTATTATCGATAGAACTGTAATAAATATATTTATTACTTTTATTATTATCAATATAACATGCACTATTTGCCATATTTTACTATTATTATCGCTAGAACTATAATAATTATACTTATTACTCCCGATATTATCAATATAACATGCATTATTACCCATATAATGCAGTTATTATCGCTAGAACTATAATAATTATACTTATTACTCCCGATATTATCAATATAACATGCATTATTACCCATATAATGCAGTTATTATCGCTAGAACTGTAATAATTATACTTATTACTTATATTATTCTCAATATAACATGCATTATTACCCATATTATGCAGTTATTATCGCTAGAACTATAATAAATATACGTATTACTTTCATTATCATCAATATAACATGCATTATTACCCATATAATGGAGGTATTATCGCTAGAACTGTAATAATTATACTTATTACTTATATTATTATCAATACAACATGCATTATTACCCATATTATGCAGTTATTATCTCTAGAACCATAATAGATATACTTATTACTCCCAATATTATCAATATAACATGCATTTTTACCCACATAATGCAGTTATTATCGCTGGAGCTGTAATAATTATACTTATTACTTATATTGTTAGCAATATAACGCGCATTATTACCCATATAATGCAGTTATTATCGCTAGAACTGTAATAATTATACTTATTACTTATATTATTCTCAATATAACGTGCATTATTACCCATATTATGCAGTTATTATCGCTAGAACTATAATAAATATACGTATTACTTTCATTATCATCAATATAACATGCATTATTACCCATATAATGCAGTTATTATCGCTAGAACTGTAATAATTATACTTATTACTTATATTGTTAGCAATATAACGTGCATTATTACCCATATAATGCAGTTATTATCGCTAGAACTGTAATAATTATACTTATTACTTATATTATTATCAATATAACATGCATTATTACCTATATTATGCAGTTATTATCGCTAGAACTATAATAAATATATTTATTACTCCCAATATTATCAATGTAACATGCATTATTACCCATATAATGCAGTTACTATCGCTAGAACTGTAATAATTATACTTATTACTTATATTATTAGCAATATAACGTGCATTATTACCCATATAATGCAGTTATTATCGCTAGAACTGTAATAATTGTACTCATTACTTATATTATTAGCAATATAACGTGCATTATTACCCATATTATGCAGTTATTATCGCGAGAACTGTAATAATTATACTTATTACTTATACTACTTGCAATATAACGTGCATTATTACCCATATAATGCAGTTATTATCGCCAGAACTGTAATAATTATACTTATTACTTATATTATTCTCAATATAACATGCATTATTACCCATATTATGCATTTATTATCGCAAGAACTATAATAAATATACGTATTACTTTCATTATCATCAATATAACATGCATTATTACCCATATAATGCAGTTATTATCGCTAGAACTGTAATAATTATACTTATTACTTATATTATTATCAATATAACATGCATTATTACCTATATTATGCAGTTATTATCGCTAGAACTATAATAAATATATTTATTACTCCCAATATTATCAATGTAACATGCATTATTACCCATATAATGCAGTTATTATCGCTAGAACTGTAATAATTGTACTCATTACTTATATTATTAGCAATATAACGTGCATTATTACCCATATTATGCAGTTATTATCGCTAGAACTGTAATAATTATACTTATTACTTATACTACTAGCAATATAACGTGCATTATTACCCATATAATGCAGTTATTATCGCCAGAACTGTAATAATTATACTTATTACTTATATTATTCTCAATATAACATGCATTATTACCCATATTATGCATTTATTATCGCAAGAACTATAATAAATATACGTATTACTTTCATTATCATCAATATAACATGCATTATTACCCATATTATGCAGTTATTATCGCTAGAACTATAATAAATATGCTTATTACTCCCAATATTATCAATATAACATGCATTATTACCCATATAATGGAGGTATTATTGCTAGAACTGTAATAATTATACTTATTGCTTATACTATTAGCAATATGACGTGCATTGTTACCCATATAAAGCAGTTATTATCGCCAGAAATGTAATAATTATACTTATTACTTATATTATTCTCAATATAACATGCATTATTACCCACATTATGCAGTTATTAACGCTAGAACTATAATAAATATACGTATTACTTTCATTATCATCAATATAACATGCATTATTACCCATATAATGCAGTTATTATCGCTAGAACTGTAATAATTATACTTATTACTTATATTGTTAGCAATATAACGTGCATTATTACCCATATAATGCAGTTATTATCGCTAGAACTGTAATAATTATACTTATTACTTATATTATTATCAATATAACATGCATTATTACCTATATTATGCAGTTATTATCGCTAGAACTATAATAAATATATTTATTACCCCCAATATTATCAATGTAACATGCATTATTACCCATATAATGGAGGTATTATTGCTAGAACTGTAATAATTATACTTATTGCTTATATTATTATCAATATAACATGCATTATTACCTATTTTATGCAGTTATTATCGCTAGAACTATAATAAATATATTTATTACTCCCAATATTATCAATGTAACATGCATTATTACCCATATAATGCAGTTACTATCGCTAGAACTGTAATAATTATACTTATTACTTATATTATTAGCAATATAACGTGCATTATTACCCATATAATGCAGTTATTATCGCTAGAACTGTAATAATTGTACTCATTACTTATATTATTAGCAATATAACGTGCATTATTACCCATATTATGCAGTTATTATCGCTAGAACTGTAATAATTATACTTATTACTTATACTACTAGCAATATAACGTGCATTATTACCCATATAATGCAGTTATTATCGCCAGAACTGTAATAATTATACTTATTACTTATATTATTCTCAATATAACATGCATTATTACCCATATTATGCATTTATTATCGCAAGAACTATAATAAATATACGTATTACTTTCATTATCATCAATATAACATGCATTATTACCCATATTATGCAGTTATTATCGCTAGAACTATAATAAATATACTTATTACTCCCAATATTATCAATATAACATGCATTATTACCCATATAATGGAGGTATTATTGCTAGAACTGTAATAATTATACTTATTGCTTATACTATTAGCAATATGACGTGCATTGTTACCCATATAAAGCAGTTATTATCGCCAGAAATGTAATAATTATACTTATTACTTATATTATTCTCAATATAACATGCATTATTACCCACATTATGCAGTTATTAACGCTAGAACTATAATAAATATACGTATTACTTTCATTATCATCAATATAACATGCATTATTACCCATATAATGCAGTTATTATCGCTAGAACTGTAATAATTATACTTATTACTTATATTGTTAGCAATATAACGTGCATTATTACCCATATAATGCAGTTATTATCGCTAGAACTGTAATAATTATACTTATTACTTATATTATTATCAATATAACATGCATTATTACCTATATTATGCAGTTATTATCGCTAGAACTATAATAAATATATTTATTACCCCCAATATTATCAATGTAACATGCATTATTACCCATATAATGGAGGTATTATTGCTAGAACTGTAATAATTATACTTATTGCTTATATTATTATCAATATAACATGCATTATTACCTATTTTATGCAGTTATTATCGCTAGAACTATAATAAATATATTTATTACTCCCAATATTATCAATGTAACATGCATTATTACCCATATAATGCAGTTACTATCGCTAGAACTGTAATAATTATACTTATTACTTATATTATTAGCAATATAACGTGCATTATTACCCATATAATGCAGTTATTATCGCTAGAACTGTAATAATTGTACTCATTACTTATATTATTAGCAATATAACGTGCATTATTACCCATATTATGCAGTTATTATCGCTAGAACTGTAATAATTATACTTATTACTTATACTACTAGCAATATAACGTGCATTATTACCCATATAATGCAGTTATTATCGCCAGAACTGTAATAATTATACTTATTACTTATATTATTCTCAATATAACATGCATTATTACCCATATTATGCATTTATTATCGCAAGAACTATAATAAATATACGTATTACTTTCATTATCATCAATATAACATGCATTATTTCCCATATTATGCAGTTATTATCGCTAGAACTATAATAAATATACGTATTACTTTTATTATCATCAATATAACATGCATTATTACCCATATTATGCAGTTATTATCGCTAGAACTATAATAAATATACTTATTACTCCCAATATTATCAATATAACATGCATTATTACCTATATAATGGAGGTATTATTGCTAGAACTGTAATAATTATACTTATTGCTTATACTATTAGCAATATAACGTGCATTGTTACCCATATAATGCAGTTATTATCGCCAGAACTGTAATAATTATACTTATTACTTATATTATTCTCAATATAACATGCATTATTACCCATATTATGCATTTATTATCGCAAGAACTATAATAAATATACGCATTACTTTCATTATCATCAATATAACATGCATTATTACCCATATTATGCAGTTATTATCGCTAGAACTATAATAAATATACGTATTACTTTTATTATCATCAATATAACATGCATTATTACCCATATTATGCAGTTATTATCGCTAGAACTATAATAAATATACGTATTACTTTCATTATCATCAATATAACATGCATTATTACCCATATAATGGAGGTATTATCGCTAGAACTGTAATAATTATACTTATTTCTTATATTATTATCAATATAACATGCATTATTACCCATATTATGCAGTTATTATCTGTAGAACCATAATAAATATACTTATTACTCCCAATATTATCAATATAACATGCATTATTACCCATATAATGCAGTTATTATCGCTAGAACTGTAATAATTATACTTATTACTTATATTATTATCAATAAAACATGCATTATTACCCATATAATGCAGTTATTATCGCTAGAACTGTAATACTGTACTCATTACTTATATTATTAGCAATATAACGTGCATTATTACCCATATTATGCAGTTATTATCGCTAGAACTGTAATAATTATACTTATTACTTATATTATTATCAATATAACATGCATTATTACCCATATAATGCAGTTATTATCGCTAGAACTGTAATAATTATACTTATTACTTATACTATTAGCAATATAACGTGCATTAGTACCCACATAATGCAGTTATTATCGCCAGAACTGTAATAATTATACTCATTACTTATATTATTATCAATATAACGTGCATTATTACCCATATTATGCAGTTATTATCGCTAGAACTGTAATAATTATACTTATTACTTATTCTATTAGCAATATAACGTGCATTAGTACCCATATAATGCAGTTATTATCGCCAGAACTGTAATAAATATACTTATTACTTATATTATTATCAACATAACATGCATTATTACCCATATTATGCAGTTATTATCGCTAGAACTGTAATAATTGTACTCATTACTTATATTATTAGCAATATAACGTGCATTATTACCCATATTATGCAGTTATTATCGCTAGAACTGTAATAATTATACTCATTACTTATATTATTATCAATATAACGTGTATTATTACCCATATAATGCAGTTATTATCGCCAGAACTGTAATAATTATACTTATTACTTATATTATTCTCAATATAACATGCATTATTACCCATATAATGCAGTTATTATCGCTAGAACTATAATAAATATACGTATTACTTTCATTATCATCAATATAACATGCATTATTACCCATATAATGGAGGTATTATCGCTAGAACTGTAATAATTATACTTATTACTTATATTATTATCAATAAAACATGCATTATTACCCATATAATGCAGTTATTATCGCTAGAACTGTAATACTGTACTCATTACTTATATTATTAGCAATATAACGTGCATTATTACCCATATTATGCAGTTATTATCGCTAGAACTGTAATAATTATACTTATTCCTTATATCATTATCAATATAACATGCATTATTACCCATATAATGGAGGTATTATCGCTAGAACTGTAATAATTATACTTATTACTTAGATTATTATCAATATAACATGCATTATTACCCATATTATGCAGTTATTATCGCTAGAACTATAATAAATATACGTATTACTTTTATTATCATCAATATAATATGCATTATTACCCATATAATGCAGTTATTATCGCTAGAACTGTAATAATTATACTCATTACTTATATTATTAGCAATATAACGTGCATTATTACCCATATTATGCAGTTATTATCGCTAGAACTGTAATAATTATACTTATTACTTATATTATTATCAATATAACATGCATTATTACCCATATAATGCAGTTATTATCGCTAGAACTGTAATAATTATACTTATTACTTATACTATTAGCAATATAACGTGCATTAGTACCCACATAATGCAGTTATTATCGCCAGAACTGTAATAATTATACTCATTACTTATATTATTATCAATATAACGTGCATTATTACCCATATTATGCAGTTATTATCGCTAGAACTGTAATAATTATACTTATTACTTATTCTATTAGCAATATAACGTGCATTAGTACCCATATAATGCAGTTATTATCGCCAGAACTGTAATAAATATACTTATTACTTATATTATTATCAACATAACATGCATTATTACCCATATTATGCAGTTATTATCGCTAGAACTGTAATAATTGTACTCATTACTTATATTATTAGCAATATAACGTGCATTATTACCCATATTATGCAGTTATTATCGCTAGAACTGTAATAATTATACTCATTACTTATATTATTATCAATATAACGTGTATTATTACCCATATAATGCAGTTATTATCGCCAGAACTGTAATAATTATACTTATTACTTATATTATTCTCAATATAACATGCATTATTACCCATATAATGCAGTTATTATCGCTAGAACTATAATAAATATACGTATTACTTTCATTATCATCAATATAACATGCATTATTACCCATATAATGGAGGTATTATCGCTAGAACTGTAATAATTATACTTATTACTTATATTATTATCAATATAACATGCATTCTTACCCATATAATGGAGGTATTATGACTATAACTGTAATAATTATACTTATTACTTATACTATTAGGAATATAACGTGCATTATTACCCATATAATGCAGTTATTATCGCCAGAACTGTAATAAATATACTTATTACTTATATTATTATCAACATAACATGCATTATTACCCATATTATGCAGTTATTATCGCTAGAACTGTAATAATTGTACTCATTACTTATATTATTAGCAATATAACGTGCATTTTTACCCATATTATGCAGTTATTATCGCTAGAACTGTAATAATTATACTTATTACTTATATTATTATCAATATAACATGCATTATTACCCATATTGTCCAGTTATTATCTCTAGAACCATAATAAATATACTTATTACTCCCAATATTATCAATATAACATGCATTTTTACCCATATAATGCAGTTATTATCGCTAGAACTGTAATAATTATACTTATTACTTATACTATTAGCAATATAACATGCACTATTTGCCATATTTTACTATTATTATCGCTAGAACTATAATAATTATACTTATTACTCCCGATATTATCAATATAACATGCATTATTACAAATATAATGCAGTTATTATCGCTAGAACTGTAACAATTATACTTATTACTTATATTGTTAGCAATATAACATGCATTATTACCCATATAATGCAGTTATTATCGCTAGAACTGTAATAATTATACTTCTTACTTATATTATTATCAATAAAACATGCATTATTACCCATATAATGCAGTTATTATCGCTAGAACTGTAATACTGTACTCATTACTTATATTATTAGCAATATAACGTGCATTATTACCCATATTATGCAGTTATTATCGCTAGAACTGTAATAATTATACTTATTACTTATATCATTATCAATATAACATGCATTATTACCCATATAATGGAGGTATTATCGCTAGAACTGTAATAATTATACTTATTACTTAGATTATTATCAATATAACATGCATTATTACCCATATTATGCAGTTATTATCGCTAGAACTATAATAAATATGCGTATTACTTTTATTATCATCAATATAATATGCATTATTACCCATATAATACAGTTATTATCGCTAGAACTGTAATAATTATACTCATTACTTATATTATTAGCAATATAACGTGCATTATTACCCATATTATGCAGTTATTATCGCTAGAACTGTAATAATTATACTTATTACTTATATTATTATCAATATAACATGCATTATTACCCATATAATGCAGTTATTATCGCTAGAACTGTAATAATTATACTTATTACTTATACTATTAGCAATATAACGTGCATTAGTACCCACATAATGCAGTTATTATCGCCAGAACTGTAATAATTATACTCATTACTTATATTATTATCAATATAACGTGCATTATTACCCATATTATGCAGTTATTATCGCTAGAACTGTAATAATTATACTTATTACTTATACTATTAGCAATATAACGTGCATTAGTACCCATATAATGCAGTTATTATCGCCAGAACTGTAATAAATATACTTATTACTTATATTATTATCAACATAACATGCATTATTACCCATATTATGCAGTTATTATCGCTAGAACTGTAATAATTGTACTCATTACTTATATTATTAGCAATATAACGTGCATTATTACCCATATTATGCAGTTATTATCGCTAGAACTGTAATAATTATACTCATTACTTATATTATTATCAATATAACGTGTATTATTACCCATATAATGCAGTTATTATCGCCAGAACTGTAATAATTATACTTATTACTTATATTATTCTCAATATAACATGCATTATTACCCATATAATGCAGTTATTATCGCTAGAACTATAATAAATATACGTATTACTTTCATTATCATCAATATAACATGCATTATTACCCATATAATGGAGGTATTATCGCTAGAACTGTAATAATTATACTTATTACTTATATTATTATCAATATAACATGCATTCTTACCCATATAATGGAGGTATTATGACTATAACTGTAATAATTATACTTATTACTTATACTATTAGGAATATAACGTGCATTATTACCCATATAATGCAGTTATTATCGCCAGAACTGTAATAAATATACTTATTACTTATATTATTATCAACATAACATGCATTATTACCCATATTATGCAGTTATTATCGCTAGAACTGTAATAATTGTACTCATTACTTATATTATTAGCAATATAACGTGCATTTTTACCCATATTATGCAGTTATTATCGCTAGAACTGTAATAATTATACTTATTACTTATATTATTATCAATATAACATGCATTATTACCCATATTGTCCAGTTATTATCTCTAGAACCATAATAAATATACTTATTACTCCCAATATTATCAATATAACATGCATTTTTACCCATATAATGCAGTTATTATCGCTAGAACTGTAATAATTATACTTATTACTTATACTATTAGCAATATAACATGCATTATTACCCATATTGTCCAGTTATTATCTCTAGAACCATAATAAATATACTTATTACTCCCAATATTATCAATAGAACATGCATTTTTACCCATATAATGCAGTTATTATCGCCAGAACTGTAATAATTATACTTATTACTTTTACTATTATCAATATATCATGCACTATTAGCCATATTATACTATTATTATCGCTAGAACTATAATAATTATACTTATTACTCCCGATATTATCAATATAACATGCATTATTACCCATATAATGCAGTTATTATCGCTAGAACTGTAATAATTATACTTATTACTTATATTATTATCAATATAACATGCATTATTACCCATATAATGGAGGTATTATCGCTAGAACTGTAATAATTATACTTATTACTTAGATTATTATCAATATAACATGCATTATTACCCATATAATGGAGGTATTATCGCTAGAACTGTAATAATTATACTTATTACTTAGATTATTATCAATATAACATGCATTATTACCCATATTATGCAGTTATTATCGCTAGAACTATAATAAATATGCGTATTACTTTTATTATCATCAATATAATATGCATTATTACCCATATAATACAGTTATTATCGCTAGAACTGTAATAATTATACTCATTACTTATATTATTAGCAATATAACGTGCATTATTACCCATATTATGCAGTTATTATCGCTAGAACTGTAATAATTATACTTATTACTTATATTATTATCAATATAACATGCATTATTACCCATATAATGCAGTTATTATCGCTAGAACTGTAATAATTATACTTATTACTTATACTATTAGCAATATAACGTGCATTAGTACCCACATAATGCAGTTATTATCGCCAGAACTGTAATAATTATACTCATTACTTATATTATTATCAATATAACGTGCATTATTACCCATATTATGCAGTTATTATCGCTAGAACTGTAATAATTATACTTATTACTTATACTATTAGCAATATAACGTGCATTAGTACCCATATAATGCAGTTATTATCGCCAGAACTGTAATAAATATACTTATTACTTATATTATTATCAACATAACATGCATTATTACCCATATTATGCAGTTATTATCGCTAGAACTGTAATAATTGTACTCATTACTTATATTATTAGCAATATAACGTGCATTATTACCCATATTATGCAGTTATTATCGCTAGAACTGTAATAATTATACTCATTACTTATATTATTATCAATATAACGTGTATTATTACCCATATAATGCAGTTATTATCGCCAGAACTGTAATAATTATACTTATTACTTATATTATTCTCAATATAACATGCATTATTACCCATATAATGCAGTTATTATCGCTAGAACTATAATAAATATACGTATTACTTTCATTATCATCAATATAACATGCATTATTACCCATATAATGGAGGTATTATCGCTAGAACTGTAATAATTATACTTATTACTTATATTATTATCAATATAACATGCATTCTTACCCATATAATGGAGGTATTATGACTATAACTGTAATAATTATACTTATTACTTATACTATTAGGAATATAACGTGCATTATTACCCATATAATGCAGTTATTATCGCCAGAACTGTAATAAATATACTTATTACTTATATTATTATCAACATAACATGCATTATTACCCATATTATGCAGTTATTATCGCTAGAACTGTAATAATTGTACTCATTACTTATATTATTAGCAATATAACGTGCATTTTTACCCATATTATGCAGTTATTATCGCTAGAACTGTAATAATTATACTTATTACTTATATTATTATCAATATAACATGCATTATTACCCATATTGTCCAGTTATTATCTCTAGAACCATAATAAATATACTTATTACTCCCAATATTATCAATATAACATGCATTTTTACCCATATAATGCAGTTATTATCGCTAGAACTGTAATAATTATACTTATTACTTATACTATTAGCAATATAACATGCATTATTACCCATATTGTCCAGTTATTATCTCTAGAACCATAATAAATATACTTATTACTCCCAATATTATCAATAGAACATGCATTTTTACCCATATAATGCAGTTATTATCGCCAGAACTGTAATAATTATACTTATTACTTTTACTATTATCAATATATCATGCACTATTAGCCATATTATACTATTATTATCGCTAGAACTATAATAATTATACTTATTACTCCCGATATTATCAATATAACATGCATTATTACCCATATAATGCAGTTATTATCGCTAGAACTGTAATAATTATACTTATTACTTATATTATTATCAATATAACATGCATTATTACCCATATAATGGAGGTATTATCGCTAGAACTGTAATAATTATACTTATTACTTAGATTATTATCAATATAACATGCATTATTACCCATATTATGCAGTTATTATCGCTAGAACTATAATAAATATACGTATTACTTTTATTATCATCAATATAATATGCATTATTACCCATATAATGCAGTTATTATCGCTAGAACTGTAATAATTATACTCATTACTTATATTATTATCAATATAACATGCATTATTACCCATATTGTCCAGTTATTATCTCTAGAACCATAATAAATATACTTATTACTCCCAATATTATCAATAAAACATGCATTTTTACCCATATAATGCAGTTATTATCGCCAGAACTGTAATAATTATACTTATTACTTTTACTATTATCAATATATCATGCACTATTAGCCATATTATACTATTATTATCGCTAGAACTATAATAATTATACTTATTACTCCCGATATTATCAATATAACATGCATTATTACCCATATAATGCAGTTATTATCGCTAGAACTGTAATAATTATACTTATTACTTATATTATTATCAATATAACATGCATTATTACCCATATAATGGAGGTATTATCGCAAGAACTGTAATAATTATACTTATTACTTATACTATTAGCAATATAACGTGCATTATTACCCATATAATGCAGTTATTATCGCCAGAACTGTAATAATTATACTCATTACTTATATTATTATCAATATAACGTGCATTATTACCCATATTATGCAGTTATTATCGCTAGAACTGTAATAATTATACTTATTACTTATACTATTAGCAATATAACGTGCATTATTACCCATATAATGCAGTTATTATCGCCAGAACTGTAATAATTATACTTATTACTTATATTATTCTCAATATAACATGCATTATTACCCATATTATGCAGTTATTATCGCTAGAACTATAATAAACATACGTATTACTTTCATTATCATCAACATAACATGCATTATTACCCATATTATGCAGTTATTATCGATAGAACTGTAATAAATATACTTATTACTTTTACTATTATCAATATATCATGCACTATTAGCCATATTTTACTATTATTATCGCTAGAACTATAATAATTATACTTATTACTCCTGATATTATCAATATAACATGCCTTATTACGCATATAATGCAGTTATTATCGCTAGAACTGTAATAATTGTACTCATTACTCATATTATTAGCAATATAACGTGCATTATTACCCATATAATGCAGTTATTATCGCCAGAACTGTAATAATTATACTTATTACTTTTATTATTCTCAATATAACATGCATTATTACCCATATAATGCAGTTATTATCGCTAGAACTATAATAAATATACGTATTACTTTCATTATCATGAATATAACATGCATTATTACCCATATAATGGAGGTATTATCGCTAGAACTGTAATAATTATACTTATTACTTATATTATTATCAATATAACATGCATTCTTACCCATATAATGGAGGTATTATGACTATAACTGTAATAATTATACTTATTACTTATACTATTAGGAATATAACGTGCATTATTACCCATATAATGCAGTTATTATCGCCAGAACTGTAATAAATATACTTATTACTTATATTATTATCAACATAACATGCATTATTACCCATATTATGCAGTTATTATCGCTAGAACTGTAATAATTATACTTATTACTTATATTATTATCAATAAAACATGCATTATTACCCATATAATGCAGTTATTATCGCTAGAACTGTAATACTGTACTCATTACTTATATTATTAGCAATATAACGTGCATTATTACCCATATTATGCAGTTATTATCGCTAGAACTGTAATAATTATACTTATTCCTTATATCATTATCAATATAACATGCATTATTACCCATATAATGCAGTTACTATCGCTAGAACTGTAATAATTATACTTATTACTTATATTATTAGCAATATAACGTGCATTATTACCCATATAATGCAGTTATTATCGCCAGAACTGTAATAATTATACTTATTACTTATATTATTCTCAATATAACATGCATTATTACCCATATTATGCATTTATTATCGCAAGAACTATAATAAATATACGTATTACTTTCATTATCATCAACATAACATGCATTATTACCCATATAATGCAGTTATTATCGCTAGAACTGTAATAATTATACTTATTACTTATATTATTATCAATATAACATGCATTATTACCTATATTATGCAGTTATTATCGCTAGAACTATAATAAATATATTTATTACTCCCAATATTATCAATGTAACATGCATTATTACCCATATAATGCAGTTATTATCGCTAGAACTGTAATAATTGTACTCATTACTTATATTATTAGCAATATAACGTGCATTATTACCCATATTATGCAGTTATTATCGCTAGAACTGTAATAATTATACTTATTACTTATACTACTAGCAATATAACGTGCATTATTACCCACATAATGCAGTTATTATCGCCAGAACTGTAATAATTATACTTATTACTTATATTATTCTCAATATAACATGCATTATTACCCATATTATGCATTTATTATCGCAAGAACTATAATAAATATACGTATTACTTTCATTATCATCAATATAACATGCATTATTACCCATATTATGCAGTTATTATCGCTAGAACTATAATAAATATACGTATTACTTTTATTATCATCAATATAACATGCATTATTACCCATATTATGCAGTTATTATCGCTAGAACTATAATAAATATACTTATTACACCCAATATTATCAATATAACATGCATTATTACCCATATAATGGAGGTATTATTGCTAGAACTGTAATAATTATACTTATTGCTTATACTATTAGCAATATAACGTGCATTGTTACCCATATAAAGCAGTTATTATCGCCAGAACTGTAATAATTATACTTATTACTTATATTATTCTCAATATAACATGCATTATTACCCATATTATGCAGTTATTATCGCTAGAACTATTATAAATATACGTATTACTTTCATTATCATCAATATAACATGCATTATTACCCATATAATGGAGGTATTATCGCTAGGACTGTAATAATTATACTTATTACTTATACTATTAGCAATATAACGTGCATTATTACCCATATAATGGAGGTATTATTGCTAGAACTGTAATAATTATACTTATTGCTTATACTATTAGCAATATAACGTGCATTGTTACCCATATAATGCAGTTATTATCGCCAGAACTGTAATAATTATACTTATTACTTATATTATTCTCAATATAACATGCATTATTACCCATATTATGCATTTATTATCGCAAGAACTATAATAAATATACGTATTACTTTCATTATCATCAATATAACATGCATTATTACCCATATTATGCAGTTATTATCGCTAGAACTATAATAAATATACTTATTACTCCCAATATTATCAATATAACATGCATTATTACCCATATAATGGAGGTATTATTGCTAGAACTGTAATAATTATACTTATTGCTTAAACTATTAGCAATATAACGTGCATTGTTACCCATATAAAGCAGTTATTATCGCCAGAAATGTAATAATTATACTTATTACTTATATTATTCTCAATATAACGTGCATTATTACCCATATAATGCAGTTATTATCGCTAGAACTGTAATAATTATACTTATTACTTATATTATTATCAATATAACATGCACTATTACCCATATTATGCAGTTATTATCGATAGAACTCTAATAAATATACTTATTACTTTTACTATTATCAATATATCATGCACTATTAGCCATATTTTACTATTATTACCGCTAGAACTATAATAATTATACTTATTACCCCCGATATTATCAATATAACATGCCTTATTACCCATATAATGCAGTTATTATCGCTAGAACTGTAATAATTATACTTATTACTTATATTATTATCAATATAACATGCATTATTACCCACATTATGCAGTTATTATCGCTAGAACTATAATAAATATACGTATTACCTTTATTATCATCAATATAACATGCATTATTACCCATATTATGCAGTTGTTATCGATAGAACTGTAATAAATATATTTAATACTTTTATTATTATCAATATAACATGCACTATTTGCCATATTTTACTATTATTATCGCTAGAACTATAATAATTATACTTATTACTCCCGATATTATCAATATAACATGCATTATTACCCATATTATGCAGTTATTATCGCTAGAACTGTAATAATTGTACTCATTACTTATATTATTAGCAGTATAACGTGCATTATTACCCATATTATGCAGTTATTATCGCTAGAACTGTAATAATTATACTTATTATTTATATCATTATCAATATAACATGCATTATTACCCATATAATAGAGCTATTATCGCTAGAACTGTAATAATTATACTTATTAAATACTATTAGCAATATAACGTGCATTATTACCCATATAATGCAGTTATTATCGCTAGAACTGTAATAATTGTCCTTATTACTTATATTATTAGCAATATAACGCGCATTATTACCCATATAATGCAGTTATTATCGCTAGAACTGTAATAGTTATACTAATTACTTATATTATTATCAATATAACATGCATTATTACCCATATTATGCAGTTATTATCGCCAGAACTGTAATAATTATACTTGTTACTTATATTATTCTCAATATAACATGCATTATTACCCATATTATGCAGTTATTATCGCAAGAACTATAATAAATATACGTATTACTTTCATTATCATCAATATAACATGCATTATTACCCATATTAAGAAGTTATTATCGATAGAACTGTAATAATTATACTTATTACTTATATTGTTAGCAATATAACATGCATTATTACCCATATAATGCAGTTATTATCGCTAGAACTGTAATAATTATACTTATTGCTTATACTATTAGCAATATAACGTGCATTGTTACCCATATAATGCAGTTATTATCGCCAGAACTGTAATAATTATACTTATTACTTATATTATTCTCAATATAACATGCATTATTACCCATATTATGCATTTATTATCGCAAGAACTATAATAAATATACGTATTACTTTCATTATCATCAATATAACATGCATTATTACCCATATTATGCAGTTATTATCGCTAGAACTATAATAAATATACTTATTACTCCCAATATTATCAATATAACATGCATTATTACCCATATAATGGAGGTATTATTGCTAGAACTGTAATAATTATACTTATTGCTTATACTATTAGCAATATAACGTGCATTGTTACCCATATAAAGCAGTTATTATCGCCAGAAATGTAATAATTATACTTATTACTTATATTATTCTCAATATAACATGCCTTATTACCCATATAATGCAGTTATTATCGCTAGAACTGTAATAATTATACTTATTACTTATATTATTATCAATATAACATGCATTATTACCCACATTATGCAGTTATTATCGCTAGAACTATAATAAATATACGTATTACCTTTATTATCATCAATATAACATGCATTATTACCCATATTATGCAGTTGTTATCGATAGAACTGTAATAAATATATTTATTACTTTTATTATTATCAATATAACATGCACTATTTGCCATATTTTACTATTATTATCGCTAGAACTATAATAATTATACTTATTACTCCCGATATTATCAATATAACATGCATTATTACCCATATTATGCAGTTATTATCGCTAGAACTGTAATAATTGTACTCATTACTTATATTATTAGCAATATAACGTGCATTATTAGCCATATTATGCAGTTATTATCGCTAGAACTGTAATAATTATACTTATTACTTATATCATTATCAATATAACATGCATTATTACCCATATAATGGAGCTATTATCGCTAGAACTGTAATAATTATACTTATTAAATACTATTAGCAATATAACGTGCATTATTACCCATATAATGCAGTTATTATCGCTAGAACTGTAATAATTATACTTATTACTTATATTATTATCAATATAACATGCATTATTACCCATATTATGCAGTTATTATCGCTTGAACTGTAATAATTATACTTATTACTTATATTATTATCAATATAACATGCATTGTTACCCATATTATGCAGTTATTATCGCTAGAACTATAATAAATATACGTATTACCTTTATTATCATCAATATAACATGCATTATTACCCATATTATGCAGTTATTATCGATAGAACTGTAATAAATATACTTATTACTTTTAATATTATCAATATAACATGCACTACTTGCCATATTTTACTATTATTATCGCTAGAACCATAATAAATATACTTATTACTCCCAATATTATCAATATAACTTGCATTTTTACCCATATAATGCAGTTATTATCGCTAGAACTGTAATAATTATACTTATTACTTATATTATTCTCAATATAACATGCATTATTACCCATATTATGCAGTTGTTATCGATAGAACTGTAATAATTATACTTATTACTTATATTATTATCAATATAACATGCATTATTACCCATATTATGCAGTTATTATCTCTAGAACCATAATAAATATACTTATTACTCCCAATATTATCAATATAACATGCATTACTACCCATATAATGCAGTTATTATCGCTAGAACTGTAATAATTATACTTATTACTTATATTGTTAGCAATATAACGTGCATTATTACCCATATAATGCAGTTATTATCGCTAGAACTGTAATAATTATACTTATTACTTATATTATTATCAATATAACATGCATTATTACCCACATTATGCAGTTATTATCGCTAGAACTGTAATAGTTATACTTATTACTTAGATTATTATCAATATAACATGCATTATTACCCATATTATGCAGTTATTATCGATAGAACTGTAATAAATATATTTATTACTTTTATTATTATCAATATAACATGCACTATTTGCCATATTTTACTATTATTATCGCTAGAACTATAATAATTATACTTATTACTCCCGATATTATCAATATAACATGCATTATTACCCATATAATGCAGTTATTATCGCTAGAACTGTAATAATTATACTTATTACTTATATTATTCTCAATATAACATGCATTATTACCCATATTATGCAGTTATTATCGCTAGAACTATAATAAATATACGTATTACTTTCATTATCATCAATATAACATGCATTATTACCCATATAATGGAGGTATTATCGCTAGAACTGTAATAATTATACTTATTACTTATATTATTATCAATACAACATGCATTATTACCCATATTATGCAGTTATTATCTCTAGAACCATAATAGATATACTTATTACTCCCAATATTATCAATATAACATGCATTATTACCCATATAATGCAGTTATTATCGCTAGAACTGTAATAATTATACTTATTACTTATATTGTTAGCAATATAACGTGCATTATTACCCATATAATGCAGTTATTATCGCCAGAACTGTAATAATTATACTTATTACTTATATTATTCTCAATATAACATGCATTATTACCCATATTATGCATTTATTATCGCAAGAACTATAATAAATATACGTATTACTTTCATTATCATCAATATAACATGCATTATTACCCATATTATGCAGTTATTATCGCTAGAACTATAATAAATATACTTATTACTCCCAATATTATCAATATAACATGCATTATTACCCATATAATGGAGGTATTATTGCTAGAACTGTAATAATTATACTTATTGCTTATACTATTAGCAATATAACGTGCATTGTTACCCATATAAAGCAGTTATTATCGCCAGAAATGTAATAATTATACTTATTACTTATATTATTCTCAATATAACGTGCATTATTACCCATATAATGCAGTTATTATCGCTAGAACTGTAATAATTATACTTATTACTTATATTATTATCAATATAACATGCACTATTACCCATATTATGCAGTTATTATCGATAGAACTCTAATAAATATACTTATTACTTTTACTATTATCAATATATCATGCACTATTAGCCATATTTTACTATTATTACCGCTAGAACTATAATAATTATACTTATTACCCCCGATATTATCAATATAACATGCCTTATTACCCATATAATGCAGTTATTATCGCTAGAACTGTAATAATTATACTTATTACTTATATTATTATCAATATAACATGCATTATTACCCACATTATGCAGTTATTATCGCTAGAACTATAATAAATATACGTATTACCTTTATTATCATCAATATAACATGCATTATTACCCATATTATGCAGTTGTTATCGATAGAACTGTAATAAATATATTTAATACTTTTATTATTATCAATATAACATGCACTATTTGCCATATTTTACTATTATTATCGCTAGAACTATAATAATTATACTTATTACTCCCGATATTATCAATATAACATGCATTATTACCCATATTATGCAGTTATTATCGCTAGAACTGTAATAATTGTACTCATTACTTATATTATTAGCAGTATAACGTGCATTATTACCCATATTATGCAGTTATTATCGCTAGAACTGTAATAATTATACTTATTACTTATATCATTATCAATATAACATGCATTATTACCCATATAATAGAGCTATTATCGCTAGAACTGTAATAATTATACTTATTAAATACTATTAGCAATATAACGTGCATTATTACCCATATAATGCAGTTATTATCGCTAGAACTGTAATAATTGTCCTTATTACTTATATTATTAGCAATATAACGCGCATTATTACCCATATAATGCAGTTATTATCGCTAGAACTGTAATAGTTATACTAATTACTTATATTATTATCAATATAACATGCATTATTACCCATATTATGCAGTTATTATCGCCAGAACTGTAATAATTATACTTGTTACTTATATTATTCTCAATATAACATGCATTATTACCCATATTATGCAGTTATTATCGCAAGAACTATAATAAATATACGTATTACTTTCATTATCATCAATATAACATGCATTATTACCCATATTAAGAAGTTATTATCGATAGAACTGTAATAATTATACTTATTACTTATATTGTTAGCAATATAACATGCATTATTACCCATATAATGCAGTTATTATCGCTAGAACTGTAATAATTATACTTATTGCTTATACTATTAGCAATATAACGTGCATTGTTACCCATATAATGCAGTTATTATCGCCAGAACTGTAATAATTATACTTATTACTTATATTATTCTCAATATAACATGCATTATTACCCATATTATGCATTTATTATCGCAAGAACTATAATAAATATACGTATTACTTTCATTATCATCAATATAACATGCATTATTACCCATATTATGCAGTTATTATCGCTAGAACTATAATAAATATACTTATTACTCCCAATATTATCAATATAACATGCATTATTACCCATATAATGGAGGTATTATTGCTAGAACTGTAATAATTATACTTATTGCTTATACTATTAGCAATATAACGTGCATTGTTACCCATATAAAGCAGTTATTATCGCCAGAAATGTAATAATTATACTTATTACTTATATTATTCTCAATATAACATGCCTTATTACCCATATAATGCAGTTATTATCGCTAGAACTGTAATAATTATACTTATTACTTATATTATTATCAATATAACATGCATTATTACCCACATTATGCAGTTATTATCGCTAGAACTATAATAAATATACGTATTACCTTTATTATCATCAATATAACATGCATTATTACCCATATTATGCAGTTGTTATCGATAGAACTGTAATAAATATATTTATTACTTTTATTATTATCAATATAACATGCACTATTTGCCATATTTTACTATTATTATCGCTAGAACTATAATAATTATACTTATTACTCCCGATATTATCAATATAACATGCATTATTACCCATATTATGCAGTTATTATCGCTAGAACTGTAATAATTGTACTCATTACTTATATTATTAGCAATATAACGTGCATTATTAGCCATATTATGCAGTTATTATCGCTAGAACTGTAATAATTATACTTATTACTTATATCATTATCAATATAACATGCATTATTACCCATATAATGGAGCTATTATCGCTAGAACTGTAATAATTATACTTATTAAATACTATTAGCAATATAACGTGCATTATTACCCATATAATGCAGTTATTATCGCTAGAACTGTAATAATTATACTTATTACTTATATTATTATCAATATAACATGCATTATTACCCATATTATGCAGTTATTATCGCTTGAACTGTAATAATTATACTTATTACTTATATTATTATCAATATAACATGCATTGTTACCCATATTATGCAGTTATTATCGCTAGAACTATAATAAATATACGTATTACCTTTATTATCATCAATATAACATGCATTATTACCCATATTATGCAGTTATTATCGATAGAACTGTAATAAATATACTTATTACTTTTAATATTATCAATATAACATGCACTACTTGCCATATTTTACTATTATTATCGCTAGAACCATAATAAATATACTTATTACTCCCAATATTATCAATATAACTTGCATTTTTACCCATATAATGCAGTTATTATCGCTAGAACTGTAATAATTATACTTATTACTTATATTATTCTCAATATAACATGCATTATTACCCATATTATGCAGTTGTTATCGATAGAACTGTAATAATTATACTTATTACTTATATTATTATCAATATAACATGCATTATTACCCATATTATGCAGTTATTATCTCTAGAACCATAATAAATATACTTATTACTCCCAATATTATCAATATAACATGCATTACTACCCATATAATGCAGTTATTATCGCTAGAACTGTAATAATTATACTTATTACTTATATTGTTAGCAATATAACGTGCATTATTACCCATATAATGCAGTTATTATCGCTAGAACTGTAATAATTATACTTATTACTTATATTATTATCAATATAACATGCATTATTACCCACATTATGCAGTTATTATCGCTAGAACTGTAATAGTTATACTTATTACTTAGATTATTATCAATATAACATGCATTATTACCCATATTATGCAGTTATTATCGATAGAACTGTAATAAATATATTTATTACTTTTATTATTATCAATATAACATGCACTATTTGCCATATTTTACTATTATTATCGCTAGAACTATAATAATTATACTTATTACTCCCGATATTATCAATATAACATGCATTATTACCCATATAATGCAGTTATTATCGCTAGAACTGTAATAATTATACTTATTACTTATATTATTCTCAATATAACATGCATTATTACCCATATTATGCAGTTATTATCGCTAGAACTATAATAAATATACGTATTACTTTCATTATCATCAATATAACATGCATTATTACCCATATAATGGAGGTATTATCGCTAGAACTGTAATAATTATACTTATTACTTATATTATTATCAATACAACATGCATTATTACCCATATTATGCAGTTATTATCTCTAGAACCATAATAGATATACTTATTACTCCCAATATTATCAATATAACATGCATTTTTACCCACATAATGCAGTTATTATCGCTGGAGCTGTAATAATTATACTTATTACTTATATTGTTAGCAATATAACGCGCATTATTACCCATATAATGCAGTTATTATCGCTAGAACTGTAATAATTATACTTATTACTTATATTATTCTCAATATAACGTGCATTATTACCCATATTATGCAGTTATTATCGCTAGAACTATAATAAATATACGTATTACTTTCATTATCATCAATATAACATGCATTATTACCCATATAATGCAGTTATTATCGCTAGAACTGTAATAATTATACTTATTACTTATATTGTTAGCAATATAACGTGCATTATTACCCATATAATGCAGTTATTATCGCTAGAACTGTAATAATTATACTTATTACTTATATTATTATCAATATAACATGCATTATTACCTATATTATGCAGTTATTATCGCTAGAACTATAATAAATATATTTATTACTCCCAATATTATCAATGTAACATGCATTATTACCCATATAATGCAGTTACTATCGCTAGAACTGTAATAATTATACTTATTACTTATATTATTAGCAATATAACGTGCATTATTACCCATATAATGCAGTTATTATCGCTAGAACTGTAATAATTGTACTCATTACTTATATTATTAGCAATATAACGTGCATTATTACCCATATTATGCAGTTATTATCGCGAGAACTGTAATAATTATACTTATTACTTATACTACTTGCAATATAACGTGCATTATTACCCATATAATGCAGTTATTATCGCCAGAACTGTAATAATTATACTTATTACTTATATTATTCTCAATATAACATGCATTATTACCCATATTATGCATTTATTATCGCAAGAACTATAATAAATATACGTATTACTTTCATTATCATCAATATAACATGCATTATTACCCATATAATGCAGTTATTATCGCTAGAACTGTAATAATTATACTTATTACTTATATTATTATCAATATAACATGCATTATTACCTATATTATGCAGTTATTATCGCTAGAACTATAATAAATATATTTATTACTCCCAATATTATCAATGTAACATGCATTATTACCCATATAATGCAGTTATTATCGCTAGAACTGTAATAATTGTACTCATTACTTATATTATTAGCAATATAACGTGCATTATTACCCATATTATGCAGTTATTATCGCTAGAACTGTAATAATTATACTTATTACTTATACTACTAGCAATATAACGTGCATTATTACCCATATAATGCAGTTATTATCGCCAGAACTGTAATAATTATACTTATTACTTATATTATTCTCAATATAACATGCATTATTACCCATATTATGCATTTATTATCGCAAGAACTATAATAAATATACGTATTACTTTCATTATCATCAATATAACATGCATTATTACCCATATTATGCAGTTATTATCGCTAGAACTATAATAAATATGCTTATTACTCCCAATATTATCAATATAACATGCATTATTACCCATATAATGGAGGTATTATTGCTAGAACTGTAATAATTATACTTATTGCTTATACTATTAGCAATATGACGTGCATTGTTACCCATATAAAGCAGTTATTATCGCCAGAAATGTAATAATTATACTTATTACTTATATTATTCTCAATATAACATGCATTATTACCCACATTATGCAGTTATTAACGCTAGAACTATAATAAATATACGTATTACTTTCATTATCATCAATATAACATGCATTATTACCCATATAATGCAGTTATTATCGCTAGAACTGTAATAATTATACTTATTACTTATATTGTTAGCAATATAACGTGCATTATTACCCATATAATGCAGTTATTATCGCTAGAACTGTAATAATTATACTTATTACTTATATTATTATCAATATAACATGCATTATTACCTATATTATGCAGTTATTATCGCTAGAACTATAATAAATATATTTATTACCCCCAATATTATCAATGTAACATGCATTATTACCCATATAATGGAGGTATTATTGCTAGAACTGTAATAATTATACTTATTGCTTATATTATTATCAATATAACATGCATTATTACCTATTTTATGCAGTTATTATCGCTAGAACTATAATAAATATATTTATTACTCCCAATATTATCAATGTAACATGCATTATTACCCATATAATGCAGTTACTATCGCTAGAACTGTAATAATTATACTTATTACTTATATTATTAGCAATATAACGTGCATTATTACCCATATAATGCAGTTATTATCGCTAGAACTGTAATAATTGTACTCATTACTTATATTATTAGCAATATAACGTGCATTATTACCCATATTATGCAGTTATTATCGCTAGAACTGTAATAATTATACTTATTACTTATACTACTAGCAATATAACGTGCATTATTACCCATATAATGCAGTTATTATCGCCAGAACTGTAATAATTATACTTATTACTTATATTATTCTCAATATAACATGCATTATTACCCATATTATGCATTTATTATCGCAAGAACTATAATAAATATACGTATTACTTTCATTATCATCAATATAACATGCATTATTACCCATATTATGCAGTTATTATCGCTAGAACTATAATAAATATACTTATTACTCCCAATATTATCAATATAACATGCATTATTACCCATATAATGGAGGTATTATTGCTAGAACTGTAATAATTATACTTATTGCTTATACTATTAGCAATATGACGTGCATTGTTACCCATATAAAGCAGTTATTATCGCCAGAAATGTAATAATTATACTTATTACTTATATTATTCTCAATATAACATGCATTATTACCCACATTATGCAGTTATTAACGCTAGAACTATAATAAATATACGTATTACTTTCATTATCATCAATATAACATGCATTATTACCCATATAATGCAGTTATTATCGCTAGAACTGTAATAATTATACTTATTACTTATATTGTTAGCAATATAACGTGCATTATTACCCATATAATGCAGTTATTATCGCTAGAACTGTAATAATTATACTTATTACTTATATTATTATCAATATAACATGCATTATTACCTATATTATGCAGTTATTATCGCTAGAACTATAATAAATATATTTATTACCCCCAATATTATCAATGTAACATGCATTATTACCCATATAATGGAGGTATTATTGCTAGAACTGTAATAATTATACTTATTGCTTATATTATTATCAATATAACATGCATTATTACCTATTTTATGCAGTTATTATCGCTAGAACTATAATAAATATATTTATTACTCCCAATATTATCAATGTAACATGCATTATTACCCATATAATGCAGTTACTATCGCTAGAACTGTAATAATTATACTTATTACTTATATTATTAGCAATATAACGTGCATTATTACCCATATAATGCAGTTATTATCGCTAGAACTGTAATAATTGTACTCATTACTTATATTATTAGCAATATAACGTGCATTATTACCCATATTATGCAGTTATTATCGCTAGAACTGTAATAATTATACTTATTACTTATACTACTAGCAATATAACGTGCATTATTACCCATATAATGCAGTTATTATCGCCAGAACTGTAATAATTATACTTATTACTTATATTATTCTCAATATAACATGCATTATTACCCATATTATGCATTTATTATCGCAAGAACTATAATAAATATACGTATTACTTTCATTATCATCAATATAACATGCATTATTTCCCATATTATGCAGTTATTATCGCTAGAACTATAATAAATATACGTATTACTTTTATTATCATCAATATAACATGCATTATTACCCATATTATGCAGTTATTATCGCTAGAACTATAATAAATATACTTATTACTCCCAATATTATCAATATAACATGCATTATTACCTATATAATGGAGGTATTATTGCTAGAACTGTAATAATTATACTTATTGCTTATACTATTAGCAATATAACGTGCATTGTTACCCATATAATGCAGTTATTATCGCCAGAACTGTAATAATTATACTTATTACTTATATTATTCTCAATATAACATGCATTATTACCCATATTATGCATTTATTATCGCAAGAACTATAATAAATATACGCATTACTTTCATTATCATCAATATAACATGCATTATTACCCATATTATGCAGTTATTATCGCTAGAACTATAATAAATATACGTATTACTTTTATTATCATCAATATAACATGCATTATTACCCATATTATGCAGTTATTATCGCTAGAACTATAATAAATATACGTATTACTTTCATTATCATCAATATAACATGCATTATTACCCATATAATGGAGGTATTATCGCTAGAACTGTAATAATTATACTTATTTCTTATATTATTATCAATATAACATGCATTATTACCCATATTATGCAGTTATTATCTGTAGAACCATAATAAATATACTTATTACTCCCAATATTATCAATATAACATGCATTATTACCCATATAATGCAGTTATTATCGCTAGGACTGTAATAATTATACTTATTACTTATATTGTTAGCAATATAACGTGCATTATTACCCATATAATGCAGTTATTATCGCTAGAACTGTAATAATTATACTTATTACTTATATTATTATCAATATAACATGCATTATTACCTATATTATGCAGTTATTATCGCTAGAACTATAATAAATATATTTATTACTCCCAATATTATCAATGTAACATGCATTATTACCCATATAATGCAGTTATTATCGCTAGAACTGTAATAATTGTACTCATTACTTATATTATTAGCAATATAACGTGCATTATTACCCATATTATGCAGTTATTATCGCTAGAACTGTAATAATTATACTTATTACTTATACTACTAGCAATATAACGTGCATTATTACCCATATAATGCAGTTATTATCGCCAGAACTGTAATAATTATACTTATTACTTATATTATTCTCAATATAACATGCATTATTACCCATATTATGCATTTATTATCGCAAGAACTATAATAAATATACGTATTACTTTCATTATCATCAATATAACATGCATTATTACCCATATTATGCAGTTATTATCGCTAGAACTGTAATAATTATACTTATTGCTTATATTATTATCAATATAACATGCATTATTACCCAAATTATGCAGTTATTATCTCTAGAACCATAATAAATATACTTATTACTCCCAATATTATCAATATAACATGCACTTTTACCCATATAATACAGTTATTATTGCTAGAACTGTAATAATTATACTTATTACTTATATTGTTAGCAATATAACGTGCATTATTACCCATATAATGCAGTTATTATCGCTAGAACTGTAATAATTATACTTATTACTTATATTATTCTCAATATAACATGCATTATTACCCATATTATGCAGTTATTATCGCTAGAACTATAATAAGTATACGTATTACTTTCATTATCATCAATATAACATGCATTATTACCCATATAATGCAGTTATTATCGCCAGAACTGTAACAATTATACTTATTACTTATATTGTTAGCAATATAACGTGCATTATTACCCATATAATGCAGTTATTACCGCCAGAACTGTAATAATTATACTTATTACTTATATTATTATCAATAAAACATGCATTATTACCCATATAATGCAGTTATTATCGCTAGAACTGTAATAATTGTACTCATTACTTATATTATTAGCAATATAACGTGCATTATTACCCATATTATGCAGTTATTATCGCTAGAACTGTAATAATTATACTTATTACTTATACTATTAGCAATATAACGTGCATTATTACCCATATAATGCAGTTATTATCGGCAGAACTGTAATAATTATACTTATTACTTATATTATTCTCAATATAACATGCATTATTACCCATATTATGCAGTTATTATCGCTAGAACTATAATAAATATACGTATTACTTTCATTATCAGCAATATAACATGCATTATTACCCATATTACGCAGTTATTATCGCTAGAACTGTAATAATTATACTTATTGCTTATATTATTATCAATATAACATGCATTATTACCCAAATTATGCAGTTATTATCTCTAGAACCATAATAAATATACTTATTACTCCCAATATTATCAATATAACATGCACTTTTACCCATATAATGCAGTTATTATCGCTAGAACTGTAATAATTATACTTATTACTTATATTGTTAGCAATATAACGTGCATTATTACCCATATAATGCAGTTATTATCGCTAGAACTGTAATAATTATACTTATTACTTATATTATTCTCAATATAACATGCATTATTACCCATATTATGCAGTTATTATCGCTAGAACTATAATAAATATACGTATTACTCTCATTATCATCAATATAACATGCATTATTACCCATATAATGCAGTTATTATCGCCAGAACTGTAACAATTATACTTATTACTTATATTGTTAGCAATATAACGTGCATTATTACCCATATAATGCAGTTATTACCGCCAGAACTGTAATAATTATACTTATTACTTATATTATTATCAATAAAACATGCATTATTACCCATATAATGCAGTTATTATCGCTAGAACTGTAATAATTGTACTCATTACTTATATTATTAGCAATATAACGTGCATTATTACCCATATTATGCAGTTATTATCGCTAGAACTGTAATAATTATACTTATTACTTATACTATTAGCAATATAACGTGCATTATTACCCATATAATGCAGTTATTATCGGCAGAACTGTAATAATTATACTTATTACTTATATTATTCTCAATATAACATGCATTATTACCCATATTATGCAGTTATTATCGCTAGAACTATAATAAATATACGTATTACTTTCATTATCATCAATATAACATGCATTATTACCCATATTACGCAGTTATTATCGCTAGAACTGTAATAATTATACTTATTGCTTATATTATTATCAATATAACATGCATTATTACCCAAATTATGCAGTTATTATCTCTAGAACCATAATAAATATACTTATTACTCCCAATATTATCAATATAACATGCACTTTTACCCATATAATGCAGTTATTATCGCTAGAACTGTAATAATTATACTTATTACTTAGATTATTATCAATATAACATGCATTATTACCCATATTATGCAGTTATTATCGCTAGAACTATAATAAATATACGTATTACTTTTATTATCATCAATATAACATGCATTATTACCCATATTATGCAGTTATTATCGATAGAACGGTAATAAATATACTTATTACTCCCAATATTATCAATATAACATTCATTTTTACCCATATAATGCAGTTATTATCGCCAGAACTGTAATAATTATACTTATTACTTATATTATTCTCAATATAACATGCATTATTACCCATATTATGCAGTTATTATCGCTAGAACTATAATAAATATACGTATTACTTTCATTATCATCAATATAACATGCATTATTACCCATATAATGCAGTTATTATCGCTAGACTGTAATAATTATACTTATTACTTATATTATTCTCAATATAACATGCATTATTACCCATATTATGCAGTTATTATCGCTAGAACTATAATAAATATACGTATTACTTTCATTATCATCAATATAACATGCATTATTACCCATATAATGGAGGTATTATCGCTAGAACTGTAATAATTATACTTATTACTTATATTATTATCAATATAACATGCATTATAACCCATATTATGCAGTTATTATCTCTAGAACCATAATAAATATACTTATTACTCCCAATATTATCAATATAACATGCATTTTTAACCATATAATGCAGTTATTATCGCTAGAACTGTAATAATTATACTTATTACTTATATTGTTAGCAATATAACGTGCATTATTACCCATATAATGCAGTTATTATCGCTAGAACTGTAATAATTATACTTATTACTTATACTATTAGCAATATAACGTGCATTATTACCCATATAATGCAGTTATTATCGGCAGAACTGTAATAATTATACTTATTACTTATATTATTCTCAATATAACATGCATTATTACCCATATTATGCAGTTATTATCGCTAGAACTATAATAAATATACGTATTACTTTCATTATCATCAATATAACATGCATTATTACCCATATTATGCAGTTATTATCGCTAGAACTGTAATAATTATACTTATTGCTTATATTATTATCAATATAACATGCATTATTACCCAAATTATGCAGTTATTATCTCTAGAACCATAATAAATATACTTATTACTCCCAATATTATCAATATAACATGCACTTTTACCCATATAATGCAGTTATTATCGCTAGAACTGTAATAATTGTACTTATTACTTAGATTATTATCAATATAACATGCATTATTACCCATATTATGCAGTTATTATCGATAGAACGGTAATAAATATACTTATTACTCCCAATATTATCAATATAACATTCAGTTTTACCCATATAATGCAGTTATTATCGCCAGAACTGTAATAATTATACTTATTACTTATATTATTCTCAATATAACATGCATTATTACCCATATTATGCAGTTATTATCGCTAGAACTATAATAAATATACGTATTACTTTCATTATCATCAATATAACATGCATTATTACCCATATAATGCAGTTATTATCACTAGAACTGTAATAAATATACTTATTACTTATATTGTTAGCAATATAACGTGCATTATTACCCATAGTGCAGTTATTATCGCTAGAACTGTAATAATTATACTTATTACTTAGATTATTATCAATATAACATGCATTATTACCCATATTATGCGGATATTATCGCTAGAACTATAATAAATATACGTATTACTTTTATTATCATCAATATAACATGCATTATTACCCATATTATGCAGTTATTATCGATAGAACGCTAATAAATATACTTATTACTCCCAATATTATCAATATAACATGCATTTTTAACCATATAATGCAGTTATTATCGCTAGAACTGTAATAATTATACTTATTACTTATATTGTTAGCAATATAACGTGCATTATTACCCATATAATGCAGTTATTATCGCTAGAACTGTAATAATTGTACTCATTACTTATATTATTAGCAATATAACGTGCATTATTACCCATATTATGCAGTTATTATCGCTAGAACTGTAATAATTATACTTATTACTTATACTATTAGCAATATAACGTGCATTATTACCCATATTATGCAGTTATTATCGCTAGAACTAAAATAAATATACGTATTACTTTCATTATCATCAATATAACATGCATTATTACCCATATAATGGAGGTATTATCGCTAGAACTGTAATAATTATACTTATTACTTATACTATTATCAATATAACATGCATTATTACCCATATTATGCAGTTATTATCTCTAGAACCATAATAAATATACTTATTACTCCCAATATTATCAATATAACATGCACTTTTACCCATATAATGCAGTTATTATCGCTAGAACTGTAATAATTATACTTATTACTTATATTGTTAGCAATATAACGTGCATTATTACCCATATAATGCAGTTATTATCGCTAGAACTGTAATAATTATACTTATTACTTATATTATTCTCAATATAACATGCATTATAACCCATATTATGCAGTCATTATCGCTAGAACTATAATAAATATACGTATTACTTTCATTATCATCAATATAACATGCATTATTACCCATATAATGCAGTTATTATCGCTAGAACTGTAACAATTATACTTATTTCTTATATTGTTAGCAATATAACGTACATTATTACCCATATAATGCAGTTATTACCGCCAGAACTGTAATAATTATACTTATTACTTATATTATTATCAATAAAACATGCATTATTACCCATATAATGCAGTTATTATCGCTAGAACTGTAATAATTGTACTCATTACTTATATTATTAGCAATATAACGTGCATTATTACCCATATTATGCAGTTATTATCGCTAGAACTGTAATAATTATACTTATTACTTATACTATTAGCAATATAACGTGCATTATTACCCATATAATGCAGTTATTATCGGCAGAACTGTAATAATTATACTTATTACTTATATTATTCTCAATATAACATGCATTATTACCCATATTATGCAGTTATTATCGCTAGAACTATAATAAATATACGTATTACTTTCATTATCATCAATATAACATGCATTATTACCCATATAATGCAGTTATTATCGCTAGAACTGTAATAAATATACTTATTACTTATATTGTTAGCAATATAACGTGCATTATTACCCATATAATGCAGTTATTATCGCTACAACTGTAATAATTATACTTATTACTTAGATTATTATCAATATAACATGCATTATTACCCATATTATGCAGTTATTATCGCTAGAACTATAATAAATATACTTATTACTCCCAATATTATCAATATAACATTCATTTTTAACCATATAATGCAGTTATTATCGCCAGAACTGTAATAATTATACTTATTACTTATATTATTCTCAATATAACATGCATTATTACCCATATTATGCAGTTATTATCGCTAGAACTATAATAAATATACGTATTACTTTCATTATCATCAATATAACATGCATTATTACCCATATTATGCAGTTATTATCGCTAGAACTGTAATAATTATACTTATTGCTTATATTATTATCAATATAACATGCATTATTACCCAAATTATGCAGTTATTATCTCTAGAACCATACTAAATATACTTTTTACTCCCAATATTATCAATATAACATGCACTTTTACCCATATAATGCAGTTATTATTGCTAGAACTGTAATAATTATACTTATTACTTATATTGTTAGCAATATAACGTGCATTATTACCCATATAATGCAGTTATTATCGCTAGAACTGTAATAATTATACTTATTACTTATATTATTCTCAATATAACATGCATTATTACCCATATTATGCAGTTATTATCGCTAGAACTATAATAAATATACGTATTACTTTCATTATCATCAATATAACATGCATTATTACCCATATAATGCAGTTATTATCGCCAGAACTGTAACAATTATACTTATTACTTATATTGTTAGCAATATAACGTGCATTATTACCCATATAATGCAGTTATTACCGCCAGAACTGTAATAATTATACTTATTACTTATATTATTATCAATAAAACATGCATTATTACCCATATAATGCAGTTATTATCGCTAGAACTGTAATAATTGTACTCATTACTTATATTATTAGCAATATAACGTGCATTATTACCCATATTATGCAGTTATTATCGCTAGAACTGTAATAATTATACTTATTACTTATACTATTAGCAATATAACGTGCATTATTACCCATATAATGCAGTTATTATCGGCAGAACTGTAATAATTATACTTATTACTTATATTATTCTCAATATAACATGCATTATTACCCATATTATGCAGTTATTATCGCTAGAACTATAATAAATATACGTATTACTTTCATTATCATCAATATAACATGCATTATTACCCATATTATGCAGTTATTATCGCTAGAACTGTAATAATTATACTTATTGCTTATATTATTATCAATATAACATGCATTATTACCCAAATTATGCAGTTATTATCTCTAGAACCATAATAAATATACTTATTACTCCCAATATTATCAATATAACATGCACTTTTACCCATGTAATGCAGTTATTATCGCTAGAACTGTAATAATTGTACTTATTACTTAGATTATTATCAATATAACATGCATTATTACCCATATTATGCAGTTATTATCGCTAGAACTATAATAAATATACGTATTACTTTTATTATCATCAATATAACATGCATTATTACCCATATTATGCAGTTATTATCGATAGAACGGTAATAAATATACTTATTACTCCCAATATTATCAATATAACATTCAGTTTTACCCATATAATGCAGTTATTATCGCCAGAACTGTAATAATTATACTTATTACTTATATTATTCTCAATATAACATGCATTATTACCCATATTATGCAGTTATTATCGCTAGAACTATAATAAATATACGTATTACTTTCATTATCATCAATATAACATGCATTATTACCCATATAATGCAGTTATTATCACTAGAACTGTAATAAATATACTTATTACTTATATTGTTAGCAATATAACGTGCATTATTACCCATAGTGCAGTTATTATCGCTAGAACTGTAATAATTATACTTATTACTTAGATTATTATCAATATAACATGCATTATTACCCATATTATGCGGATATTATCGCTAGAACTATAATAAATATACGTATTACTTTTATTATCATCAATATAACATGCATTATTACCCATATTATGCAGTTATTATCGATAGAACGCTAATAAATATACTTATTACTCCCAATATTATCAATATAACATTCATTTTTAACCATATAATGCAGTTATTATCGCCAGAACTGTAATAATTATACTTATTACTTATATTATTCTCAATATAACATGCATTATTACCCATATTATGCAGTTATTATCGCTAGAACTATAATAAATATACGTATTACTTTCATTGTCATCAATATAACATGCATTATTACCCATATAATGCAGTTATTATCGCTAGAACTGTAACAATTATACTTATTACTTATATTGTTAGAAATATAACGTGCATTATTACCCATATAATGCAGTTATTATCGCTAGAACTGTAATAATTATGCTTATTACTTAAATTATTATCAATATAACATGCATTATTACCCATATTATGCAGTTATTATCGATAGAACTGTAATAAATATATTTATTACTTTTATTATTATCAATATAACATGCACTGTTTGCCATATTTTACTATTATTATCGCTAGAACTATAATAATTATACTTATTACTCCCGATATTATCAATATAACATGCATTATTACCCATATAATGCAGTTATTATCGCTAGAACTGTAATAATTATACTTATTACTTATATTGTTAGCAATACAACGTGAATTATTACCCATATAATGCAGTTATTATCGCCAGAACTGTAATAATTATACTTATTACTTATATTATTCTCAATATAACATGCATTATTACCCATATTATGCAGTTATTATCGCTAGAACTATAATAAATATACGTATTACTTTCATTATCATCAATATAACATGCATTATTACCCATATAATGCAGTTATTATCACTAGAACTGTAATAAATATACTTATTACTTATATTGTTAGCAATATAACGTGCATTATTACCCATAGTGCAGTTATTATCGCTAGAACTGTAATAATTATACTTATTACTTAGATTATTATCAATATAACATGCATTATTACCCATATTATGCGGATATTATCGCTAGAACTATAATAAATATACGTATTACTTTTATTATCATCAATATAACATGCATTATTACCCATATTATGCGGATATTATCGCTAGAACTATAATAAATATACGTATTACTTTTATTATCATCAATATAACATGCATTATTACCCATATTATGCAGTTATTATCGATAGAACGGTAATAAATATACTTATTACTCCCAATATTATCAATATAACATTCATTTTTACCCATATAATGCAGTTATTATCGCCAGAACTGTAATAATTATACTTATTACTTATATTATTCTCAATATAACATGCATTATTACCCATATTATGCAGTTATTATCGCTAGAACTATAATAAATATACGTATTACTTTCATTATCATCAATATAACATGCATTATTACCCATATAATGCAGTTATTATCGCTAGAACTGTAATAATTATACTTATTACTTATATTATTCTCAATATAACATGCATTATTACCCATATTATGCAGTTATTATCGCTAGAACTATAATAAATATACGTATTACTTTCATTATCATCAATATAACATGCATTATTACCCATATAATGGAGGTATTATCGCTAGAACTGTAATAATTATACTTATTACTTATATTATTATCAATATAACATGCATTATTACCCATATTATGCAGTTATTATCTCTAGAACCATAATAAATATACTTATTACTCCCAATATTATCAATATAACATGCATTTTTAACCATATAATGCAGTTATTATCGCTAGAACTGTAATAATTATACTTATTACTTATATTGTTAGCAATATAACGTGCATTATTACCCATATAATGCAGTTATTATCGCTAGAACTGTAATAATTGTACTCATTACTTATATTATTAGCAATATAACGTGCATTATTACCCATATTATGCAGTTATTATCGCTAGAACTATAATAAATATACGTATTACTTTTATTATCATCAATATAACATGCATTATTACCCATATTATGCAGTTATTATCGCTAGAACTATAATAAATATACTTATTACTCCCAATATTATCAATATAACATGCATTATTACCCATATAATGCAGTTATTATCGCTAGGACTGTAATAATTATACTTATTACTTATATTGTTAGCAATATAACGTGCATTATTACCCATATAATGCAGTTATTATCGCTAGAACTGTAATAATTATACTTATTACTTATATTATTATCAATATAACATGCATTATTACCTATATTATGCAGTTATTATCGCTAGAACTATAATAAATATATTTATTACTCCCAATATTATCAATGTAACATGCATTATTACCCATATAATGCAGTTATTATCGCTAGAACTGTAATAATTGTACTCATTACTTATATTATTAGCAATATAACGTGCATTATTACCCATATTATGCAGTTATTATCGCTAGAACTGTAATAATTATACTTATTACTTATACTACTAGCAATATAACGTGCATTATTACCCATATAATGCAGTTATTATCGCCAGAACTGTAATAATTATACTTATTACTTATATTATTCTCAATATAACATGCATTATTACCCATATTATGCATTTATTATCGCAAGAACTATAATAAATATACGTATTACTTTCATTATCATCAATATAACATGCATTATTACCCATATTATGCAGTTATTATCGCTAGAACTGTAATAATTATACTTATTGCTTATATTATTATCAATATAACATGCATTATTACCCAAATTATGCAGTTATTATCTCTAGAACCATAATAAATATACTTATTGCTCCCAATATTATCAATATAACATGCATTTTTAACCATATAATGCAGTTATTATCGCTAGAACTGTAATAATTATACTTATTACTTATATTGTTAGCAATATAACGTGCATTATTACCCATATAATGCAGTTATTATCGCTAGAACTGTAATAATTGTACTCATTACTTATATTATTAGCAATATAACGTGCATTATTACCCATATTATGCAGTTATTATCGCTAGAACTGTAATAATTATACTTATTACTTATACTACTAGCAATATAACGTGCATTATTACCCATATAATGCAGTTATTATCGCCAGAACTGTAATAATTATACTTATTACTTATATTATTCTCAATATAACATGCATTATTACCCATATTATGGAGGTATTATTGCTAGAACTGTAATAATTATACTTATTGCTTATACTATTAGCAATATAACGTGCATTGTACCCATATAAAGCAGTTATTATCGCCAGAACTGTAATAATTATACTTATTACTTATATTATTCTCAATATAACATGCATTATTACCCATATTATGCAGTTATTATCGCTAGAACTGTAATAATTGTACTCATTACTTATATTATTAGCAATATAACGTGCATTATTACCCATATTATGCAGTTATTATCGCTCGAACTATAATAAATATACTTATTACTCCCAATATTATCAATATAACATGCATTATTACCCATATAATGGAGGTATTATTGCTAGAACTGTAATAATTATACTTATTGCTTATACTATTAGCAATATAACGTGCATTGTACCCATATAAAGCAGTTATTATCGCCAGAACTGTAATAATTATACTTATTACTCATATTATTCTCAATATAACATGCATTATTACCCATATTATGCAGTTATTATCGCTAGAACTATAATAAATATACGTATTACTTTCATTATCATCAATATAACATGCATTATTACCCATATTATGCAGTTATTATCGCTAGAACTATAATAAATATACGTATTACTTTTATTATCATCAATATAACATGCATTATTACCCATATTATGCAGTTATTATCGCTAGAACTATAATAAATATACTTATTACTCCCAATATTATCAATATAACATGCATTATTACCCATATAATGGAGGTATTATTGCTAGAACTGTAATAATTATACTTATTGCTTATACTATTAGCAATATAACGTGCATTGTACCCATATAAAGCAGTTATTATCGCCAGAACTGTAATAATTATACTTATTACTTATATTATTCTCAATATAACATGCATTATTACCCATATTATGCAGTTATTATCGCTAGAACTGTAATAATTGTACTCATTACTTATATTATTAGCAATATAACGTGCATTATTACCCATATTATGCAGTTATTATCGCTAGAACTGTAATAATTATACTTATTACTTATACTATTAGCAATATAACGTGCATTATTACCCATATTATGCAGTTATTATCGCTAGAACTATAATAAATATACGTATTACTTTCATTATCATCAATATAACATGCATTATTACCCATATAATGGAGGTATTATCGCTAGAACTGTAATAATTATACTTATTACTTATATTATTATCAATATAACATGCATTATTACCCATATTATGCAGTTATTATCTCTAGAACCATAATAAATATACTTATTACTCCCAATATTATCAATATAACATGCATTTTTAACCATATAATGCAGTTATTATCGCTAGAACTGTAATAATTATACTTATTACTTATATTGTTAGCAATATAACGTGCATTATTACCCATATAATGCAGTTATTATCGCTAGAACTGTAATAATTGTACTCATTACTTATATTATTAGCAATATAACGTGCATTATTACCCATATTATGCAGTTATTATCGCTAGAACTGTAATAATTATACTTATTACTTATACTATTAGCAATATAACGTGCATTATTACCCATATTATGCAGTTATTATCGCTAGAACTATAATAAATATACGTATTACTTTCATTATCATCAATATAACATGCATTATTACCCATATAATGGAGGTATTATCGCTAGAACTGTAATAATTATACTTATTACTTATACTATTATCAATATAACATGCATTATTACCCATATTATGCAGTTATTATCTCTAGAACCATAATAAATATACTTATTACTCCCAATATTATCAATATAACATGCACTTTTACCCATATAATGCAGTTATTATCGCTAGAACTGTAATAATTATACTTATTACTTATATTGTTAGCAATATAACGTGCATTATTACCCATATAATGCAGTTATTATCGCTAGAACTGTAATAATTGTACTCATTACTTATATTATTAGCAATATAACGTGCATTATTACCCATATTATGCAGCTATTATCGCTAGAACTGTAATAATTATACTTATTACTTATACTACTAGCAATATAACGTGCATTATTACCCATATAATGCAGTTATTATCGCCAGAACTGTAATAATTATACTTATTACTTATATTATTCTCAATATAACATGCAGTATTACCCATATTATGCATTTATTATCGCAAGAACTATAATAAATATACGTATTACTTTCATTATCATCAATATAACATGCATTATTACCCATATTATGCAGTTATTATCGCTAGAACTATAATAAATATACGTATTACTTTTATTATCATCAATATAACATGCATTATTACCCATATTATGCAGTTATTATCGCTAGAACTATAATAAATATACTTATTACTCCCAATATTATCAATATAACATGCATTATTACCCATATAATGGAGGTATTATTGCTAGAACTGTAATAATTATACTTACTGCTTATACTATTAGCAATATAACGTGCATTGTACCCATATAAAGCAGTTATTATCGCCAGAACTGTAATAATTATACTTATTACTTATACTATTCTCAATATAACATGCATTATTACCCATATTATGCAGTTATTATCGCTAGAACTATAATAAATATACGTATTACTTTCATTATCATCAATATAACATGCATTATTACCCATATAATGGAGGTATTATCGCTAGAACTGTAATAATTATACTTATTTCTTATATTATTATCAATATAACATGCATTATTACCCATATTATGCAGTTATTATCTGTAGAACCATAATAAATATACTTATTACTCCCAATATTATCAATATAACATGCATTATTACCCATATAATGCAGTTATTATCGCTAGGACTGTAATAATTATACTTATTACTTATATTGTTAGCAATATAACGTGCATTATTACCCATATAATGCAGTTATTATCGCTAGAACTGTAATAATTATACTTATTACTTATATTATTATCAATATAACATGCATTATTACCTATATTATGCAGTTATTATCGCTAGAACTATAATAAATATATTTATTACTCCCAATATTATCAATGTAACATGCATTATTACCCATATAATGCAGTTATTATCGCTAGAACTGTAATAATTGTACTCATTACTTATATTATTAGCAATATAACGTGCATTATTACCCATATTATGCAGTTATTATCGCTAGAACTGTAATAATTATACTTATTACTTATACTACTAGCAATATAACGTGCATTATTACCCATATAATGCAGTTATTATCGCCAGAACTGTAATAATTATACTTATTACTTATATTATTCTCAATATAACATGCATTATTACCCATATTATGCATTTATTATCGCAAGAACTATAATAAATATACGTATTACTTTCATTATCATCAATATAACATGCATTATTACCCATATTATGCAGTTATTATCGCTAGAACTGTAATAATTATACTTATTGCTTATATTATTATCAATATAACATGCATTATTACCCAAATTATGCAGTTATTATCTCTAGAACCATAATAAATATACTTATTGCTCCCAATATTATCAATATAACATGCATTTTTAACCATATAATGCAGTTATTATCGCTAGAACTGTAATAATTATACTTATTACTTATATTGTTAGCAATATAACGTGCATTATTACCCATATAATGCAGTTATTATCGCTAGAACTGTAATAATTGTACTCATTACTTATATTATTAGCAATATAACGTGCATTATTACCCATATTATGCAGTTATTATCGCTAGAACTGTAATAATTATACTTATTACTTATACTATTAGCAATATAACGTGCATTATTACCCATATTATGCAGTTATTATCGCTAGAACTATAATAAATATACGTATTACTTTCATTATCATCAATATAACATGCATTATTACCCATATAATGGAGGTATTATCGCTAGAACTGTAATAATTATACTTATTACTTATACTATTATCAATATAACATGCATTATTACCCATATTATGCAGTTATTATCTCTAGAACCATAATAAATATACTTATTACTCCCAATATTATCAATATAACATGCACTTTTACCCATATAATGCAGTTATTATCGCTAGAACTGTAATAATTATACTTATTACTTATATTGTTAGCAATATAACGTGCATTATTACCCATATAATGCAGTTATTATCGCTAGAACTGTAATAATTGTACTCATTACTTATATTATTAGCAATATAAGGTGCATTATTACCCATATTATGCAGCTATTATCGCTAGAACTGTAATAATTATACTTATTACTTATACTACTAGCAATATAACGTGCATTATTACCCATATAATGCAGTTATTATCGCCAGAACTGTAATAATTATACTTATTACTTATATTATTCTCAATATAACATGCATTATTACCCATATTATGCATTTATTATCGCAAGAACTATAATAAATATACGTATTACTTTCATTATCATCAATATAACATGCATTATTACCCATATTATGCAGTTATTATCGCTAGAACTATAATAAATATACGTATTACTTTTATTATCATCAATATAACATGCATTATTACCCATATTATGCAGTTATTATCGCTCGAACTATAATAAATATACTTATTACTCCCAATATTATCAATATAACATGCATTATTACCCATATAATGGAGGTATTATTGCTAGAACTGTAATAATTATACTTATTGCTTATACTATTAGCAATATAACGTGCATTGTACCCATATAAAGCAGTTATTATCGCCAGAACTGTAATAATTATACTTATTACTCATATTATTCTCAATATAACATGCATTATTACCCATATTATGCAGTTATTATCGCTAGAACTATAATAAATATACGTATTACTTTCATTATCATCAATATAACATGCATTATTACCCATATTATGCAGTTATTATCGCTAGAACTATAATAAATATACGTATTACTTTTATTATCATCAATATAACATGCATTATTACCCATATTATGCAGTTATTATCGCTAGAACTATAATAAATATACTTATTACTCCCAATATTATCAATATAACATGCATTATTACCCATATAATGGAGGTATTATTGCTAGAACTGTAATAATTATACTTATTGCTTATACTATTAGCAATATAACGTGCATTGTACCCATATAAAGCAGTTATTATCGCCAGAACTGTAATAATTATACTTATTACTTATATTATTCTCAATATAACATGCATTATTACCCATATTATGCAGTTATTATCGCTAGAACTGTAATAATTGTACTCATTACTTATATTATTAGCAATATAACGTGCATTATTACCCATATTATGCAGTTATTATCGCTAGAACTGTAATAATTATACTTATTACTTATACTATTAGCAATATAACGTGCATTATTACCCATATTATGCAGTTATTATCGCTAGAACTATAATAAATATACGTATTACTTTCATTATCATCAATATAACATGCATTATTACCCATATAATGGAGGTATTATCGCTAGAACTGTAATAATTATACTTATTACTTATACTATTATCAATATAACATGCATTATTACCCATATTATGCAGTTATTATCTCTAGAACCATAATAAATATACTTATTACTCCCAATATTATCAATATAACATGCACTTTTACCCATATAATGCAGTTATTATCGCTAGAACTGTAATAATTATACTTATTACTTATATTGTTAGCAATATAACGTGCATTATTACCCATATAATGCAGTTATTATCGCTAGAACTGTAATAATTGTACCCATTACTTATATTATTAGCAATATAACGTGCATTATTACCCATATTATGCAGCTATTATCGCTAGAACTGTAATAATTATACTTATTACTTATACTACTAGCAATATAACGTGCATTATTACCCATATAATGCAGTTATTATCGCCAGAACTGTAATAATTATACTTATTACTTATATTATTCTCAATATAACATGCATTATTACCCATATTATGCATTTATTATCGCAAGAACTATAATAAATATACGTATTACTTTCATTATCATCAATATAACATGCATTATTACCCATATTATGCAGTTATTATCGCTAGAACTATAATAAATATACGTATTACTTTTATTATCATCAATATAACATGCATTATTACCCATATTATGCAGTTATTATCGCTAGAACTATAATAAATATACTTATTACTCCCAATATTATCAATATAACATGCATTATTACCCATATAATGGAGGTATTATTGCTAGAACTGTAATAATTATACTTATTGCTTATACTATTAGCAATATAACGTGCATTGTACCCATATAAAGCAGTTATTATCGCCAGAACTGTAATAATTATACTTATTACTTATATTATTCTCAATATAACATGCATTATTACCCATATTATGCAGTTATTATCGCTAGAACTATAATAAATATACGTATTACTTTCATTATCATCAATATAACATGCATTATTACCCATATAATGGAGGTATTATCGCTAGAACTGTAATAACTATACTTATTTCTTATATTATTATCAATATAACATGCATTATTACACATATTATGCAGTTATTATCTGTAGAACCATAATAAATATACTTATTACTCGCAATATTATCAATATAACATGCATTATTACCCATATAATGCAGTTATTATCGCTAGGACTGTAATAATTATACGTATTACTTATATTGTTAGCAATATAACGTGCATTATTACCCATATAATGCAGTTATTATCGCTAGAACTGTAATAATTATACTTATTACTTATATTATTATCAATATAACATGCATTATTACCTATATTATGCAGTTATTATCGCTAGAACTATAATAAATATATTTATTACTCCCAATATTATCAATGTAACATGCATTATTACCCATATAATGCAGTTATTATCGCTAGAACTGTAATAATTGTACTCATTACTTATATTATTAGCAATATAACGTGCCTTATTACCCATATTATGCAGTTATTATCGCTAGAACTGTAATAATTATACTTATTACTTATACTACTAGCAATATAACGTGCATTATTACCCATATAATGCAGTTATTATCGCCAGAACTGTAATAATTATACTTATTACTTATATTATTCTCAATATAACATGCATTATTACCCATATTATGCATTTATTATCGCAAGAACTATAATAAATATACGTATTACTTTCATTATCATCAATATAACATGCATTATTACCCATATTATGCAGTTATTATCGCTAGAACTGTAATAATTATACTTATTGCTTATATTATTATCAATATAACATGCATTATTACCCAAATTATGCAGTTATTATCTCTAGAACCATAATAAATATACTTATTACTCCCAATATTATCAATATAACATGCACTTTTACCCATATAATACAGTTATTATTGCTAGAACTGTAATAATTATACTTATTACTTATATTGTTAGCAATATAACGTGCATTATTACCCATATAATGCAGTTATTATCGCTAGAACTGTAATAATTATACTTATTACTTATATTATTCTCAATATAACATGCATTATTACCCATATTATGCAGTTATTATCGCTAGAACTATAATAAGTATACGTATTACTTTCATTATCATCAATATAACATGCATTATTACCCATATAATGCAGTTATTATCGCCAGAACTGTAACAATTATACTTATTACTTATATTGTTAGCAATATAACGTCCATTATTACCCATATAATGCAGTTATTACCGCCAGAACAGTAATAATTATACTTATTACTTATATTATTATCAATAAAACATGCATTATTACCCATATAATGCAGTTATTATCGCTAGAACTGTAATAATTGTACTCATTACTTATATTATTAGCAATATAACGTGCATTATTACCCATATTATGCAGTTATTATCGCTAGAACTGTAATAATTATACTTATTACTTATACTATTAGCAATATAACGTGCATTATTACCCATATAATGCAGTTATTATCGGCAGAACTGTAATAATTATACTTATTACTTATATTATTCTCAATATAACATGCATTATTACCCATATTATGGAGTTATTATCGCTAGAACTATAATAAATATACGTATTACTTTCATTATCATCAATATAACATGCATTATTACCCATATTACGCAGTTATTATCGCTAGAACTGTAATAATTATACTTATTGCTTATATTATTATCAATATAACATGCATTATTACCCAAATTATGCAGTTATTATCTCTAGAACCATAATAAATATACTTATTACTCCCAATATTATCAATATAACATGCACTTTTACCCATATAATGCAGTCATTATCGCTAGAACTATAATAAATATACGTATTACTTTCATTATCATCAATATAACATGCATTATTACCCATATAATGCAGTTATTATCGCTAGAACTGTAACAATTATACTTATTTCTTATATTGTTAGCAATATAACGTACATTATTACCCATATAATGCAGTTATTACCGCCAGAACTGTAATAATTATACTTATTACTTATATTATTATCAATAAAACATGCATTATTACCCATATAATGCAGTTATTATCGCTAGAACTGTAATAATTGTACTCATTACTTATATTATTAGCAATATAACGTGCATTATTACCCATATTATGCAGTTATTATCGCTAGAACTGTAATAATTATACTTATTACTTATACTATTAGCAATATAACGTGCATTATTACCCATATAATGCAGTTGTTATCGGCAGAACTGTAATAATTATACTTATTACTTATATTATTCTCAATATAACATGCATTATTACCCATATTATGCAGTTATTATCGCTAGAACTATAATAAATATACGTATTACTTTCATTATCATCAATATAACATGCATTATTACCCATATAATGCAGTTATTATCGCTAGAACTGTAATAAATATACTTATTACTTATATTGTTAGCAATATAACGTGCATTATTACCCATATAATGCAGTTATTATCGCTAGAACTGTAATAATTATACTTATTACTTAGATTATTATCAATATAACATGCATTATTACCCATATTATGCAGTTATTATCGCTAGAACTATAATAAATATACTTATTACTCCCAATATTATCAATATAACATTCATTTTTAACCATATAATGCAGTTATTATCGCCAGAACTGTAATAATTATACTTATTACTTATATTATTCTCAATATAACATGCATTATTACCCATATTATGCAGTTATTATCGCTAGAACTATAATAAATATACGTATTACTTTCATTATCATCAATATAACATGCATTATTACCCATATAATGCAGTTATTATCGCTAGAACTGTAACAATTATACTTATTACTTATATTGTTAGAAATATAACGTGCATTATTACCCATATAATGCAGTTATTATCGCTAGAACTGTAATAATTGTACTCACTACTTATATTATTAGCAATATAACGTGCATTATTACCCATATTATGCAGTTATTATCGCTAGAACTGTAATAATTATACTTATTACTTATACTACTAGCAATATAACGTGCATTATTACCCATATAATGCAGTTATTATCGCCAGAACTGTAATAATTATACTTATTACTTATATTATTCTCAATATAACATGCATTATTACCCATATTATGCATTTATTATCGCAAGAACTATAATAAATATACGTATTACTTTCATTATCATCAATATAACATGCATTATTACCCATATTATGCAGTTATTATCGCTAGAACTGTAATAATTATACTTATTGCTTATATTATTATCAATATAACATGCATTATTACCCAAATTATGCAGTTATTATCTCTAGAACCATAATAAATATACTTATTACTCCCAATATTATCAATATAACATGCACTTTTACCCATATAATGCAGTTATTATTGCTAGAACTGTAATAATTATACTTATTACTTATATTGTTAGCAATATAACGTGCATTATTACCCATATAATGCAGTTATTATCGCTAGAACTGTAATAATTATACTTATTACTTATATTATTCTCAATATAACATGCATTATTACCCATATTATGCAGTTATTATCGCTAGAACTATAATAAATATACGTATTACTTTCATTATCATCAATATAACATGCATTATTACCCATATAATGCAGTTATTATCGCCAGAACTGTAACAATTATACTTATTACTTATATTGTTAGCAATATAACGTGCATTATTACCCATATAATGCAGTTATTACCGCCAGAACTGTAATAATTATACTTATTACTTATATTATTATCAATAAAACATGCATTATTACCTATATAATGCAGTTATTATCGCTAGAACTGTAATAATTGTACTCATTACTTATATTATTAGCAATATAACGTGCATTATTACCCATATTATGCAGTTATTATCGCTAGAACTGTAATAATTATACTTATTACTTATACTATTAGCAATATAACGTGCATTATTACCCATATAATGCAGTTATTATCGGCAGAACTGTAATAATTATACTTATTACTTATATTATTCTCAATATAACATGCATTATTACCCATATTATGCAGTTATTATCGCTAGAACTATAATAAATATACGTATTACTTTCATTATCATCAATATAACATGCATTATTACCCATATTATGCAGTTATTATCGCTAGAACTGTAATAATTATACTTATTGCTTATATTATTATCAATATAACATGCATTATTACCCAAATTATGCAGTTATTATCTCTAGAACCATAATAAATATACTTATTACTCCCAATATTATCAATATAACATGCACTTTTACCCATATAATGCAGTTATTATCGCTAGAACTGTAATAATTATACTTATTACTTAGATTATTATCAATATAACATGCATTATTACCCATATTATGCAGTTATTATTGCTAGAACTATAATAAATATACGTATTACTTTTATTATCATCAATATAACATGCATTATTACCCATATTATGCAGTTATTATCGATAGAACGGTAATAAATATACTTATTACTCCCAATATTATCAATATAACATTCAGTTTTACCAATATAATGCAGTTATTATCGCCAGAACTGTAATAATTATACTTATTACTTATATTATTCTCAATATAACATGCATTATTACCCATATTATGCAGTTATTATCGCTAGAACTATAATAAATATACGTATTACTTTCATTATCATCAATATAACATGCATTATTACCCATATAATGGAGGTATTATCGCTAGAACTGTAATAATTATACTTATTACTTATATTATTATCAATATAACATGCATTATTACCCATATAATGCAGTTATTATCGCTAGAACTGTAACAATTATACTTATTTCTTATATTGTTAGCAATATAACGTGCATTATTACCCATATAATGCAGTTATTACCGCCAGAACTGTAATAATTAAACTTATTACTTATATTATTATCAATAAAACATGCATTATTACCCATATAATGCAGTTATTATCGCTAGAACTGTAATAATTGTACTCATTACTTATATTATTAGCAATATAACGTGCATTATTACCCATATTATGCAGTTATTATCGCTAGAACTGTAATAATTATACTTATTACTTATACTATTAGCAATATAACGTGCATTATTACACATATAATGCAGTTATTATCGGCAGAACTGTAATAATTATACTTATTACTTATATTATTCTCAATATAACATGCATTATTACCCATATTATGCAGTTATTATCGCTAGAACTATAATAAATATACGTATTACTTTCATTATCATCAATATAACATGCATTATTACCCATATAATGCAGTTATTATCACTAGAACTGTAATAAATATACTTATTACTTATATTGTTAGCAATATAACGTGCATTATTACCCATAGTGCAGTTATTATCGCTAGAACTGTAATAATTATACTTATTACTTAGATTATTATCAATATTACATGCATTATTACCCATATAATGCAGTTATTATCGCTAGAACTGTAACAATTATACTTATTTCTTATATTGTTAGCAATATAACGTGCATTATTACCCATATAATGCAGTTATTACCGCCAGAACTGTAATAATTAAACTTATTACTTATATTATTATCAATAAAACATGCATTATTACCCATATAATGCAGTTATTATCGCTAGAACTGTAATAATTGTACTCATTACTTATATTATTAGCAATATAACGTGCATTATTACCCATATTATGCAGTTATTATCGCTAGAACTGTAATAATTATACTTATTACTTATACTATTAGCAATATAACGTGCATTATTACCCATATAATGCAGTTGTTATCGGCAGAACTGTAATAATTATACTTATTACTTATATTATTCTCAATATAACATGCATTATTACCCATATTATGCAGTTATTATCGCTAGAACTATAATAAATATACGTATTACTTTCATTATCATCAATATAACATGCATTATTACCCATATAATGCAGTTATTATCGCTAGAACTGTAATAAATATACTTATTACTTATATTGTTAGCAATATAACGTGCATTATTACCCATATAATGCAGTTATTATCGCTAGAACTGTAATAATTATACTTATTACTTAGATTATTATCAATATAACATGCATTATTACCCATATTATGCAGTTATTATCGCTAGAACTATAATAAATATACTTATTACTCCCAATATTATCAATATAACATTCATTTTTAACCATATAATGCAGTTATTATCGCCAGAACTGTAATAATTATACTTATTACTTATATTATTCTCAATATAACATGCATTATTACCCATATTATGCAGTTATTATCGCTAGAACTATAATAAATATACGTATTACTTTCATTATCATCAATATAACATGCATTATTACCCATATAATGCAGTTATTATCGCTAGAACTGTAACAATTATACTTATTACTTATATTGTTAGAAATATAACGTGCATTATTACCCATATAATGCAGTTATTATCGCTAGAACTGTAATAATTGTACTCACTACTTATATTATTAGCAATATAACGTGCATTATTACCCATATTATGCAGTTATTATCGCTAGAACTGTAATAATTATACTTATTACTTATACTACTAGCAATATAACGTGCATTATTACCCATATAATGCAGTTATTATCGCCAGAACTGTAATAATTATACTTATTACTTATATTATTCTCAATATAACATGCATTATTACCCATATTATGCATTTATTATCGCAAGAACTATAATAAATATACGTATTACTTTCATTATCATCAATATAACATGCATTATTACCCATATTATGCAGTTATTATCGCTAGAACTGTAATAATTATACTTATTGCTTATATTATTATCAATATAACATGCATTATTACCCAAATTATGCAGTTATTATCTCTAGAACCATAATAAATATACTTATTACTCCCAATATTATCAATATAACATGCACTTTTACCCATATAATGCAGTTATTATTGCTAGAACTGTAATAATTATACTTATTACTTATATTGTTAGCAATATAACGTGCATTATTACCCATATAATGCAGTTATTATCGCTAGAACTGTAATAATTATACTTATTACTTATATTATTCTCAATATAACATGCATTATTACCCATATTATGCAGTTATTATCGCTAGAACTATAATAAATATACGTATTACTTTCATTATCATCAATATAACATGCATTATTACCCATATAATGCAGTTATTATCGCCAGAACTGTAACAATTATACTTATTACTTATATTGTTAGCAATATAACGTGCATTATTACCCATATAATGCAGTTATTACCGCCAGAACTGTAATAATTATACTTATTACTTATATTATTATCAATAAAACATGCATTATTACCTATATAATGCAGTTATTATCGCTAGAACTGTAATAATTGTACTCATTACTTATATTATTAGCAATATAACGTGCATTATTACCCATATTATGCAGTTATTATCGCTAGAACTGTAATAATTATACTTATTACTTATACTATTAGCAATATAACGTGCATTATTACCCATATAATGCAGTTATTATCGGCAGAACTGTAATAATTATACTTATTACTTATATTATTCTCAATATAACATGCATTATTACCCATATTATGCAGTTATTATCGCTAGAACTATAATAAATATACGTATTACTTTCATTATCATCAATATAACATGCATTATTACCCATATTATGCAGTTATTATCGCTAGAACTGTAATAATTATACTTATTGCTTATATTATTATCAATATAACATGCATTATTACCCAAATTATGCAGTTATTATCTCTAGAACCATAATAAATATACTTATTACTCCCAATATTATCAATATAACATGCACTTTTACCCATATAATGCAGTTATTATCGCTAGAACTGTAATAATTATACTTATTACTTAGATTATTATCAATATAACATGCATTATTACCCATATTATGCAGTTATTATTGCTAGAACTATAATAAATATACGTATTACTTTTATTATCATCAATATAACATGCATTATTACCCATATTATGCAGTTATTATCGATAGAACGGTAATAAATATACTTATTACTCCCAATATTATCAATATAACATTCAGTTTTACCAATATAATGCAGTTATTATCGCCAGAACTGTAATAATTATACTTATTACTTATATTATTCTCAATATAACATGCATTATTACCCATATTATGCAGTTATTATCGCTAGAACTATAATAAATATACGTATTACTTTCATTATCATCAATATAACATGCATTATTACCCATATAATGGAGGTATTATCGCTAGAACTGTAATAATTATACTTATTACTTATATTATTATCAATATAACATGCATTATTACCCATATAATGCAGTTATTATCGCTAGAACTGTAACAATTATACTTATTTCTTATATTGTTAGCAATATAACGTGCATTATTACCCATATAATGCAGTTATTACCGCCAGAACTGTAATAATTAAACTTATTACTTATATTATTATCAATAAAACATGCATTATTACCCATATAATGCAGTTATTATCGCTAGAACTGTAATAATTGTACTCATTACTTATATTATTAGCAATATAACGTGCATTATTACCCATATTATGCAGTTATTATCGCTAGAACTGTAATAATTATACTTATTACTTATACTATTAGCAATATAACGTGCATTATTACACATATAATGCAGTTATTATCGGCAGAACTGTAATAATTATACTTATTACTTATATTATTCTCAATATAACATGCATTATTACCCATATTATGCAGTTATTATCGCTAGAACTATAATAAATATACGTATTACTTTCATTATCATCAATATAACATGCATTATTACCCATATAATGCAGTTATTATCACTAGAACTGTAATAAATATACTTATTACTTATATTGTTAGCAATATAACGTGCATTATTACCCATAGTGCAGTTATTATCGCTAGAACTGTAATAATTATACTTATTACTTAGATTATTATCAATATTACATGCATTATTACCCATATAATGCAGTTATTATCGGCAGAACTGTAATAATTATACTTATTACTTATATTATTCTCAATATAACATGCATTATTACCCATATTATGCAGTTATTATCGCTAGAACTATAATAAATATACGTATTACTTTCATTATCATCAATATAACATGCATTATTACCCATATAATGCAGTTATTATCGCTAGAACTGTAATAAATATACTTATTACTTATATTGTTAGCAATATAACGTGCATTATTACCCATATAATGCAGTTATTATCGCTAGAACTGTAATAATTATACTTATTACTTAGATTATTATCAATATAACATGCATTATTACCCATATTATGCAGTTATTATCGCTAGAACTATAATAAATATACGTATTACTTTCATTATCATCAATATAACATGCATTATTACCCATATAATGCAGTTATTATCGCTAGAACTGTAACAATTATACTTATTACTTATATTGTTAGAAATATAACGTGCATTATTACCCATATAATGCAGTTATTATCGCTAGAACTGTAATAATTGTACTCACTACTTATATTATTAGCAATATAACGTGCATTATTACCCATATTATGCAGTTATTATCGCTAGAACTGTAATAATTATACTTATTACTTATACTACTAGCAATATAACGTGCATTATTACCCATATAATGCAGTTATTATCGCCAGAACTGTAATAATTATACTTATTACTTATATTATTCTCAATATAACATGCATTATTACCCATATTATGCATTTATTATCGCAAGAACTATAATAAATATACGTATTACTTTCATTATCATCAATATAACATGCATTATTACCCATATTATGCAGTTATTATCGCTAGAACTGTAATAATTATACTTATTGCTTATATTATTATCAATATAACATGCATTATTACCCAAATTATGCAGTTATTATCTCTAGAACCATAATAAATATACTTATTACTCCCAATATTATCAATATAACATGCACTTTTACCCATATAATGCAGTTATTATTGCTAGAACTGTAATAATTATACTTATTACTTATATTGTTAGCAATATAACGTGCATTATTACCCATATAATGCAGTTATTATCGCTAGAACTGTAATAATTATACTTATTACTTATATTATTCTCAATATAACATGCATTATTACCCATATTATGCAGTTATTATCGCTAGAACTATAATAAATATACGTATTACTTTCATTATCATCAATATAACATGCATTATTACCCATATAATGCAGTTATTATCGCCAGAACTGTAACAATTATACTTATTACTTATATTGTTAGCAATATAACGTGCATTATTACCCATATAATGCAGTTATTACCGCCAGAACTGTAATAATTATACTTATTACTTATATTATTATCAATAAAACATGCATTATTACCCATATAATGCAGTTATTATCGCTAGAACTGTAATAATTGTACTCATTACTTATATTATTAGCAATATATCGTGCATTATTACCCATATTATGCAGTTATTATCGCTAGAACTGTAATAATTTTACTTATTACTTATACTATTAGCAATATAACGTGCATTATTACCCATATAATGCAGTTATTATCGGCAGAACTGTAATAATTATACTTATTACTTATGTTATTCTCAATATAACATGCATTATTACCCATATTATGCAGTTATTATCGCTAGAACTATAATAAATATACGTATTACTTTCATTATCATCAATATAACATGCATTATTACCCATATTATGCAGTTATTATCGCTAGAACTGTAATAATTATACTTATTGCTTATATTATTATCAATATAACATGCATTATTACCCAAATTATGCAGTTATTATCTCTAGAACCATAATAAATATACTTATTACTCCCAATATTATCAATATAACATGCACTTTTACCCATATAATGCAGTTATTATCGCTAGAACTGTAATAATTATACTTATTACTTAGATTATTATCAATATAACATGCATTATTACCCATATTATGCAGTTATTATCGCTAGAACTATAATAAATATACGTATTACTTTTATTATCATCAATATAACATGCATTATTACCCATATTATGCAGTTATTATCGATAGAACGGTAATAAATATACTTATTACTCCCAATATTATCAATATAACATTCAGTTTTACCCATATAATGCAGTTATTATCGCCAGAACTGTAATAATTATACTTATTACTTATATTATTCTCAATATAACATGCATTATTACCCATATTATGCAGTTATTATCGCTAGAACTATAATAAATATACGTATTACTTTCATTATCATCAATATAACATGCATTATTACCCATATAATGCAGTTATTATCGCTAGAACTGTAATAATTATACTTATTACTTATATTATTCTCAATGTAACATGCATTATTACCCATATTATGCAGTTATTATCGCTAGAACTATAATAAATATACGTATTACTTTCATTATCATCAATATAACATGCATTATTACCCATATAATGGAGGTATTATCGCTAGAACTGTAATAATTATACTTATTACTTATATTATTATCAATATAACATGCATTATTACCCATATAATGCAGTTATTATCGCTAGAACTGTAACAATTATACTTATTTCTTATATTGTTAGCAATATAACGTGCATTATTACCCATATAATGCAGTTATTACCGCCAGAACTGTAATAATTAAACTTATTACTTATATTATTATCAATAAAACATGCATTATTACCCATATAATGCAGTTATTATCGCTAGAACTGTAATAATTGTACTCATTACTTATATTATTAGCAATATAACGTGCATTATTACCCATATTATGCAGTTATTATCGCTAGAACTGTAATAATTATACTTATTACTTATACTATTAGCAATATAACGTGCATTATTACACATATAATGCAGTTATTATCGGCAGAACTGTAATAATTATACTTATTACTTATATTATTCTCAATATAACATGCATTATTACCCATATTATGCAGTTATTATCGCTAGAACTATAATAAATATACGTATTACTTTCATTATCATCAATATAACATGCATTATTACCCATATAATGCAGTTATTATCACTAGAACTGTAATAAATATACTTATTACTTATATTGTTAGCAATATAACGTGCATTATTACCCATAGTGCAGTTATTATCGCTAGAACTGTAATAATTATACTTATTACTTAGATTATTATCAATATTACATGCATTATTACCCATATTATGCGGATATTATCGCTAGAACTATAATAAATATACGTATTACTTTTATTATCATCAATATAACATGCATTATTACCCATATTATGCAGTTATTATCGATAGAACGCTAATAAATATACTTATTACTCCCAATATTATCAATATAACATTCATTTTTAACCATATAATGCAGTTATTATCGCCAGAACTGTAATAATTATACTTATTACTTATATTATTCTCAATATAACATGCATTATTACCCATATTATGCAGTTATTATCGCTAGAACTATAATAAATATACGTATTACTTTCATTGTCATCAATATAACATGCATTATTACCCATATAATGCAGTTATTATCGCTAGAACTGTAACAATTATACTTATTACTTATATTGTTAGAAATATAACGTGCATTATTACCCATATAATGCAGTTATTATCGCTAGAACTGTAATAATTATGCTTATTACTTAAATTATTATCAATATAACATGCATTATTACCCATATTATGCAGTTATTATCGATAGAACTGTAATAAATATATTTATTACTTTTATTATTATCAATATAACATGCACTGTTTGCCATATTTTACTATTATTATCGCTAGAACTATAATAATTATACTTATTACTCCCGATATTATCAATATAACATGCATTATTACCCATATAATGCAGTTATTATCGCTAGAACTGTAATAATTATACTTATTACTTATATTGTTAGCAATATAACGTGAATTATTACCCATATAATGCAGTTATTATCGCCAGAACTGTAATAATTATACTTATTACTAATATTATTCTCAATATAACATGCATTATTACCCATATTATGCAGTTATTATCGCTAGAACTATAATAAATATACGTATTACTTTCATTATCATCAATATAACATGCATTATTACCCATATAATGGAGGTATTATCGCTAGAACTCTAATAATTATACTTATTACTTATATTATTATCAATATAACATGCATTATTACCCATATTATGCAGTTATTATCTCTAGAACCATAATAAATATACTTATTACTCCCAATATTATCAATATAACATGAATTTTTAACCATATAATGCAGTTATTATCGCTAGAACTGTAATAATTATACTTATTCCTTATATTGTTAGCAATATAACGTGCATTATTACCCATATAATGCAGTTATTATCGCTAGAACTGTAATAATTATACTTATTACTTATATTATTCTCAATATAACATGCATTATTACCCATATTATGCAGTTATTATCGCTAGAACTATAATAAATATACGTATTACTTTCATTATCATCAATATAACATGCATTATTACCCATATTATGCAGTTATTATCGCTAGAACTGTAATAATTATACTTATTACTTATACTATTAGCAATATAACGAGCATTATTACCCATATTATGCATTTATTATCGCAAGAACTATAATAAATATACGTATTACTTTCATTATCATCAATATAACATGCATCATTACCCATATTATGCAGTTATTATCGCTAGAACTATAATAATTATACTTATTGCTTATATTATTATCAATATAACATGCATTATTACCCAAATTATGCAGTTATTATCTCTAGAACCATAATAAATATACTTATTACTCCCAATATTATCAATATAACATGCACTTTTACCCATATAATGCAGTTATTATCACTAGAACTGTAATAATTATACTTATTACTTATATTGTTAGCAATATAACGTGCATTATTACCCATATAATGCAGTTATTATCGCTAGAACTGTAATAATTATACTTATTACTTATATTATTCTCAATATAACATGCATTATTACCCATATTATGCAGTTATTATCGCTAGAACTATAATAAATATACGTATTACTTTCATCATCATCAATATAACGTGCATTATTACCCATATTATGCAGTTATTATCGCTAGAACTGTAATAATTATACTTATTGCTTATATTATTATCAATATAACATGCATTATTACCCAAATTATGCAGTTATTATCTCTAGAACCATAATAAATATACTTATTACTCCCAATATTATCAATATAACATGCACTTTTACCCATATAATGCAGTTATTAACGCTAGAACTGTAATAATTATACTTATTACTTAGATTATTATCAATATAACATGCATTATTACCCATATTATGCAGTTATTATCGCTAGAACTATAATAAATATACGTATTACTTTTATTATCATCAATATAACATGCATTATTACCCATATTATGCAGTTATTATCGATAGAACGGTAATAAATATACTTATTACTCCCAATATTATCAATATAACATTCATTTTTACCCATATAATGCAGTTATTATCGCCAGAACTGTAATAATTATACTTATTACTTATATTATTCTCAATATAACATGCATTATTACCCATATTATGCAGTTATTATCGCTAGAACTATAATAAATATACGTATTACTTTCATTATCATCAATATAACATGCATTATTACCCATATAATGCAGTTATTATCGCTAGAACTGTAATTATTATACTTATTACTTATATTATTCTCAATATAACATGCATTATTACCCATATTATGCAGTTATTATCGCTAGAACTATAATAAATATACGTATTACTTTCATTATCATCAATATAACATGCATTATTACCCATATAATGGAGGTATTATCGCTAGAACTGTAATAATTATACTTATTACTTATATTATTATCAATATAACATGCATTATTACCCATATTATGCAGTTATTATCTCTAGAACCATAATAAATATACTTATTACTCCCAATATTATCAATATAACATGCATTTTTAACCATATAATGCAGTTATTATCGCTAGAACTGTAATAATTATACTTATTACTTATATTGTTAGCAATATAACGTGCATTATTACCCATATAATGCAGTTATTATCGCTAGAACTGTAATAATTGTACTCATTACTTATATTATTAGCAATATAACGTGCATTATTACCCATATTATGCAGTTATTATCGCTAGAACTGTAATAATTATACTTATTACTTATACTATTAGCAATATAACGTGCATTATTACCCATATTATGCAGTTATTATCGCTAGAACTATAATAAATATACGTATTACTTTCATTATCATCAATATAACATGCATTATTACCCATATAATGGAGGTATTATCGCTAGAACTGTAATAATTATACTTATTACTTATATTATTATCAATATAACATGCATTATTACCCATATTATGCAGTTATTATCTCTAGAACCATAATAAATATACTTATTACTCCCAATATTATCAATATAACATGCACTTTTACCCATATAATGCAGTTATTATCGCTAGAACTGTAATAATTATACTTATTACTTATATTGTTAGCAATATAACGTGCATTATTACCCATATAATGCAGTTATTATCGCTAGAACTGTAATAATTATACTTATTACTTATATTATTCTCAATATAACATGCATTATTACCCATATTATGCAGTCATTATCGCTAGAACTATAATAAATATACGTATTACTTTCATTATCATCAATATAACATGCATTATTACCCATATAATGCAGTTATTATCGCTAGAACTGTAACAATTATACTTATTTCTTATATTGTTAGCAATATAACGTGCATTATTACCCATATAATGCAGTTATTACCGCCAGAACTGTAATAATTATACTTATTACTTATATTATTATCAATAAAACATGCATTATTACCCATATAATGCAGTTATTATCGCTAGAACTGTAATAATTGTACTCATTACTTATATTATTAGCAATATAACGTGCATTATTACCCATATTATGCAGTTATTATCGCTAGAACTGTAATAATTATACTTATTACTTATACTATTAGCAATATAACGTGCATTATTACCCATATAATGCAGTTATTATCGGCAGAACTGTAATAATTATACATATTACTTATATTATTCTCAATATAACATGCATTATTACCCATATTATGCAGTTATTATCGCTAGAACTATAATAAATATACGTATTACTTTCATTATCATCAATATAACATGCATTATTACCCATATAATGCAGTTATTATCGCTAGAACTGTAATAAATATACTTATTACTTATATTGTTAGCAATATAACATTCATTTTTAACCATATAATGCAGTTATTATCGCCAGAACTGTAATAATTATACTTATTACTTATATTATTCTCAATATAACATGCATTATTACCCATATTATGCAGTTATTATCGCTAGAGCTATAATAAATATACGTATTACTTTCATTATCATCAATATAACATGCATTATTACCCATATAATGCAGTTATTATCGCTAGAACTGTAACAATTATACTTATTATTTATATTGTTAGAAATATAACGTGCATTATTACCCATATAATGCAGTTATTATCGCTAGAACTGTAATAATTATACTTATTACTTAAATTATTATCAATATAACATGTATTATTACCCATATTATGCACTTATTATCGATAGAACTGTAATAAATATATTTATTACTTTTATTATTATCAATATAACATGCACTGTTTGCCATATTTTACTATTATTATCGCTAGAACTATAATAATTATACTTATTACTCCCGATATTATCAATATAACATGCATTATTACCCATATAATGCAGTTATTATCGCTAGAACTGTAATAATTATACTTATTACTTATATTGTTAGCAATATAACGTGCATTATTACCCATATAATGCAGTTATTATCGCTAGAACTATAATAATTATACTTATTACTTATATTATTCTCAATATAACATGCATTATTACCCATATTATGCAGTTATTATCGCTAGAACTATAATAAATATACGTATTACTTTCATTATCATCAATATAACATGCATTATTACCCATATTATGCGGATATTATCGCTAGAACTATAATAAATATACGTATTACTTTTATTATCATCAATATAACATGCATTATTACCCATATTATGCAGTTATTATCGATAGAACGCTAATAAATATACTTATTACTCCCAATATTATCAATATAACATTCATTTTTAACCATATAATGCAGTTATTATCGCCAGAACTGTAATAATTATACTTATTACTTATATTATTCTCAATATAACATGCATTATTACCCATATTATGCAGTTATTATCGCTAGAACTATAATAAATATACGTATTACTTTCATTGTCATCAATATAACATGCATTATTACCCATATAATGGAGGTATTATCGCTAGAACTCTAATAATTATACTTATTACTTATATTATTATCAATATAACATGCATTATTACCCATATTATGCAGTTATTATCTCTAGAACCATAATAAATATACTTATTACTCCCAATATTATCAATATAACATGAATTTTTAACCATATAATGCAGTTATTATCGCTAGAACTGTAATAATTATACTTATTCCTTATATTGTTAGCAATATAACGTGCATTATTACCCATATAATGCAGTTATTATCGCTAGAACTGTAATAATTATACTTATTACTTATATTATTCTCAATATAACATGCATTATTACCCATATTATGCAGTTATTATCGCTAGAACTATAATAAATATACGTATTACTTTCATTATCATCAATATAACATGCATTATTACCCATATTATGCAGTTATTATCGCTAGAACTGTAATAATTATACTTATTACTTATACTATTAGCAATATAACGAGCATTATTACCCATATTATGCATTTATTATCGCAAGAACTATAATAAATATACGTATTACTTTCATTATCATCAATATAACATGCATTATTACCCATATTATGCAGTTATTATCGCTAGAACTGTAATAATTATACTTATTGCTTATATTATTATCAATATAACATGCATTATTACCCAAATTATGCAGTTATTATCTCTAGAACCATAATAAATATACTTATTACTCCCAATATTATCAATATAACATGCACTTTTACCCATATAATGCAGTTATTATCACTAGAACTGTAATAATTATACTTATTACTTATATTGTTAGCAATATAACGTGCATTATTACCCATATAATGCAGTTATTATCGCTAGAACTGTAATAATTATACTTATTACTTATATTATTCTCAATATAACATGCATTATTACCCATATTATGCAGTTATTATCGCTAGAACTATAATAAATATACGTATTACTTTCATCATCATCAATATAACGTGCATTATTACCCATATTATGCAGTTATTATCGCTAGAACTGTAATAATTATACTTATTGCTTATATTATTATCAATATAACATGCATTATTACCCAAATTATGCAGTTATTATCTCTAGAACCATAATAAATATACTTATTACTCCCAATATTATCAATATAACATGCACTTTTACCCATATAATGCAGTTATTATCGCCAGAACTGTAATAATTATACTTATTACTTATATTATTCTCAATATAACATGCATTATTACCCATATTATGCAGTTATTATCGCTAGAACTATAATAAATATACGTATTACTTTCATTATCATCAATATAACATGCATTATTACCCATATAATGCAGTTATTATCGCTAGAACTGTAATAATTATACTTATTACTTATATTATTCTCAATATAACATGCATTATTACCCATATTATGCAGTTATTATCGCTAGAACTATAATAAATATACGTATTACTTTCATTATCATCAATATAACATGCATTATTACCCATATAATGGAGGTATTATCGCTAGAACTGTAATAATTATACTTATTACTTATATTATTATCAATATAACATGCATTATTACCCATATTATGCAGTTATTATCTCTAGAACCATAATAAATATACTTATTACTCCCAATATTATCAATATAACATGCATTTTTAACCATATAATGCAGTTATTATCGCTAGAACTGTAATAATTATACTTATTACTTATATTGTTAGCAATATAACGTGCATTATTACCCATATAATGCAGTTATTATCGCTAGAACTGTAATAATTGTACTCATTACTTATATTATTAGCAATATAACGTGCATTATTACCCATATTATGCAGTTATTATCGCTAGAACTGTAATAATTATACTTATTACTTATACTATTAGCAATATAACGTGCATTATTACCCATATTATGCAGTTATTATCGCTAGAACTATAATAAATATACGTATTACTTTCATTATCATCAATATAACATGCATTATTACCCATATAATGGAGGTATTATCGCTAGAACTGTAATAATTATACTTATTACTTATATTATTATCAATATAACATGCATTATTACCCATATTATGCAGTTATTATCTCTAGAACCATAATAAATATACTTATTACTCCCAATATTATCAATATAACATGCACTTTTACCAATATAATGCAGTTATTATCGCTAGAACTGTAATAATTATACTTATTACTTATATTGTTAGCAATATAACGTGCATTATTACCCATATAATGCAGTTATTATCGCTAGAACTGTAATAATTATACTTATTACTTATATTATTCTCAATATAACATGCATTATTACCCATATTATGCAGTCATTATCGCTAGAACTATAATAAATATACGTATTACTTTCATTATCATCAATATAACATGCATTATTACCCATATAATGCAGTTATTATCGCTAGAACTGTAACAATTATACTTATTTCTTATATTGTTAGCAATATAACGTGCATTATTACCCATATAATGCAGTTATTACCGCCAGAACTGTAATAATTATACTTATTACTTATATTATTATCAATAAAACATGCATTATTACCCATATAATGCAGTTATTATCGCTAGAACTGTAATAATTGTACTCATTACTTATATTATTAGCAATATAACGTGCATTATTACCCATATTATGCAGTTATTATCGCTAGAACTGTAATAATTATACTTATTACTTATACTATTAGCAATATAACGTGCATTATTACCCATATAATGCAGTTATTATCGGCAGAACTGTAATAATTATACATATTACTTATATTATTCTCAATATAACATGCATTATTACCCATATTATGCAGTTATTATCGCTAGAACTATAATAAATATACGTATTACTTTCATTATCATCAATATAACATGCATTATTACCCATATAATGCAGTTATTATCGCTAGAACTGTAATAAATATACTTATTACTTATATTGTTAGCAATATAACATTCATTTTTAACCATATAATGCAGTTATTATCGCCAGAACTGTAATAATTATACTTATTACTTATATTATTCTCAATATAACATGCATTATTACCCATATTATGCAGTTATTATCGCTAGAGCTATAATAAATATACGTATTACTTTCATTATCATCAATATAACATGCATTATTACCCATATAATGCAGTTATTATCGCTAGAACTGTAACAATTATACTTATTATTTATATTGTTAGAAATATAACGTGCATTATTACCCATATAATGCAGTTATTATCGCTAGAACTGTAATAATTATACTTATTACTTAAATTATTATCAATATAACATGTATTATTACCCATATTATGCACTTATTATCGATAGAACTGTAATAAATATATTTATTACTTTTATTATTATCAATATAACATGCACTGTTTGCCATATTTTACTATTATTATCGCTAGAACTATAATAATTATACTTATTACTCCCGATATTATCAATATAACATGCATTATTACCCATATAATGCAGTTATTATCGCTAGAACTGTAATAATTATACTTATTACTTATATTGTTAGCAATATAACGTGCATTATTACCCATATAATGCAGTTATTATCGCTAGAACTATAATAATTATACTTATTACTTATATTATTCTCAATATAACATGCATTATTACCCATATTATGCAGTTATTATCGCTAGAACTATAATAAATATACGTATTACTTTCATTATCATCAATATAACATGCATTATTACCCATATTATGCGGATATTATCGCTAGAACTATAATAAATATACGTATTACTTTTATTATCATCAATATAACATGCATTATTACCCATATTATGCAGTTATTATCGATAGAACGCTAATAAATATACTTATTACTCCCAATATTATCAATATAACATTCATTTTTAACCATATAATGCAGTTATTATCGCCAGAACTGTAATAATTATACTTATTACTTATATTATTCTCAATATAACATGCATTATTACCCATATTATGCAGTTATTATCGCTAGAACTATAATAAATATACGTATTACTTTCATTGTCATCAATATAACATGCATTATTACCCATATAATGCAGTTATTATCGCTAGAACTGTAACAATTACACTTATTACTTATATTGTTAGAAATATAACGTGCATTATTACCCATATAATGCAGTTATTATCGCTAGAACTGTAATAATTATGCTTATTACTTAAATTATTATCAATATAACATGCATTATTACCCATATTATGCAGTTATTATCGATAGAACTGTAATAAATATATTTATTACTTTTATTATTATCAATATAACATGCACTGTTTGCCATATTTTACTATTATTATCGCTAGAACTATAATAATTATACTTATTACTCCCGATATTATCAATATAACATGCATTATTACCCATATAATGCAGTTATTATCGCTAGAACTGTAATAATTATACTTATTACTTATATTGTTAGCAATATAACGTGAATTATTGCCCATATAATGCAGTTATTATCGCCAGAACTGTAATAATTATACTTATTACTTATATTATTCTCAATATAACATGCATTATTACCCATATTATGCAGTTATTATCGCTAGAACTATAATAAATATACGTATTACTTTCATTATCATCAATATAACATGCATTATTACCCATATAATGGAGGTATTATCGCTAGAACTCTAATAATTATACTTATTACTTATATTATTATCAATATAACATGCATTATTACCCATATTATGCAGTTATTATCTCTAGAACCATAATAAATATACTTATTACTCCCAATATTATCAATATAACACGAATTTTTAACCATATAATGCAGTTATTATCGCTAGAACTGTAATAATTATACTTATTCCTTATATTGTTAGCAATATAACGTGCATTATTACCCATATAATGCAGTTATTATCGCTAGAACTGTAATAATTATACTTATTACTTATATTATTCTCAATATAACATGCATTATTACCCATATTATGCAGTTATTATCGCTAGAACTATAATAAATATACGTATTACTTTCATTATCATCAATATTACATGCATTATTACCCATATAATGGAGGTATTATCGCTAGAACTGTAATAATTATACTTATTACTTATATTATTATCAATATAACATGCATTATTACCCATATTATGCAGTTATTATCTCTAGAACCATAATAAATATACTTATTACTCCCAATATTATCAATATAACATGCATTTTTAACCATATAATGCAGTTATTATCGCTAGAACTGTAATAATTATACTTATTACATATATTGTTAGCAATATAACGTGCATTATTACCCATATAATGCAGTTATTATCGCTAGAACTGTAATAATTGTACTCATTACTTATATTATTAGCAATATAACGTGCATTATTACCCATATTATGCAGTTATTATCGCTAGAACTGTAATAATTATACTTATTACTTATACTATTAGCAATATAACGTGCATTATTACCCATATTATGCAGTTATTATCGCTAGAACTATAATAAATATACGTATTACTTTCATTATCATCAATATAACATGCATTATTACCCATATAATGGAGGTATTATCGCTAGAACTGTAATAATTATACTTATTACTTATATTATTATCAATATAACATGCATTATTACCCATATTATGCAGTTATTATCTCTAGAACCATAATAAATATACTTATTACTCCCAATATTATCAATATAACATGCACTTTTACCCATATAATGCAGTTATTATCGCTAGAACTGTAATAATTATACTTATTACTTATATTGTTAGCAATATAACGTGCATTATTACCCATATAATGCAGTTATTATCGCTAGAACTGTAATAATTATACTTATTACTTATATTATTCTCAATATAACATGCATTATTACCCATATTATGCAGTCATTATCGCTAGAACTATAATAAATATACGTATTACTTTCATTATCATCAATATAACATGCATTATTACCCATATAATGCAGTTATTATCGCTAGAACTGTAACAATTATACTTATTTCTTATATTGTTAGCAATATAACGTGCATTATTACCCATATAATGCAGTTATTACCGCCAGAACTGTAATAATTATACTTATTACTTATATTATTATCAATAAAACATGCATTATTACCCATATAATGCAGTTATTATCGCTAGAACTGTAATAATTGTACTCATTACTTATATTATTAGCAATATAACGTGCATTATTACCCATATTATGCAGTTATTATCGCCAGAACTGTAATAATTATACTTATTACTTATATTATTCTCAATATAACATGCATTATTACCCATATTATGCAGTTATTATCGCTAGAACTATAATAAATATACGTATTACTTTCATTGTCATCAATATAACATGCATTATTACCCATATAATGCAGTTATTATCGCTAGAACTGTAACAATTACACTTATTACTTATATTGTTAGAAATATAACGTGCATTATTACCCATATAATGCAGTTATTATCGCTAGAACTGTAATAATTATGCTTATTACTTAAATTATTATCAATATAACATGCATTATTACCCATATTATGCAGTTATTATCGATAGAACTGTAATAAATATATTTATTACTTTTATTATTATCAATATAACATGCACTGTTTGCCATATTTTACTATTATTATCGCTAGAACTATAATAATTATACTTATTACTCCCGATATTATCAATATAACATGCATTATTACCCATATAATGGAGGTATTATCGCTAGAACTCTAATAATTATACTTATTACTTATATTATTATCAATATAACATGCATTATTACCCATATTATGCAGTTATTATCTCTAGAACCATAATAAATATACTTATTACTCCCAATATTATCAATATAACACGAATTTTTAACCATATAATGCAGTTATTATCGCTAGAACTGTAATAATTATACTTATTCCTTATATTGTTAGCAATATAACGTGCATTATTACCCATATAATGCAGTTATTATCGCTAGAACTGTAATAATTATACTTATTACTTGTATTATTCTCAATATAACATGCATTATTACCCATATTATGCAGTTATTTTCGTAGAACTATAATAAATATACGTATTACTTTCATTATCATCAATATAACATGCATTATTACCCGTATTATGCAGTTATTATCGCTAGAACTGTAATAATTATACTTATTACTTATACTATTAGCAATATAACGAGCATTATTACCCATATTATGCATTTATTATCGCAAGAACTATAATAAATATACGTATTACTTTCATTATCATCAATATAACATGCATTATTACCCATATTATGCAGTTATTATCGCTAGAACTGTAATAATTATACTTATTGCTTATATTATTATCAATATAACATGCATTATTACCCAAATTATGCAGTTATTATCTCTAGAACCATAATAAATATACTTATTACTCCCAATATTATCAATATAACATGCACTTTTACCCATATAATGCAGTTATTATCACTAGAACTGTAATAATTATACTTATTACTTATATTGTTAGCAATATAACGTGCATTATTACCCATATAATGCAGTTATTATCGCTAGAACTGTAATAATTATACTTATTACTTATATTATTCTCAATATAACATGCATTATTACCCATATTATGCAGTTATTATCGCTAGAACTATAATAAATATACGTATTACTTTCATTATCATCAATATAACATGCATTATTACCCATATAATGCAGTTATTATCGCCAGAACTGTAACAATTATACTTATTACTTATATTGTTAGCAATATAACGTGCATTATTACCCATATAATGCAGTTATTACCGCCAGAACTGTAATAATTATACTTATTACTTATATTATTATCAATAAAACATGCATTATTACCCATATAATGCAGTTATTACCGCTAGAACTGTAATAATTGTACTCATTACTTATATTATTAGCAATATAACGTGCATTATTACCCATATTATGCAGTTATTATCGCTAGAACTGTAATAATTATACTTATTACTTATACTATTAGCAATATAACGTGCATTATTACCCATATAATGCAGTTATTATCGGCAGAACTGTAATAATTATACTTATTACTTATATTATTCTCAATATAACATGCATTATTACCCATATTATGCAGTTATTATCGCTAGAACTATAATAAATATACGTATTACTTTCATCATCATCAATATAACGTGCATTATTACCCATATTATGCAGTTATTATCGCTAGAACTGTAATAATTATACTTATTGCTTATATTATTATCAATATAACATGCATTATTACCCAAATTATGCAGTTATTATCTCTAGAACCATAATAAATATACTTATTACTCCCAATATTATCAATATAACATGCACTTTTACCCATATAATGCAGTTATTATCGCTAGAACTGTAATAATTATACTTATTACTTAGATTATTATCAATATAACATGCATTATTACCCATATTATGCAGTTATTATCGCTAGAACTATAATAAATATACGTATTACTTTTATTATCATCAATATAACATGCATTATTACCCATATTATGCAGTTATTATCGATAGAACGGTAATAAATATACTTATTACTCCCAATATTATCAATATAACATTCATTTTTACTCATATAATGCAGTTATTATCGCCAGAACTGTAATAATTATACTTATTACTTATATTATTCTCAATATAACATGCATTATTACCCATATTATGCAGTTATTATCGCTAGAACTATAATAAATATACGTATTACTTTCATTATCATCAATATAACATGCATTATTACCCATATAATGCAGTTATTATCGCTAGAACTGTAATAATTATACTTATTACTTATATTATTCTCAATATAACATGCATTATTACCCATATTATGCAGTTATTATCGCTAGAACTATAATAAATATACGTATTACTTTCATTATCATCAATATAACATGCATTATTACCCATATAATGGAGGTATTATCGCTAGAACTGTAATAATTATACTTATTACTTATATTATTATCAATATAACATGCATTATTACCCATATTATGCAGTTATTATCTCTAGAACCATAATAAATATACTTATTACTCCCAATATTATCAATATAACATGCATTTTTAACCATATAATGCAGTTATTATCGCTAGAACTGTAATAATTATACTTATTACTTATATTGTTAGCAATATAACGTGCATTATTACCCATATAATGCAGTTATTATCGCTAGAACTGTAATAATTGTACTCATTACTTATATTATTAGCAATATAACGTGCATTATTACCCATATTATGCAGTTATTATCGCTAGAACTGTAATAATTATACTTATTACTTATACTATTAGCAATATAACGTGCATTATTACCCATATTATGCAGTTATTATCGCTAGAACTATAATAAATATACGTATTACTTTCATTATCATCAATATAATATGCATTATTACCCATATAATGGAGGTATTATCGCTAGAACTGTAATAATTATACTTATTACTTATATTATTATCAATATAACATGCATTATTACCCATATTATGCAGTTATTATCTCTAGAACCATAATAAATATACTTATTACTCCCAATATTATCAATATAACATGCACTTTTACCCATATAATGCAGTTATTATCGCTAGAACTGTAATAATTATACTTATTACTTATATTGTTAGCAATATAACGTGCATTATTACCCATATAATGCAGTTATTATCGCTAGAACTGTAATAATTATACTTATTTCTTATATTGTTAGCAATATAACGTGCATTATTACCCATATAATGCAGTTATTACCGCCAGAACTGTAATAATTATACTTATTACTTATATTATTATCAATAAAACATGCATTATTACCCATATAATGCAGTTATTATCGCTAGAACTGTAATAATTGTACTCATTACTTATATTATTAGCAATATAACGTGCATTATTACCCATATTATGCAGTTATTATCGCTAGAACTGTAATAATTATACTTATTACTTATACTATTAGCAATATAACGTGCATTATTACCCATATAATGCAGTTATTATCGGCAGAACTGTAATAATTATACATATTACTTATATTATTCTCAATATAACATGCATTATTACCCATATTATGCAGTTATTATCGCTAGAACTATAATAAATATACGTATTACTTTCATTATCATCAATATAACATGCATTATTACCCATATAATGCAGTTATTATCGCTAGAACTGTAACAATTATACTTATTATTTATATTGTTAGAAATATAACGTGCATTATTACCCATATAATGCAGTTATTATCGCTAGAACTGTAATAATTATACTTATTACTTAAATTATTATCAATATAACATGCATTATTACCCATATTATGCACTTATTATCGATAGAACTGTAATAAATATATTTATTACTTTTATTATTATCAATATAACATGCACTGTTTGCCATATTTTACTATTATTATCGCTAGAACTATAATAATTATACTTATTACTCCCGATATTATCAATATAACATGCATTATTACCCATATAATGCAGTTATTATCGCTAGAACTGTAATAATTATACTTATTACTTATATTGTTAGCAATATAACGTGCATTATTACCCATATAATGCAGTTATTATCGCTAGAACTGTAATAATTATACTTATTACTTATATTATTCTCAATATAACATGCATTATTACCCATATTATGCAGTTATTATCGCTAGAACTATAATAAATATACGTATTACTTTCATTATCATCAATATAACATGCATTATTACCCATATAATGCAGTTATTATCGCCAGAACTGTAGCAATTATACTTATTACTTATATTGTTAGCAATATAACGTGCATTATTACCCATATAATGCAGTTATTACCGCCAGAACTGTAATAATTATACTTATTACTTATATTATTATCAATAAAACATGCATTATTACCCATATAATGCAGTTATTACCGCTAGAACTGTAATAATTGTACTCATTACTTATATTATTAGCAATATAACGTGCATTATTACCCATATTATGCAGTTATTATCGCTAGAACTGTAATAATTATACTTATTACTTATACTATTAGCAATATAACGTGCATTATTACCCATATAATGCAGTTATTACCGCCAGAACTGTAATAATTATACTTATTACTTATATTATTATCAATAAAACATGCATTATTACCCATATAATGCAGTTATTACCGCTAGAACTGTAATAATTGTACTCATTACTTATATTATTAGCAATATAACGTGCATTATTACCCATATTATGCAGTTATTATCGCTAGAACTGTAATAATTATACTTATTACTTATACTATTAGCAATATAACGTGCATTATTACCCATATAATGCAGTTATTATCGGCAGAACTGTGATAATTATACTTATTACTTATATTATTCTCAATATAACATGCATTATTACCCATATTATGCAGTTATTATCGCTAGAACTATAATAAATATACGTATTACTTTCATTATCATCAATATAACATGCATTATTACCCATATTATGCAGTTATTATCGCTAGAACTGTAATAATTATACTTATTGCTTATATTATTATCAATATAACATGCATTATTACCCAAATTATGCAGTTATTATCTCTAGAACCATAATAAATATACTTATTACTCCCAATATTATCAATATAACATGCACTTTTACCCATATAATGCAGTTATTATCGCTAGAACTGTAATAATTATACTTATTACTTAGATTATTATCAATATAACATGCATTATTACCCATATTATGCAGTTATTATCGCTAGAACTATAATAAATATACGTATTACTTTTATTATCATCAATATAACATGCATTATTACCCATATTATGCAGTTATTATCGATAGAACGGTAATAAATATACTTATTACTCCCAATATTATCAATATAACATTCATTTTTACCCATATAATGCAGTTATTATCGCCAGAACTGTAATAATTATACTTATTACTTATATTATTCTCAATATAACATGCATTATTACCCATATTATGCAGTTATTATCGCTAGAACTATAATAAATATACGTATTACTTTCATTATCATCAATATAACATGCATTATTACCCATATAATGCAGTTATTATCGCTAGAACTGTAATAATTATACTTATTACTTATATTATTCTCAATATAACATGCATTATTACCCATATTATGCAGTTATTATCGCTAGAACTATAATAAATATACGTATTACTTTCATTATCATCAATATAACATGCATTATTACCCATATAATGCAGTTATTATCGCTAGAACTGTAATAATTATACTTATTACTTATACTATTAGCAATATAACGTGCATTATTACCCATATTATGCAGTTATTATCGCTAGAACTATAATAAATATACGTATTACTTTCATTATCATCAATATAACATGCATTATTACCCATATAATGGAGGTATTATCGCTAGAACTGTAATAATTATACTTATTACTTATATTATTATCAATATAACATGCATTATTACCCATATTATGCAGTTATTATCTCTAGAACCATAATAAATATACTTATTACTCCCAATATTATCAATATAACATGCACTTTTACCCATATAATGCAGTTATTATCGCTAGAACTTTAATAATTATACTTATTACTTATATTATTATCAATAAAACATGCATTATTACCCATATAATGCAGTTATTATCGCTAGAACTGTAATAATTGTACTCATTACTTATATTATTAGCAATATAACATGCATTATTACCCATATTATGCAGTTATTATCGATAGAACGGTAATAAATATACTTATTACTCCCAATATTATCAATATAACGTGCATTATTACCCATATAATGCAGTTATTATCGCTAGAACTGTAATAATTATACTTATTACTTATATTATTATCAATATAACATGCATTATTACCTATATTATGCAGTTATTATCGCTAGAACTATAATAAATATATTTATTACTCCCAATATTATCAATGTAACATGCATTATTACCCATATAATGCAGTTATTATCGCTAGAACTGTAATAATTGTACTCATTACTTATATTATTAGCAATATAACGTGCATTATTACCCATATTATGCAGTTATTATCGCTGGAACTGTAATAATTATACTTATTACTTATACTACTAGCAATATAACGTGCATTATTACCCATATAATGCAGTTATTATCGCCAGAACTGTAATAATTATACTTATTACTTATATTATTCTCAATATAACATGCATTATTACCCATATTATGCATTTATTATCGCAAGAACTATAATAAATATACGTATTACTTTCATTATCATCAATATAACATGCATTATTACCCATATTATGCAGTTATTATCGCTAGAACTGTAATAATTATACTTATTGCTTATATTATTATCAATATAACATGCATTATTACCCAAATTATGCAGTTATTATCTCTAGAACCATAATAAATATACTTATTACTCCCAATATTATCAATATAACATGCACTTTTACCCGTATAATGCAGTTATTATTGCTAGAACTGTAATAATTATACTTATTACTTATATTGTTAGCAATATAACGTGCATTATTACCCATATAATGCAGTTATTATCGCTAGAACTGTAATAATTATACTTATTACTTATATTATTCTCAATATAACAGGCATTATTACCCATATTATGCAGTTATTATCGCTAGAACTATAATAAATATACGTATTACTTTCATTATCATCAATATAACATGCATTATTACCCATATAATGCAGTTATTATCGCCAGAACTGTAACAATTATACTTATTACTTATATTGTTAGCAATATAACGTCCATTATTACCCATATAATGCAGTTATTACCGCCAGAACTGTAATAATTATACTTATTACTTATATTATTATCAATAAAACATGCATTATTACCCATATAATGCAGTTATTATCGCTAGAACTGTAATAATTGTACTCATTACTTATATTATTAGCAATATAACGTGCATTATTACCCATATTATGCAGTTATTATCGCTAGAACTGTAATAATTATACTTATTACTTATACTATTAGCAATATAACGTGCATTATTACCCATATAATGCAGTTATTATCGGCAGAACTGTAATAATTATACTTATTACTTATATTATTCTCAATATAACATGCATTATTACCCATATTATGCAGTTATTATCGCTAGAACTATAATAAATATACGTATTACTTTCATTATCATCAATATAACATGCATTATTACCCATATTACGCAGTTATTATCGCTAGAACTGTAATAATTATACTTATTGCTTATATTATTATCAATATAACATGCATTATTACCCAAATTATGCAGTTATTATCTCTAGAACCATAATAAATATACTTATTACTCCCAATATTATCAATATAACATGCACTTTTACCCATATAATGCAGTCATTATCGCTAGAACTATAATAAATATACGTATTACTTTCATTATCATCAATATAACATGCATTATTACCCATATAATGCAGTTATTATCGCTAGAACTGTAACAATTATACTTATTTCTTATATTGTTAGCAATATAACGTACATTATTACCCATATAATGCAGTTATTACCGCCAGAACTGTAATAATTATACTTATTACTTATATTATTATCAATAAAACATGCATTATTACCCATATAATGCAGTTATTATCGCTAGAACTGTAATAATTGTACTCATTACTTATATTATTAGCAATATAACGTGCATTATTACCCATATTATGCAGTTATTATCGCTAGAACTGTAATAATTATACTTATTACTTATACTATTAGCAATATAACGTGCATTATTACCCATATAATGCAGTTATTATCGGCAGAACTCTAATAATTATACTTATTACTTATATTATTCTCAATATAACATGCATTATTACCCATATTATGCAGTTATTATCGCTAGAACTATAATAAATATACGTATTACTTTCATTATCATCAATATAACATGCATTATTACCCATATAATGCAGTTATTATCGCTAGAACTGTAATAAATATACTTATTACTTATATTGTTAGCAATATAACGTGCATTATTACCCATATAATGCAGTTATTATCGCTAGAACTGTAATAATTATACTTATTACTTAGATTATTATCAATATAACATGCATTATTACCCATATTATGCAGTTATTATCGCTAGAACTATAATAAATATACTTATTACTCCCAATATTATCAATATAACATTCATTTTTAACCATATAATGCAGTTATTATCGCCAGAACTGTAATAATTATACTTATTACTTATATTATTCTCAATATAACATGCATTATTACCCATATTATGCAGTTATTATCGCTAGAACTATAATAAATATACGTATTACTTTCATTATCATCAATATAACATGCATTATTACCCATATAATGCAGTTATTATCGCTAGAACTGTAACAATTATACTTATTACTTATATTGTTAGAAATATAACGTGCATTATTACCCATATAATGCAGTTATTATCGCTAGAACTGTAATAATTGTACTCACTACTTATATTATTAGCAATATAACGTGCATTATTACCCATATTATGCAGTTATTATCGCTAGAACTGTAATAATTATACTTATTACTTATACTACTAGCAATATAACGTGCATTATTACCCATATAATGCAGTTATTATCGCCAGAACTGTAATAATTATACTTATTACTTATATTATTCTCAATATAACATGCATTATTACCCATATTATGCATTTATTATCGCAAGAACTATAATAAATATACGTATTACTTTCATTATCATCAATATAACATGCATTATTACCCATATTATGCAGTTATTATCGCTAGAACTGTAATAATTATACTTATTGCTTATATTATTATCAATATAACATGCATTATTACCCAAATTATGCAGTTATTATCTCTAGAACCATAATAAATATACTTATTACTCCCAATATTATCAATATAACATGCACTTTTACCCATATAATGCAGTTATTATTGCTAGAACTGTAATAATTATACTTATTACTTATATTGTTAGCAATATAACGTGCATTATTACCCATATAATGCAGTTATTATCGCTAGAACTGTAATAATTATACTTATTACTTATATTATTCTCAATATAACATGCATTATTACCCATATTATGCAGTTATTATCGCTAGAACTATAATAAATATACGTATTACTTTCATTATCATCAATATAACATGCATTATTACCCATATAATGCAGTTATTATCGCCAGAACTGTAACAATTATACTTATTACTTATATTGTTAGCAATATAACGTGCATTATTACCCATATAATGCAGTTATTACCGCCAGAACTGTAATAATTATACTTATTACTTATATTATTATCAATAAAACATGCATTATTACCCATATAATGCAGTTATTATCGCTAGAACTGTAATAATTGTACTCATTACTTATATTATTAGCAATATAACGTGCATTATTACCCATATTATGCAGTTATTATCGCTAGAACTGTAATAATTATACTTATTACTTATACTATTAGCAATATAACGTGCATTATTACCCATATAATGCAGTTATTATCGGCAGAACTGTAATAATTATACTTATTACTTATATTATTCTCAATATAACATGCATTATTACCCATATTATGCAGTTATTATCGCTAGAACTATAATAAATATACGTATTACTTTCATTATCATCAATATAACATGCATTATTACCCATATTATGCAGTTATTATCGCTAGAACTGTAATAATTATACTTATTGCTTATATTATTATCAATATAACATGCATTATTACCCAAATTATGCAGTTATTATCTCTAGAACCATAATAAATATAGTTATTACTCCCAATATTATCAATATAACATGCACTTTTACCCATATAATGCAGTTATTATCGCTAGAACTGTAATAATTATACTTATTACTTAGATTATTATCAATATAACATGCATTATTACCCATATTATGCAGTTATTATCGCTAGAACTATAATAAATATACGTATTACTTTTATTATCATCAATATAACATGCATTATTACCCATATTATGCAGTTATTATCGATAGAACGGTAATAAATATACTTATTACTCCCAATATTATCAATATAACATTCAGTTTTACCCATATAATGCAGTTATTATCGCCAGAACTGTAATAATTATACTTATTACTTATATTATTCTCAATATAACATGCATTATTACCCATATTATGCAGTTATTATCGCTAGAACTATAATAAATATACGTATTACTTTCATTATCATCAATATAACATGCATTATTACCCATATAATGCAGTTATTATCGCTAGAAATGTAATAATTATACTTATTACTTATATTATTCTCAATGTAACATGCATTATTACCCATATTATGCAGTTATTATCGCTAGAACTATAATAAATATACGTATTACTTTCATTATCATCAATATAACATGCATTATTACCCATATAATGGAGGTATTATCGCTAGAACTGTAATAATTATACTTATTACTTATATTATTATCAATATAACATGCATTATTACCCATATAATGCAGTTATTATCGCTAGAACTGTAACAATTATACTTATTTCTTATATTGTTAGCAATATAACGTGCATTATTACCCATATAATGCAGTTATTACCGCCAGAACTGTAATAATTAAACTTATTACTTATATTATTATCAATAAAACATGCATTATTACCCATATAATGCAGTTATTATCGCTAGAACTGTAATAATTGTACTCATTACTTATATTATTAGCAATATAACGTGCATTATTACCCATATTATGCAGTTATTATCGCTAGAACTGTAATAATTATACTTATTACTTATACTATTAGCAATATAACGTGCATTATTACACATATAATGCAGTTATTATCGGCAGAACTGTAATAATTATACTTATTACTTATATTATTCTCAATATAACATGCATTATTACCCATATTATGGAGTTATTATCGCTAGAACTATAATAAATATACGTATTACTTTCATTATCATCAATATAACATGCATTATTACCCATATAATGCAGTTATTATCACTAGAACTGTAATAAATATACTTATTACTTATATTGTTAGCAATATAACGTGCATTATTACCCATAGTGCAGTTATTATCGCTAGAACTGTAATAATTATACTTATTACTTAGATTATTATCAATATTACATGCATTATTACCCATATAATGCAGTTATTATCGGCAGAACTGTAATAATTATACTTATTACTTATATTATTCTCAATATAACATGCATTATTACCCATATTATGCAGTTATTATCGCTAGAACTATAATAAATATACGTATTACTTTCATTATCATCAATATAACATGCATTATTACCCATATAATGCAGTTATTATCGGCAGAACTGTAATAATTATACTTATTACTTATATTATTCTCAATATAACATGCATTATTACCCATATTATGCAGTTATTATCGCTAGAACTATAATAAATATACGTATTACTTTCATTATCATCAATATAACATGCATTATTACCCATATTATGCAGTTATTATCGCTAGAACTGTAATAATTATACTTATTGCTTATATTATTATCAATATAACATGCATTATTACCCAAATTATGCAGTTATTATCTCTAGAACCATAATAAATATAGTTATTACTCCCAATATTATCAATATAACATGCACTTTTACCCATATAATGCAGTTATTATCGCTAGAACTGTAATAATTATACTTATTACTTAGATTATTATCAATATAACATGCATTATTACCCATATTATGCAGTTATTATCGCTAGAACTATAATAAATATACGTATTACTTTTATTATCATCAATATAACATGCATTATTACCCATATTATGCAGTTATTATCGATAGAACGGTAATAAATATACTTATTACTCCCAATATTATCAATATAACATTCAGTTTTACCCATATAATGCAGTTATTATCGCCAGAACTGTAATAATTATACTTATTACTTATATTATTCTCAATATAACATGCATTATTACCCATATTATGCAGTTATTATCGCTAGAACTATAATAAATATACGTATTACTTTCATTATCATCAATATAACATGCATTATTACCCATATAATGCAGTTATTATCGCTAGAAATGTAATAATTATACTTATTACTTATATTATTCTCAATGTAACATGCATTATTACCCATATTATGCAGTTATTATCGCTAGAACTATAATAAATATACGTATTACTTTCATTATCATCAATATAACATGCATTATTACCCATATAATGGAGGTATTATCGCTAGAACTGTAATAATTATACTTATTACTTATATTATTATCAATATAACATGCATTATTACCCATATAATGCAGTTATTATCGCTAGAACTGTAACAATTATACTTATTTCTTATATTGTTAGCAATATAACGTGCATTATTACCCATATAATGCAGTTATTACCGCCAGAACTGTAATAATTAAACTTATTACTTATATTATTATCAATAAAACATGCATTATTACCCATATAATGCAGTTATTATCGCTAGAACTGTAATAATTGTACTCATTACTTATATTATTAGCAATATAACGTGCATTATTACCCATATTATGCAGTTATTATCGCTAGAACTGTAATAATTATACTTATTACTTATACTATTAGCAATATAACGTGCATTATTACACATATAATGCAGTTATTATCGGCAGAACTGTAATAATTATACTTATTACTTATATTATTCTCAATATAACATGCATTATTACCCATATTATGCAGTTATTATCGCTAGAACTATAATAAATATACGTATTACTTTCATTATCATCAATATAACATGCATTATTACCCATATAATGCAGTTATTATCACTAGAACTGTAATAAATATACTTATTACTTATATTGTTAGCAATATAACGTGCATTATTACCCATAGTGCAGTTATTATCGCTAGAACTGTAATAATTATACTTATTACTTAGATTATTATCAATATTACATGCATTATTACCCATATAATGCAGTTATTATCGGCAGAACTGTAATAATTATACTTATTACTTATATTATTCTCAATATAACATGCATTATTACCCATATTATGCAGTTATTATCGCTAGAACTATAATAAATATACGTATTACTTTCATTATCATCAATATAACATGCATTATTACCCATATAATGCAGTTATTATCGCTAGAACTGTAATAAATATACTTATTACTTATATTGTTAGCAATATAACGTGCATTATTACCCATATAATGCAGTTATTATCGCTAGAACTGTAATAATTATACTTATTACTTAGATTATTATCAATATAACATGCATTATTACCCATATTATGCAGTTATTATCGCTAGAACTATAATAAATATACTTATTACTCCCAATATTATCAATATAACATTCATTTTTAACCATATAATGCAGTTATTATCGCCAGAACTGTAATAATTATACTTATTACTTATATTATTCTCAATATAACATGCATTATTACCCATATTATGCAGTTATTATCGCTAGAACTATAATAAATATACGTATTACTTTCATTATCATCAATATAACATGCATTATTACCCATATAATGCAGTTATTATCGCTAGAACTGTAACAATTATACTTATTACTTATATTGTTAGAAATATAACGTGCATTATTACCCATATAATGCAGTTATTATCGCTAGAACTGTAATAATTGTACTCACTACTTATATTATTAGCAATATAACGTGCATTATTACCCATATTATGCAGTTATTATCGCTAGAACTGTAATAATTATACTTATTACTTATACTACTAGCAATATAACGTGCATTATTACCCATATAATGCAGTTATTATCGCTAGAACTGTAATAATTATACTTATTACTTATATTATTCTCAATATAACATGCATTATTACCCATATTATGCAGTTATTATCGCTAGAACTATAATAAATATACGTATTACTTTCATTATCATCAATATAACATGCATTATTACCCATATAATGCAGTTATTATCGCCAGAACTGTAACAATTATACTTATTACTTATATTGTTAGCAATATAACGTGCATTATTACCCATATAATGCAGTTATTACCGCCAGAACTGTAATAATTATACTTATTACTTATATTATTATCAATAAAACATGCATTATTACCCATATAATGCAGTTATTATCGCTAGAACTGTAATAATTGTACTCATTACTTATATTATTAGCAATATAACGTGCATTATTACCCATATTATGCAGTTATTATCGCTAGAACTGTAATAATTATACTTATTACTTATACTATTAGCAATATAACGTGCATTATTACCCATATAATGCAGTTATTATCGGCAGAACTGTAATAATTATACTTATTACTTATATTATTCTCAATATAACATGCATTATTACCCATATTATGCAGTTATTATCGCTAGAACTATAATAAATATACGTAGTACTTTCATTATCATCAATATAACATGCATTATTACCCATATTATGCAGTTATTATCGCTAGAACTGTAATAATTATACTTATTGCTTATATTATTATCAATATAACATGCATTATTACCCAAATTATGCAGTTATTATCTCTAGAACCATAATAAATATACTTATTACTCCCAATATTATGAATATAACATGCACTTTTACCCATATAATGCAGTTATTATCGCTAGAACTGTAATAATTATACTTATTACTTAGATTATTATCAATATAACATGCATTATTACCCATATTATGCAGTTATTATCGCTAGAACTATAATAAATATACGTATTACTTTTATTATCATCAATATAACATGCATTATTACCCATATTATGCAGTTATTATCGATAGAACGGTAATAAATATACTTATTACTCCCAATATTATCAATATAACATTCATTTTTAACCATATAATGCAGTTATTATCGCCAGAACTGTAATAATTATACTTATTACTTATATTATTCTCAATATAACATGCATTATTACCCATATTATGCAGTTATTATCGCTAGAACTATAATAAATATACGTATTACTTTCATTATCATCAATATAACATGCATTATTACCCATATAATGCAGTTATTATCGCTAGAACTGTAACAATTATACTTATTACTTATATTGTTAGAAATATAACGTGCATTATTACCCATATAATGCAGTTATTATCGCTAGAACTGTAATAATTGTACTCACTACTTATATTATTAGCAATATAACGTGCATTATTACCCATATTATGCAGTTATTATCGCTAGAACTGTAATAATTATACTTATTACTTATACTACTAGCAATATAACGTGCATTATTACCCATATAATGCAGTTATTATGGCCAGAACTGTAATAATTATACTTATTACTTATATTATTCTCAATATAACATGCATTATTACCCATATTATGCATTTATTATCGCAAGAACTATAATAAATATACGTATTACTTTCATTATCATCAATATAACATGCATTATTACCCATATTATGCAGTTATTATCGCTAGAACTGTAATAATTATACTTATTGCTTATATTATTATCAATATAACATGCATTATTACCCAAATTATGCAGTTATTATCTCTAGAACCATAATAAATGTACTTATTACTCCCAATATTATCAATATAACATGCATTATTACCCATATAATGCAGTTATTATCGCTAGAACTGTAACAATTATACTTATTTCTTATATTGTTAGCAATATAACGTGCATTATTACCCATATAATGCAGTTATTACCGCCAGAACTGTAATAATTAAACTTATTACTTATATTATTATCAATAAAACATGCATTATTACCCATATAATGCAGTTATTATCGCTAGAACTGTAATAATTGTACTCATTACTTATATTATTAGCAATATAACGTGCATTATTACCCATATTATGCAGTTATTATCGCTAGAACTGTAATAATTATACTTATTACTTATACTATTAGCAATATAACGTGCATTATTACACATATAATGCAGTTATTATCGGCAGAACTGTAATAATTATACTTATTACTTATATTATTCTCAATATAACATGCATTATTACCCATATAATGCAGTCATTATCGCTAGAACTATAATAAATATACGTATTACTTTCATTATCATCAATATAACATGCATTATTACCCATATAATGCAGTTATTATCACTAGAACTGTAATAAATATACTTATTACTTATATTGTTAGCAATATAACGTGCATTATTACCCATAGTGCAGTTATTATCGCTAGAACTGTAATAATTATACTTATTACTTAGATTATTATCAATATTACATGCATTATTACCCATACTATGCGGATATTATCGCTAGAACTATAATAAATATACGTATTACTTTTATTATCATCAATATAACATGCATTATTACCCATATAATGCAGTTATTATCGATAGAACGCTAATAAATATACTTATTACTCCCAATATTATCAATATAACATTCATTTTTAACCATATAATGCAGTTATTATCGCCAGAACTGTAATAATTATACTTATTACTTATATTATTCTCAATATAACATGCATTATTACCCATATTATGCAGTTATTATCGCTAGAACTATAATAAATATACGTATTACTTTCATTGTCATCAATATAACATGCATTATTACCCATATAATGCAGTTATTATCGCTAGAACTGTAACAATTATACTTATTACTTATATTGTTAGAAATATAACGTGCATTATTACCCATATAATGCAGTTATTATCGCTAGAACTGTAATAATTATGCTTATTACTTAAATTATTATCAATATAACATGCATTATTACCCATATTATGCAGTTATTATCGATAGAACTGTAATAAATATATTTATTACTTTTATTATTATCAATATAACATGCACTGTTTGCCATATTTTACTATTATTATCGCTAGAACTATAATAATTATACTTATTACTCCCGATATTATCAATATAACATGCATTATTACCCATATAATGCAGTTATTATCGCTAGAACTGTAATAATTATACTTATTACTTATATTGTTAGCAATATAACGTGAATTATTACCCATATAATGCAGTTATTATCGCCAGAACTGTAATAATTATACTTATTACTTATATTATTCTCAATATAACATGCATTATTACCCATATTATGCAGTTATTATCGCTAGAACTATAATAAATATACGTATTACTTTCATTATCATCAATATAACATGCATTATTACCCATATAATGGAGGTATTATCGCTAGAACTCTAATAATTATACTTATTACTTATATTATTATCAATATAACATGCATTATTACCCATATTATGCAGTTATTATCTCTAGAACCATAATAAATATACTTATTACTCCCAATATTATCAATATAACATGAATTTTTAACCATATAATGCAGTTATTATCGCTAGAACTGTAATAATTATACTTATTACTTATATTATTCTCAATATAACATGCATTATTACCCATATTATGCATTTATTATCGCAAGAACTATAATAAATATACGTATTACTTTCATTATCATCAATATAACATGCATTATTACCCATATTATGCAGTTATTATCGCTAGAACTGTAATAATTATACTTATTGCTTATATTATTATCAATATAACATGCATTATTACCCAAATTATGCAGTTATTATCTCTAGAACCATAATAAATATACTTATTACTCCCAATATTATCAATATAACATGCACTTTTACCCATATAATGCAGTTATTATCACTAGAACTGTAATAATTATACTTATTACTTATATTGTTAGCAATATAACGTGCATTATTACCCATATAATGCAGTTATTATCGCTAGAACTGTAATAATTATACTTATTACTTATATTATTCTCAATATAACATGCATTATTACCCATATTATGCAGTTATTATCGCTAGAACTATAATAAATATACGTATTACTTTCATTATCATCAATATAACATGCATTATTACCCATATAATGCAGTTATTATCGCTAGAACTGTAATAATTATACTTATTACTTATATTATTCTCAATATAACATGCATTATTACCCATATTATGCAGTTATTATCGCTAGAACTATAATAAATATACGTATTACTTTTATTATCATCAATATAACATGCATTATTACCCATATTATGCAGTTATTATCGATAGAACGGTAATAAATATACTTATTACTCCCAATATTATCAATATAACATGCACTTTTACCCATATAATGCAGTTATTATCGCTAGAACTGTAATAATTATACTTATTACTTAGATTATTATCAATATAACATGCATTATTACCCATATTATGCAGTTATTATCGCTAGAACTATAATAAATATACGTATTACTTTTATTATCATCAATATAACATGCATTATTACCCATATTATGCAGTTATTATCGATAGAACGGTAATAAATATACTTATTACTCCCAATATTATCAATATAACATTCATTTTTACCCATATAATGCAGTTATTATCGCCAGAACTGTAATAATTATTCTTATTACTTATATTATTCTCAATATAACATGCATTATTACCCATATTATGCAGTTATTATCGCTAGAACTATAATAAATATACGTATTACTTTCATTATCATCAATATAACATGCATTATTACCCATATAATGCAGTTATTATCGCTAGAACTGTAATAATTATACTTATTACTTATATTATTCTCAATATAACATGCATTATTACCCATATTATGCAGTTATTATCGCTAGAACTATAATAAATATACGTATTACTTTCATTATCATCAATATAACATGCATTATTACCCATATAATGGAGGTATTATCGCTAGAACTGTAATAATTATACTTATTACTTATATTATTATCAATATAACATGCATTATTACCCATATTATGCAGTTATTATCTCTAGAACCATAATAAATATACTTATTACTCCCAATATTATCAATATAACATGCATTTTTAACCATATAATGCAGTTATTATCGCTAGAACTGTAATAATTATACTTATTACTTATATTGTTAGCAATATAACGTGCATTATTACCCATATAATGCAGTTATTATCGCTAGAACTGTAATAATTGTACTCATTACTTATATTATTAGCAATATAACGTGCATTATTACCCATATTATGCAGTTATTATCGCTAGAACTGTAATAATTATACTTATTACTTATACTATTAGCAATATAACGTGCATTATTACCCATATTATGCAGTTATTATCGCTAGAACTATAATAAATATACGTATTACTTTCATTATCATCAATATAACATGCATTATTACCCATATAATGGAGGTATTATCGCTAGAACTGTAATAATTATACTTATTACTTATATTATTATCAATATAACATGCATTATTACCCATATTATGCAGTTATTATCTCTAGAACCATAATAAATATACTTATTACTCCCAATATTATCAATATAACATGCACTTTTACCCATATAATGCAGTTATTATCGCTAGAACTGTAATAATTATACTTATTACTTATATTGTTAGCAATATAACGTGCATTATTACCCATATAATGCAGTTATTATCGCTAGAACTGTAGTAATTATACTTATTACTTATATTATTCTCAATATAACATGCATTATTACCCATATTATGCAGTCATTATCGCTAGAACTATAATAAATATACGTATTACTTTCATTATCATCAATATAACATGCATTATTACCCATATAATGCAGTTATTATCGCTAGAACTGTAACAATTATACTTATTTCTTATATTGTTAGCAATATAACGTGCATTATTACCCATATAATGCAGTTATTACCGCCAGAACTGTAATAATTATACTTATTACTTATATTATTATCAATAAAACATGCATTATTACCCATATAATGCAGTTATTATCGCTAGAACTGTAATAATTGTACTCATTACTTATATTATTAGCAATATAACGTGCATTATTACCCATATTATGCAGTTATTATCGCTAGAACTGTAATAATTATACTTATTACTTATACTATTAGCAATATAACGTGCATTATTACCCATATAATGCAGTTATTATCGGCAGAACTGTAATAATTATACATATTACTTATATTATTCTCAATATAACATGCATTATTACCCATATTATGCAGTTATTATCGCTAGAACTATAATAAATATACGTATTACTTTCATTATCATCAATATAACATGCATTATTACCCATATAATGCAGTTATTATCGCTAGAACTGTAATAAATATACTTATTACTTATATTGTTAGCAATATAACATTCATTTTTAACCATATAATGCAGTTATTATCGCCAGAACTGTAATAATTATACTTATTACTTATATTATTCTCAATATAACATGCATTATTACCCATATTATGCAGTTATTATCGCTAGAGCTATAATAAATATACGTATTACTTTCATTATCATCAATATAACATGCATTATTACCCATATAATGCAGTTATTATCGCTAGAACTGTAACAATTATACTTATTATTTATATTGTTAGAAATATAACGTGCATTATTACCCATATAATGCAGTTATTATCGCTAGAACTGTAATAATTATACTTATTACTTAAATTATTATCAATATAACATGTATTATTACCCATATTATGCACTTATTATCGATAGAACTGTAATAAATATATTTATTACTTTTATTATTATCAATATAACATGCACTGTTTGCCATATTTTACTATTATTATCGCTAGAACTATAATAATTATACTTATTACTCCCGATATTATCAATATAACATGCATTATTACCCATATAATGCAGTTATTATCGCTAGAACTGTAATAATTATACTTATTACTTATATTGTTAGCAATATAACGTGCATTATTACCCATATAATGCAGTTATTATCGCTAGAACTATAATAATTATACTTATTACTTATATTATTCTCAATATAACATGCATTATTACCCATATTATGCAGTTATTATCGCTAGAACTATAATAAATATACGTATTACTTTCATTATCATCAATATAACATGCATTATTACCCATATTATGCGGATATTAACGCTAGAACTATAATAAATATACGTATTACTTTTATTATCATCAATATAACATGCATTATTACCCATATTATGCAGTTATTATCGATAGAACGCTAATAAATATACTTATTACTCCCAATATTATCAATATAACATTCATTTTTAACCATATAATGCAGTTATTATCGCCAGAACTGTAATAATTATACTTATTACTTATATTATTCTCAATATAACATGCATTATTACCCATATTATGCAGTTATTATCGCTAGAACTATAATAAATATACGTATTACTTTCATTGTCATCAATATAACATGCATTATTACCCATATAATGCAGTTATTATCGCTAGAACTGTAACAATTACACTTATTACTTATATTGTTAGAAATATAACGTGCATTATTACCCATATAATGCAGTTATTATCGCTAGAACTGTAATAATTATGCTTATTACTTAAATTATTATCAATATAACATGCATTATTACCCATATTATGCAGTTATTATCGATAGAACTGTAATAAATATATTTATTACTTTTATTATTATCAATATAACATGCACTGTTTGCCATATTTTACTATTATTATCGCTAGAACTATAATAATTATACTTATTACTCCCGATATTATCAATATAACATGCATTATTACCCATATAATGCAGTTATTATCGCTAGAACTGTAATAATTATACTTATTACTTATATTGTTAGCAATATAACGTGAATTATTACCCATATAATGCAGTTATTATCGCCAGAACTGTAATAATTATACTTATTACTTATATTATTCTCAATATAACATGCATTATTACCCATATTATGCAGTTATTATCGCTAGAACTATAATAAATATACGTATTACTTTCATTATCATCAATATAACATGCATTATTACCCATATAATGCAGTTATTATCGCTAGAACTGTAATAATTATACTTATTACTTATATTATTCTCAATATAACATGCATTATTACCCATATTATGCAGTTATTATCGCTAGAACTATAATAAATATACGTATTACTTTCATTATCATCAATATAACATGCATTATTACCCATATAATGGAGGTATTATCGCTAGAACTGTAATAATTATACTTATTACTTATATTATTATCAATATAACATGCATTATTACCCATATTATGCAGTTATTATCTCTAGAACCATAATAAATATACTTATTACTCCCAATATTATCAATATAACATGCATTTTTAACCATATAATGCAGTTATTATCGCTAGAACTGTAATAATTATACTTATTACTTATATTGTTAGCAATATAACGTGCATTATTACCCATATAATGCAGTTATTATCGCTAGAACTGTAATAATTGTACTCATTACTTATATTATTAGCAATATAACGTGCATTATTACCCATATTATGCAGTTATTATCGCTAGAACTGTAATAATTATACTTATTACTTATACTATTAGCAATATAACGTGCATTATTACCCATATTATGCAGTTATTATCGCTAGAACTATAATAAATATACGTATTACTTTCATTATCATCAATATAACATGCATTATTACCCATATAATGGAGGTATTATCGCTAGAACTGTAATAATTATACTTATTACTTATATTATTATCAATATAACATGCATTATTACCCATATTATGCAGTTATTATCTCTAGAACCATAATAAATATACTTATTACTCCCAATATTATCAATATAACATGCACTTTTACCCATATAATGCAGTTATTATCGCTAGAACTGTAATAATTATACTTATTACTTATATTGTTAGCAATATAACGTGCATTATTACCCATATAATGCAGTTATTATCGCTAGAACTGTAGTAATTATACTTATTACTTATATTATTCTCAATATAACATGCATTATTACCCATATTATGCAGTCATTATCGCTAGAACTATAATAAATATACGTATTACTTTCATTATCATCAATATAACATGCATTATTACCCATATAATGCAGTTATTATCGCTAGAACTGTAACAATTATACTTATTTCTTATATTGTTAGCAATATAACGTGCATTATTACCCATATAATGCAGTTATTACCGCCAGAACTGTAATAATTATACTTATTACTTATATTATTATCAATAAAACATGCATTATTACCCATATAATGCAGTTATTATCGCTAGAACTGTAATAATTGTACTCATTACTTATATTATTAGCAATATAACGTGCATTATTACCCATATTATGCAGTTATTATCGCTAGAACTGTAATAATTATACTTATTACTTATACTATTAGCAATATAACGTGCATTATTACCCATATAATGCAGTTATTATCGGCAGAACTGTAATAATTATACATATTACTTATATTATTCTCAATATAACATGCATTATTACCCATATTATGCAGTTATTATCGCTAGAACTATAATAAATATACGTATTACTTTCATTATCATCAATATAACATGCATTATTACCCATATAATGCAGTTATTATCGCTAGAACTGTAATAAATATACTTATTACTTATATTGTTAGCAATATAACATTCATTTTTAACCATATAATGCAGTTATTATCGCCAGAACTGTAATAATTATACTTATTACTTATATTATTCTCAATATAACATGCTTTATTACCCATATTATGCAGTTATTATCGCTAGAACTATAATAAATATACGTATTACTTTCATTGTCATCAATATAACATGCATTATTACCCATATAATGCAGTTATTATCGCTAGAACTGTAACAATTATACTTATTACTTATATTGTTAGAAATATAACGTGCATTATTACCCATATAATGCAGTTATTATCGCTAGAACTGTAATAATTATGCTTATTACTTAAATTATTATCAATATAACATGCATTATTACCCATATTATGCAGTTATTATCGATAGAACTGTAATAAATATATTTATTACTTTTATTATTATCAATATAACATGCACTGTTTGCCATATTTTACTATTATTATCGCTAGAACTATAATAATTATACTTATTACTCCCGATATTATCAATATAACATGCATTATTACCCATATAATGCAGTTATTATCGCTAGAACTGTAATAATTATACTTATTACTTATATTGTTAGCAATATAACGTGAATTATTACCCATATAATGCAGTTATTATCGCCAGAACTGTAATAATTATACTTATTACTTATATTATTCTCAATATAACATGCATTATTACCCATATTATGCAGTTATTATCGCTAGAACTATAATAAATATACGTATTACTTTCATTATCATCAATATAACATGCATTATTACCCATATAATGGAGGTATTATCGCTAGAACTCTAATAATTATACTTATTACTTATATTATTATCAATATAACATGCATTATTACCCATATTATGCAGTTATTATCTCTAGAACCATAATAAATATACTTATTACTCCCAATATTATCAATATAACATGAATTTTTAACCATATAATGCAGTTATTATCGCTAGAACTGTAATAATTATACTTATTCCTTATATTGTTAGCAATATAACGTGCATTATTACCCATATAATGCAGTTATTATCGCTAGAACTGTAATAATTATACTTATTACTTATATTATTCTCAATATAACATGCATTATTACCCATATTATGCAGTTATTATCGCTAGAACTATAATAAATATACGTATTACTTTCATTATCATCAATATAACATGCATTATTACCCATATTATGCAGTTATTATCGCTAGAACTGTAATAATTATACTTATTACTTATACTATTAGCAATATAACGAGCATTATTACCCATATTATGCATTTATTATCGCAAGAACTATAATAAATATACGTATTACTTTCATTATCATCAATATAACATGCATTATTACCCATATTATGCAGTTATTATCGCTAGAACTGTAATAATTATACTTATTGCTTATATTATTATCAATATAACATGCATTATTACCCAAATTATGCAGTTATTATCTCTAGAACCATAATAAATATACTTATTACTCCCAATATTATCAATATAACATGCACTTTTACCCATATAATGCAGTTATTATCACTAGAACTGTAATAATTATACTTATTACTTATATTGTTAGCAATATAACGTGCATTATTACCCATATAATGCAGTTATTATCGCTAGAACTGTAATAATTATACTTATTACTTATATTATTCTCAATATAACATGCATTATTACCCATATTATGCAGTTATTATCGCTAGAACTATAATAAATATACGTATTACTTTCATCATCATCAATATAACGTGCATTATTACCCATATTATGCAGTTATTATCGCTAGAACTGTAATAATTATACTTATTGCTTATATTATTATCAATATAACATGCATTATTACCCAAATTATGCAGTTATTATCTCTAGAACCATAATAAATATACTTATTACTCCCAATATTATCAATATAACATGCACTTTTACCCATATAATGCAGTTATTATCGCTAGAACTGTAATAATTATACTTATTACTTAGATTATTATCAATATAACATGCATTATTACCCATATTATGCAGTTATTATCGCTAGAACTATAATAAATATACGTATTACTTTTATTATCATCAATATAACATGCATTATTACCCATATTATGCAGTTATTATCGATAGAACGGTAATAAATATACTTATTACTCCCAATATTATCAATATAACATTCATTTTTACCCATATAATGCAGTTATTATCGCCAGAACTGTAATAATTATACTTATTACTTATATTATTCTCAATATAACATGCATTATTACCCATATTATGCAGTTATTATCGCTAGAACTATAATAAATATACGTATTACTTTCATTATCATCAATATAACATGCATTATTACCCATATAATGCAGTTATTATCGCTAGAACTGTAATAATTATACTTATTACTTATATTATTCTCAATATAACATGCATTATTACCCATATTATGCAGTTATTATCGCTAGAACTATAATAAATATACGTATTACTTTCATTATCATCAATATAACATGCATTATTACCCATATAATGGAGGTATTATCGCTAGAACTGTAATAATTATACTTATTACTTATATTATTATCAATATAACATGCATTATTACCCATATTATGCAGTTATTATCTCTAGAACCATAATAAATATACTTATTACTCCCAATATTATCAATATAACATGCATTTTTAACCATATAATGCAGTTATTATCGCTAGAACTGTAATAATTATACTTATTACTTATATTGTTAGCAATATAACGTGCATTATTACCCATATAATGCAGTTATTATCGCTAGAACTGTAATAATTGTACTCATTACTTATATTATTAGCAATATAACGTGCATTATTACCCATATTATGCAGTTATTATCGCTAGAACTGTAATAATTATACTTATTACTTATACTATTAGCAATATAACGTGCATTATTACCCATATTATGCAGTTATTATCGCTAGAACTATAATAAATATACGTATTACTTTCATTATCATCAATATAACATGCATTATTACCCATATAATGGAGGTATTATCGCTAGAACTGTAATAATTATACTTATTACTTATATTATTATCAATATAACATGCATTATTACCCATATTATGCAGTTATTATCTCTAGAACCATAATAAATATACTTATTACTCCCAATATTATCAATATAACATGCACTTTTACCCATATAATGCAGTTATTATCGCTAGAACTGTAATAATTATACTTATTACTTATATTGTTAGCAATATAACGTGCATTATTACCCATATAATGCAGTTATTATCGCTAGAACTGTAGTAATTATACTTATTACTTATATTATTCTCAATATAACATGCATTATTACCCATATTATGCAGTCATTATCGCTAGAACTATAATAAATATACGTATTACTTTCATTATCATCAATATAACATGCATTATTACCCATATAATGCAGTTATTATCGCTAGAACTGTAACAATTATACTTATTTCTTATATTGTTAGCAATATAACGTGCATTATTACCCATATAATGCAGTTATTACCGCCAGAACTGTAATAATTATACTTATTACTTATATTATTATCAATAAAACATGCATTATTACCCATATAATGCAGTTATTATCGCTAGAACTGTAATAATTGTACTCATTACTTATATTATTAGCAATATAACGTGCATTATTACCCATATTATGCAGTTATTATCGCTAGAACTGTAATAATTATACTTATTACTTATACTATTAGCAATATAACGTGCATTATTACCCATATAATGCAGTTATTATCGGCAGAACTGTAATAATTATACATATTACTTATATTATTCTCAATATAACATGCATTATTACCCATATTATGCAGTTATTATCGCTAGAACTATAATAAATATACGTATTACTTTCATTATCATCAATATAACATGCATTATTACCCATATAATGCAGTTATTATCGCTAGAACTGTAATAAATATACTTATTACTTATATTGTTAGCAATATAACATTCATTTTTAACCATATAATGCAGTTATTATCGCCAGAACTGTAATAATTATACTTATTACTTATATTATTCTCAATATAACATGCATTATTACCCATATTATGCAGTTATTATCGCTAGAGCTATAATAAATATACGTATTACTTTCATTATCATCAATATAACATGCATTATTACCCATATAATGCAGTTATTATCGCTAGAACTGTAACAATTATACTTATTATTTATATTGTTAGAAATATAACGTGCATTATTACCCATATAATGCAGTTATTATCGCTAGAACTGTAATAATTATACTTATTACTTAAATTATTATCAATATAACATGTATTATTACCCATATTATGCACTTATTATCGATAGAACTGTAATAAATATATTTATTACTTTTATTATTATCAATATAACATGCACTGTTTGCCATATTTTACTATTATTATCGCTAGAACTATAATAATTATACTTATTACTCCCGATATTATCAATATAACATGCATTATTACCCATATAATGCAGTTATTATCGCTAGAACTGTAATAATTATACTTATTACTTATATTGTTAGCAATATAACGTGCATTATTACCCATATAATGCAGTTATTATCGCTAGAACTATAATAATTATACTTATTACTTATATTATTCTCAATATAACATGCATTATTACCCATATTATGCAGTTATTATCGCTAGAACTATAATAAATATACGTATTACTTTCATTATCATCAATATAACATGCATTATTACCCATATTATGCGGATATTAACGCTAGAACTATAATAAATATACGTATTACTTTTATTATCATCAATATAACATGCATTATTACCCATATTATGCAGTTATTATCGATAGAACGCTAATAAATATACTTATTACTCCCAATATTATCAATATAACATTCATTTTTAACCATATAATGCAGTTATTATCGCCAGAACTGTAATAATTATACTTATTACTTATATTATTCTCAATATAACATGCATTATTACCCATATTATGCAGTTATTATCGCTAGAACTATAATAAATATACGTATTACTTTCATTGTCATCAATATAACATGCATTATTACCCATATAATGCAGTTATTATCGCTAGAACTGTAACAATTACACTTATTACTTATATTGTTAGAAATATAACGTGCATTATTACCCATATAATGCAGTTATTATCGCTAGAACTGTAATAATTATGCTTATTACTTAAATTATTATCAATATAACATGCATTATTACCCATATTATGCAGTTATTATCGATAGAACTGTAATAAATATATTTATTACTTTTATTATTATCAATATAACATGCACTGTTTGCCATATTTTACTATTATTATCGCTAGAACTATAATAATTATACTTATTACTCCCGATATTATCAATATAACATGCATTATTACCCATATAATGCAGTTATTATCGCTAGAACTGTAATAATTATACTTATTACTTATATTGTTAGCAATATAACGTGAATTATTACCCATATAATGCAGTTATTATCGCCAGAACTGTAATAATTATACTTATTACTTATATTATTCTCAATATAACATGCATTATTACCCATATTATGCAGTTATTATCGCTAGAACTATAATAAATATACGTATTACTTTCATTATCATCAATATAACATGCATTATTACCCATATAATGGAGGTATTATCGCTAGAACTCTAATAATTATACTTATTACTTATATTATTATCAATATAACATGCATTATTACCCATATTATGCAGTTATTATCTCTAGAACCATAATAAATATACTTATTACTCCCAATATTATCAATATAACATGAATTTTTAACCATATAATGCAGTTATTATCGCTAGAACTGTAATAATTATACTTATTCCTTATATTGTTAGCAATATAACGTGCATTATTACCCATATAATGCAGTTATTATCGCTAGAACTGTAATAATTATACTTATTACTTATATTATTCTCAATATAACATGCATTATTACCCATATTATGCAGTTATTATCGCTAGAACTATAATAAATATACGTATTACTTTCATTATCATCAATATAACATGCATTATTACCCATATTATGCAGTTATTATCGCTAGAACTGTAATAATTATACTTATTACTTATACTATTAGCAATATAACGAGCATTATTACCCATATTATGCATTTATTATCGCAAGAACTATAATAAATATACGTATTACTTTCATTATCATCAATATAACATGCATTATTACCCATATTATGCAGTTATTATCGCTAGAACTGTAATAATTATACTTATTGCTTATATTATTATCAATATAACATGCATTATTACCCAAATTATGCAGTTATTATCTCTAGAACCATAATAAATATACTTATTACTCCCAATATTATCAATATAACATGCACTTTTACCCATATAATGCAGTTATTATCACTAGAACTGTAATAATTATACTTATTACTTATATTGTTAGCAATATAACGTGCATTATTACCCATATAATGCAGTTATTATCGCTAGAACTGTAATAATTATACTTATTACTTATATTATTCTCAATATAACATGCATTATTACCCATATTATGCAGTTATTATCGCTAGAACTATAATAAATATACGTATTACTTTCATTATCATCAATATAACATGCATTATTACCCATATAATGCAGTTATTATCGCCAGAACTGTAACAATTATACTTATTACTTATATTGTTAGCAATATAACGTGCATTATTACCCATATAATGCAGTTATTACCGCCAGAACTGTAATAATTATACTTATTACTTATATTATTATCAATAAAACATGCATTATTACCCATATAATGCAGTTATTACCGCTAGAACTGTAATAATTGTACTCATTACTTATATTATTAGCAATATAACGTGCATTATTACCCATATTATGCAGTTATTATCGCTAGAACTGTAATAATTATACTTATTACTTATACTATTAGCAATATAACGTGCATTATGACCCATATAATGCAGTTATTATCGGCAGAACTGTAATAATTATACTTATTACTTATATTATTCTCAATATAACATGCATTATTACCCATATTATGCAGTTATTATCGCTAGAACTATAATAAATATACGTATTACTTTCATCATCATCAATATAACGTGCATTATTACCCATATTATGCAGTTATTATCGCTAGAACTGTAATAATTATACTTATTGCTTATATTATTATCAATATAACATGCATTATTACCCAAATTATGCAGTTATTATCTCTAGAACCATAATAAATATACTTATTACTCCCAATATTATCAATATAACATGCACTTTTACCCATATAATGCAGTTATTATCGCTAGAACTGTAATAATTATACTTATTACTTAGATTATTATCAATATAACATGCATTATTACCCATATTATGCAGTTATTATCGCTAGAACTATAATAAATATACGTATTACTTTTATTATCATCAATATAACATGCATTATTACCCATATTATGCAGTTATTATCGATAGAACGGTAATAAATATACTTATTACTCCCAATATTATCAATATAACATTCATTTTTACCCATATAATGCAGTTATTATCGCCAGAACTGTAATAATTATACTTATTACTTATATTATTCTCAATATAACATGCATTATTACCCATATTATGCAGTTATTATCGCTAGAACTATAATAAATATACGTATTACTTTCATTATCATCAATATAACATGCATTATTACCCATATAATGCAGTTATTATCGCTAGAACTGTAATAATTATACTTATTACTTATATTATTCTCAATATAACATGCATTATTACCCATATTATGCAGTTATTATCGCTAGAACTATAATAAATATACGTATTACTTTCATTATCATCAATATAACATGCATTATTACCCATATAATGGAGGTATTATCGCTAGAACTGTAATAATTATACTTATTACTTATATTATTATCAATATAACATGCATTATTACCCATATTATGCAGTTATTATCTCTAGAACCATAATAAATATACTTATTACTCCCAATATTATCAATATAACATGCATTTTTAACCATATAATGCAGTTATTATCGCTAGAACTGTAATAATTATACTTATTACTTATATTGTTAGCAATATAACGTGCATTATTACCCATATAATGCAGTTATTATCGCTAGAACTGTAATAATTGTACTCATTACTTATATTATTAGCAATATAACGTGCATTATTACCCATATTATGCAGTTATTATCGCTAGAACTGTAATAATTATACTTATTACTTATACTATTAGCAATATAACGTGCATTATTACCCATATTATGCAGTTATTATCGCTAGAACTATAATAAATATACGTATTACTTTCATTATCATCAATATAACATGCATTATTACCCATATAATGGAGGTATTATCGCTAGAACTGTAATAATTATACTTATTACTTATATTATTATCAATATAACATGCATTATTACCCATATTATGCAGTTATTATCTCTAGAACCATAATAAATATACTTATTACTCCCAATATTATCAATATAACATGCACTTTTACCCATATAATGCCGTTATTATCGCTAGAACTGTAATAATTATACTTATTACTTATATTGTTAGCAATATAACGTGCATTATTACCCATATAATGCAGTTATTATCGCTAGAACTGTAATAATTATACTTATTACTTATATTATTCTCAATATAACATGCATTATTACCCATATTATGCAGTCATTATCGCTAGAACTATAATAAATATACGTATTACTTTCATTATCATCAATATAACATGCATTATTACCCATATAATGCAGTTATTATCGCTAGAACTGTAACAATTATACTTATTTCTTATATTGTTAGCAATATAACGTGCATTATTACCCATATAATGCAGTTATTACCGCCAGAACTGTAATAATTATACTTATTACTTATATTATTATCAATAAAACATGCATTATTACCCATATAGTGCAGTTATTACCGCTAGAACTGTAATAATTGTACTCATTACTTATATTATTAGCAATATAACGTGCATTATTACCCATATTATGCAGTTATTATCGCTAGAACTGTAATAATTATACTTATTACTTATATTATTCTCAATATAACATGCATTATTACCCATATTATGCAGTTATTATCGCTAGAACTATAATAAATATACGTATTACTTTCATCATCATCAATATAACGTGCATTATTACCCATATTATGCAGTTATTATCGCTAGAACTGTAATAATTATACTTATTGCTTATATTATTATCAATATAACATGCATTATTACCCAAATTATGCAGTTATTATCTCTAGAACCATAATAAATATACTTATTACTCCCAATATTATCAATATAACATGCACTTTTACCCATATAATGCAGTTATTATCGCTAGAACTGTAATAATTATACTTATTACTTAGATTATTATCAATATAACATGCATTATTACCCATATTATGCAGTTATTATCGCTAGAACTATAATAAATATACGTATTACTTTTATTATCATCAATATAACATGCATTATTACCCATATTATGCAGTTATTATCGATAAAACGGTAATAAATATACTTATTACTCCCAATATTATCAATATAACATTCATTTTTACCCATATAATGCAGTTATTATCGCCAGAACTGTAATAATTATACTTATTACTTATATTATTCTCAATATAACATGCATTATTACCCATATTATGCAGTTATTATCGCTAGAACTATAATAAATATACGTATTACTTTCATTATCATCAATATAACATGCATTATTACCCATATAATGCAGTTATTATCGCTAGAACTGTAATAATTATACTTATTACTTATATTATTATCAATATAACATGCATTATTACCCATATTATGCAGTTATTATCTCTAGAACCATAATAAATATACTTATTACTCCCAATATTATCAATATAACATGCACTTTTACCCATATAATGCAGTTATTATCGCTAGAACTGTAATAATTATACTTATTACTTATATTGTTAGCAATATAACGTGCATTATTACCCATATAATGCAGTTATTATCGCTAGAACTGTAATAATTATACTTATTACTTATATTATTCTCAATATAACATGCATTATTACCCATATTATGCAGTCATTATCGCTAGAACTATAATAAATATACGTATTACTTTCATTATCATCAATATAACATGCATTATTACCCATATAATGCAGTTATTATCGCTAGAACTGTAACAATTATACTTATTTCTTATATTGTTAGCAATATAACGTGCATTATTACCCATATAATGCAGTTATTACCGCCAGAACTGTAATAATTATACTTATTACTTATATTATTATCAATAAAACATGCATTATTACCCATATAATGCAGTTATTATCGCTGGAACTGTAATAATTGTACTCATTACTTATATTATTAGCAATATAACGTGCATTATTACCCATATTATGCAGTTATTATCGCTAGAACTGTAATAATTATACTTATTACTTATACTATTAGCAATATAACGTGCATTATTACCCATATAATGCAGTTATTATCGGCAGAACTGTAATAATTATACATATTACTTATATTATTCTCAATATAACATGCATTATTACCCATATTATGCAGTTATTATCGCTAGAACTATAATAAATATACGTATTACTTTCATTATCATCAATATAACATGCATTATTACCCATATAATGCAGTTATTATCGCTAGAACTGTAATAAATATACTTATTACTTATATTGTTAGCAATATAACATTCATTTTTAACCATATAATGCAGTTATTATCGCCAGAACTGTAATAATTATACTTATTACTTATATTATTCTCAATATAACATGCATTATTACCCATATTATGCAGTTATTATCGCTAGAGCTATAATAAATATACGTATTACTTTCATTATCATCAATATAACATGCATTATTACCCATATAATGCAGTTATTATCGCTAGAACTGTAACAATTATACTTATTATTTATATTGTTAGAAATATAACGTGCATTATTACCCATATAATGCAGTTATTATCGCTAGAACTGTAATAATTATACTTATTACTTAAATTATTATCAATATAACATGCATTATTACCCATATTATGCACTTATTATCGATAGAACTGTAATAAATATATTTATTACTTTTATTATTATCAATATAACATGCACTGTTTGCCATATTTTACTATTATTATCGCTAGAACTATAATAATTATACTTATTACTCCCGATATTATCAATATAACATGCATTATTACCCATATAATGCAGTTATTATCGCTAGAACTGTAATAATTATACTTATTACTTATATTGTTAGCAATATAACGTGCATTATTACCCATATAATGCAGTTATTATCGCTAGAACTGTAATAATTATACTTATTACTTATATTATTCTCAATATAACATGCATTATTACCCATATTATGCAGTTATTATCGCTAGAACTATAATAAATATACGTATTACTTTCATTATCATCAATATAACATGCATTATTACCCATATAATGCAGTTATTATCGCCAGAACTGTAGCAATTATACTTATTACTTATATTGTTAGCAATATAACGTGCATTATTACCCATATAATGCAGTTATTACCGCCAGAACTGTAATAATTATACTTATTACTTATATTATTATCAATAAAACATGCATTATTACCCATATAATGCAGTTATTACCGCTAGAACTGTAATAATTGTACTCATTACTTATATTATTAGCAATATAACGTGCATTATTACCCATATTATGCAGTTATTATCGCTAGAACTGTAATAATTATACTTATTACATATACTATTAGCAATATAACGTGCATTATTACCCATATAATGCAGTTATTACCGCCAGAACTGTAATAATTATACTTATTACTTATATTATTATCAATAAAACATGCATTATTACCCATATAATGCAGTTATTACCGCTAGAACTGTAATAATTGTACTCATTACTTATATTATTAGCAATATAACGTGCATTATTACCCATATTATGCAGTTATTATCGCTAGAACTGTAATAATTATACTTATTACTTATACTATTAGCAATATAACGTGCATTATTACCCATATAATGCAGTTATTATCGGCAGAACTGTGATAATTATACTTATTACTTATATTATTCTCAATATAACATGCATTATTACCCATATTATGCAGTTATTATCGCTAGAACTATAATAAATATACGTATTACTTTCATTATCATCAATATAACATGCATTATTACCCATATTATGCAGTTATTATCGCTAGAACTGTAATAATTATACTTATTGCTTATATTATTATCAATATAACATGCATTATTACCCAAATTATGCAGTTATTATCTCTAGAACCATAATAAATATACTTATTACTCCCAATATTATCAATATAACATGCACTTTTACCCATATAATGCAGTTATTATCGCTAGAACTGTAATAATTATACTTATTACTTAGATTATTATCAATATAACATGCATTATTACCCATATTATGCAGTTATTATCGCTAGAACTATAATAAATATACGTATTACTTTTATTATCATCAATATAACATGCATTATTACCCATATTATGCAGTTATTATCGATAGAACGGTAATAAATATACTTATTACTCCCAATATTATCAATATAACATTCATTTTTACCCATATAATGCAGTTATTATCGCCAGAACTGTAATAATTATACTTATTACTTATATTATTCTCAATATAACATGCATTATTACCCATATTATGCAGTTATTATCGCTAGAACTATAATAAATATACGTATTACTTTCATTATCATCAATATAACATGCATTATTACCCATATAATGCAGTTATTATCGCTAGAACTGTAATAATTATACTTATTACTTATATTATTCTCAATATAACATGCATTATTACCCATATTATGCAGTTATTATCGCTAGAACTATAATAAATATACGTATTACTTTCATTATCATCAATATAACATGCATTATTACCCATATAATGGAGGTATTATCGCTAGAACTGTAATAATTATACTTATTACTTATATTATTATCAATATAACATGCATTATTACCCATATTATGCAGTTATTATCTCTAGAACCATAATAAATATACTTATTACTCCCAATATTATCAATATAACATGCATTTTTAACCATATAATGCAGTTATTATCGCTAGAACTGTAATAATTGTACTCATTACTTATATTATTAGCAATATAACGTGCATTATTACCCATATTATGCAGTTATTATCGCTAGAACTGTAATAATTATACTTATTACTTATACTATTAGCAATATAACGTGCATTATTACCCATATTATGCAGTTATTATCGCTAGAACTATAATAAATATACGTATTACTTTCATTATCATCAATATAACATGCATTATTACCCATATAATGGAGGTATTATCGCTAGAACTGTAATAATTATACTTATTACTTATATTATTATCAATATAACATGCATTATTACCCATATTATGCAGTTATTATCTCTAGAACCATAATAAATATACTTATTACTCCCAATATTATCAATATAACATGCACTTTTACCCATATAATGCAGTTATTATCGCTAGAACTGTAATAATTATACTTATTACTTATATTATTATCAATAAAACATGCATTATTACCCATATAATGCAGTTATTATCGCTAGAACTGTAATAATTGTACTCATTACTTATATTATTAGCAATATAACGTGCATTATTACCCATATTATGCAGTTATTATCGCTAGAACTGTAATAATTATACTTATTACTTATACTATTAGCAATATAACGTGCATTATTACCCATATTATGCAGTTATTATCGCTAGAACTGTAATAATTATACTTATTACTTATATTGTTAGCAATATAACGTGCATTATTACCCATATAATGCAGTTATTATCGCTAGAACTGTAATAATTATACTTATTACTTATATTATTCTCAATATAACATGCATTATTACCCATATTATGCAGTCATTATCGCTAGAACTATAATAAATATACGTATTACTTTCATTATCATCAATATAACATGCATTATTACCCATATAATGCAGTTATTATCGCTAGAACTGTAACAATTATACTTATTTCTTATATTGTTAGCAATATAACGTGCATTATTACCCATATAATGCAGTTATTACCGCCAGAACTGTAATAATTATACTTATTACTTATATTATTATCAATAAACCATGCATTATTACCCATATAATGCAGTTATTATCGCTAGAACTGTAATAATTGTACACATTACTTATATTATTAGCAATATAACGTGCGTTATTACCCATATTATGCAGTTATTATCGCTAGACCTGTAATAATTATACTTATTACTTATACTATTAGCAATATAACGTGCATTATTACCCATATAATGCAGTTATTATCGGCAGAACTGTAATAATTATACTTATTACTTATATTATTCTCAATATAACATGCATTATTACCCATATTATGCAGTTATTATCGCTAGAACTATAATAAATATACGTATTACTTTCATTATCATCAATATAACATGCATTATTACCCATATAATGCAGTTATTATCGCTAGAACTGTAATAAATATACTTATTACTTATATTGTTAGCAATATAACGTGCATTATTACCCATATAATGCAGTTATTATCGCTAGAACTGTAATAATTATACTTATTACTTAGATTATTATCAATATAACATGCATTATTACCCATATTATGCAGTTATTATCGCTAGAACTATAATAAATATACGTATTACTTTTATTATCATCAATATAACATGCATTATTACCCATATTATGCAGTTATTATCGATAGAACGGTAATAAATATACTTATTACTTATATTGTTAGCAATATAACGTGCATTATTACCCATATAATGCAGTTATTACCGCCAGAACTGTAATAATTATACTTATTACTTATATTATTATCAATAAAACATGCATTATTACCCATATAATGCAGTTATTATCGCTAGAACTGTAATAATTGTACTCATTACTTATATTATTAGCAATATAACGTGCATTATTACCCATATTATGCAGTTATTATCGCTAGAACTGTAATAATTATACTTATTACTTATACTATTAGCAATATAACGAGCATTATTACCCATATAATGCAGTTATTATCGGCAGAACTGTAATAATTATACTTATTACTTATATTATTCTCAATATAACATGCATTATTACCCATATTATGCAGTTATTATCGCTAGAACTATAATAAATATACGTATTACTTTTATTATCATCAATATAACATGCATTATTACCCATATTATGCAGTTATTATCGATAGAACTGCAATAAATATATTTATTATTTTTATTATTATCAATATAACATCCACTATTTGCCATATTTTACTATTATTATCGCTAGAACTATAATAATTATACTTATTACTCCCGATATTATCAATATAACATGCATTATTACCCATATAATGCAGTTATTATCGCTAGAACTGTAATAATTATACTTATTACTTATATTATTCTCAATATAACATGCATTATTACCCATATTATGCAGTTATTATCGCAAGAACTATAGTAAATATACGTATTACTTTCATTATCATCAATATAACATGCATTATTACCCATATAATGGAGGTATTATTGCTGGAACTGTAATAATTATACTTATTACTTATATTATTATCAATATAACATGCATTATTACCCATATTATGCAGTTATTATCGCTAGAACTATAATAAATATATTTATTACTCCCAATATTATCAATGTAACATGCATTATTACCCATATAATGCAGTTATTATCGCTAGAACTGTAATAATTATACTTATTACTTATATTATTAGCAATATAACGTGCATTATTACCCATATAATGCAGTTATTATCGCTAGAACAGTAATAATTGTACTCATTACTTATATTATTAGCAATATAACGTGCATTATTACCCATATAATGCAGTTATTATCGCTAGAACTGTAATAATTATACTTATTACTTAGATTATTATCAATATAACATGCATTATTACCCATATTATGCAGTTATTATCGCTAGAACTATAATAAATATACGTATTACTTTTATTATCATCAATATAACATGCATTATTACCCATATTATGCAGTTATTATCGATAGAACGGTAATAAATATACTTATTACTCCCAATATTATCAATATAACATTCATTTTTACCCATATAATGCAGTTATTATCGCCAGAACTGTAATAATTATACTTATTACTTATATTATTCTCAATATAACATGCATTATTACCCATATTATGCAGTTATTATCGCTAGAACTATAATAAATATACGTATTACTTTCATTATCATCAATATAACATGCATTATTACCCATATAATGCAGTTATTATCGCTAGAACTGTAACAATTATACTTATTACTTATATTGTTAGAAATATAACGTGCATTATTACCCATATAATGCAGTTATTATCGCTAGAACTGTAATAATTATACTTATTACTTAAATTATTATCAATATAACATGCATTATTACCCATATTATGCAGTTATTATCGATAGAACTGTAATAAATATATTTATTACTCCCAATATTATCAATGTAACATGCATTATTACCCATATAATGCAGTTATTATCGCTAGAACTGTAATAATTATACTTATTACTTATATTATTAGCAATATAACGTGCATTATTACCCATATAATGCAGTTATTATCGCTAGAACTGTAATAATTATACTTATTACTTATATTGTTAGCAATATAACGTGCATTATTACCCATATAATGCAGTTATTATCGCCAGAACTGTAATAATTATACTTATTACTTATACTATTAGCAATATAACGAGCATTATTACCCATATAATGCAGTTATTATCGGCAGAACTGTAATAATTATACTTATTACTTATATTATTAGCAATATAACGTGCATTATTACCCATATTATGCAGTTATTATCGCTAGAACTGTAATAATTATACTTATTACTTAGATTATTATCAATATAACATGCATTATTACCCATATTATGCAGTTATTATCGCTAGAACTATAATAAATATACGTATTACTTTCATTATCATCAATATAACATGCATTATTACCCATATAATGCAGTTATTATCGCTAGAACTGTAATAATTATACTTATTACTTATATTGTTAGCAATATAACGTGCATTATTACCCATATAATGCAGTTATTATCGCTAGAACTGTAATAATTATACTTATTACTTATATTGTTAGCAATATAACGTGCATTATTACCCATATAATGCAGTTATTATCGCTAGAACTGTAATAATTATACTTATTACTTAGATTATTATCAATATAACATGCATTATTACCCATATTATGCAGTTATTATGGCTAGAACTATAATAAATATACGTATTACTTTTATTATCATCAATATAACATGCATTATTACCCATATTATGCAGTTATTATCGATAGAACTGTAATAAATATATTTATTACTTTTATTATTATCAATATAACATGCACTATTTGCCATATTTTACTATTATTATCGCTAGAACTATAATAATTATACTTATTACTCCCGATATTATCAATATAACATGCATTATTACCCATATAATGCAGTTATTATCGCTAGAACTGTAATAATTATACTTATTACTTATATTATTCTCAATATAACATGCATTATTACCCATATTATGCAGTTATTATCGCAAGAACAATAGTAAATATACGTATTACTTTCATTATCATCAATATAACATGCATTATTACCCATATAATGGAGGTATTATTGCTGGAACTGTAATAATTATACTTATTACTTATATTATTATCAATATAACATGCATTATTACCCATATTATGCAGTTACTATCGCTAGAACTATAATAAATATATTTATTACTCCCAATATTATCAATGTAACATGCATTATTACCCATATAATGCAGTTATTATCGCTAGAACTGTAATAATTATACTTATTACTTATATTATTAGCAATATAACGTGCATTATTACCCATATAATGCAGTTATTATCGCTAGAACTGTAATAATTGTACTCATTACTTATATTATTAGCAATATAACGTGCATTATTACCCATATTATGCAGTTATTATCGCTAGAACTGTAATAATTATACTTATTACTTATACTATTAGCAATATAACGTGCATTATTACCCATATAATGCAGTTATTATCGCCAGAACTGTAATAATTATACTTATTACTTATATTATTCTGAATATAACATGCATTATTACCCATATTATGCATTTATTATCGCAAGAACTATAATAAATATACGTATTACTTTCATTATCATCAATATAACATGCATTATTACCCATATTATGCAGTTATTATCGCTAGAACTATAATAAATATACGTATTACTTTTATTATCATCAATATAACATGCATTATTACCCATATTATGCAGTTATTATCGCTAGAACTGTAACAATTATACTTATTACTTATATTGTTAGAAATATAACGTGCATTATTACCCATATATTGGAGGCATTATCGCTAGAACTGTAATAATTATACTTATTTCTTATATTATTATCAATATAACATGCATTATTACCCATATTATGCAGTTATTATCTCTAGAACCATAATAAATATACTTATTACTCCCTATATTATCAATATAACATGCATTATTACCCATATAATGCAGTTATTATCGCAAGAACTGTAATAATTATACCTATTACTTATATCGTTATCAATATAACATGCATTATTACCCATATAATTGAGGTATTATCGCTAGAACTGTAATAATTATACTTATTACTCCCAATATTATCAATATAACATGCTTTATTACCCATATAATGCAGTTATTATCGCTAGAACTGTAATAATTATACTTATTACTTATATTGTTAGCAATATAACGTGCATTATTACCCATATAATGGCGGTATTATCGCTAGAACTGTAATAATTATACTTATTACTTATATTATTATCAATAAAACATGCATTATTACCCATATAATGCAGTTATTATCGCTAGGACTGTAATAATTGTACTCATTACTTATATTATTAGCAATATAACGTGCATTGTTACCCACATAATGCAGTTATTATCGCTAGAACTGTAATAATTATACTTATTACTTATATTATTATCAATATAACATGCATTATTACCCATATAATGGAGGTATTATCGCAAGAACTGTAATAATTATACTTATTACTTATATTATTCTGAATATAACATGCATTATTACCCATATTATGCAGTTATTATCGCTAGTACTATAATAAATATACGTATTACTTTTATTATCATCAATGTTACATGCATTATTACCCATATTATGCAGTTATTATCGATAGAACTGTAATAAATATACTTATTACTCTTATTATTATCAATATAACATGCACTATTTGCCATATTTTACTATTATTATTGCTAGAACTATAATAATTATACGTATTACTCCCAATATTATCAATATAACATGCATTATTACCCATATTATGCAGTTATTATCGCTAGAACTATAATAAATATACGTATTACTTTTATTATCATCAATATAACATGCATTATTACCCATATTATGCAGTTATTATCGCTAGAACTATAATAAATATACTTATTACTCCCAATATTATCAATATAACATGCATTATTACCCATATAATGGAGGTATTATTGCTAGAACTGTAATAATTATACTGATTGCTTATACTATTAGCAATATAACGTGCATTGTTACCCATATAAAGCAGTTATTATCGCCAGAATTGTAATAATTATACTTATTACTTATATTATTCTCAATATAACATGCATTATTACCCATATTATGCAGTTATTATCGCTAGAACTATAATAAATATACGTATTACTTTTATTATCATCAATATAACATGCATTATTACCCATATTATGCGGTTATTATCGCTAGAACTATAATAAATATACTTATTACTCCCAATATTATCAACATAACATGCATTACTACCCATATAATGGAGGTATTATTGCTAGAACTGTAATAATTATACTGATTGCTTATACTATTAGCAATATAACGTGCATTGTTACCCATATAAAGCAGTAATTATCGCCAGAACTGTAATAATTATACTTATTACTTATATTATTCTCAATATAACATGCATTATTACCCATATTATGCAGTTATTATCGCTAGAACTATAATAAATATACGTATTACTTTCATTATCATCAATATAACATGCATTATTACCCATATAATGGAGGTATTATCGCTAGAACTGTAATAATTATACTTATTTCTTATATTATTATCAATATAACATGCATTATTACCCATATTATGCAGTTATTATCTCTAGAACCATAATAAATATACTTATTACTCCCAATATTATCAATATAACATGCATTATTACCCATATAATGCAGTTATTATCGCAAGAACTGTAATAATTATACTTATTACTTATATCATTATCAATATAACATGCATTATTACCCATATAATGGAGGTATTATCGCTAGAACTGTAATAATTATACTTATTACTCCCAATATTATCAATATAACATGCATTATTACCCATATAATGCAGTTATTATCGCTAGAACTGTAATAATTATACTTATTACTTATATTATTCTCAATATAACATGCATTATTACCCATATTATGCAGTTATTATGGCTAGAACTATAATAAATATACGTATTACTTTCATTATCATCAATATAACATGCATTATTACCCATATAATGCAGTTATTATCGCCAGAACTGTAACAATTATACTTATTACTTATATTGTTAGCAATATAACGTGCATTATTACCCATATAATGCAGTTATTACCGCCAGAACTGTAATAATTATACTTATTACTTATATTATTATCAATAAAACATGCATTATTACCCATATAATGCAGTTATTACCGCTAGAACTGTAATAATTGTACTCATTACTTATATTATTAGCAATATAACGTGCATTATTACCCATATTATGCAGTTATTATCGCTAGAACTGTAATAATTATACTTATTACTTATACTATTAGCAATATAACGTGCATTATTACCCATATAATGCAGTTATTATGGGCAGAACTGTAATAATTATACTTATTACTTATATTATTCTCAATATAACATGCATTATTACCCATATTATGCAGTTATTATCGCTAGAACTGTAATAATTATACTTATTACTTATACTATTAGCAATATAACGTGCATTATTACCCATATAATGCAGTTATTATGGGCAGAACTGTAATAATTATACTTATTACTTATATTATTCTCAATATAACATGCATTATTACCCATATTATGCAGTTATTATCGCTAGAACTATAATAAATATACGTATTACTTTCATTATCATCAATATAACATGCATTATTACCCATATTATGCAGTTATTATCTCTAGAACTGTAATAATTATACTTATTGCTTATATTATTATCAATATAACATGCATTATTACCCAAATTATGCAGTTATTATCTCTAGAACCATAATAAATATACTTATTACTCCCAATATTATCAATATAACATGCACTTTTACCCATATAATGCAGTTATTATCGCTAGAACTGTAATAATTATACTTATTACTTAGATTATTATCAATATAACATGCATTATTACCCATATTATGCAGTTATTATCGCTAGAACTATAATAAATATACGTATTACTTTAATATCATCAATATAACATGCATTATTACCCATATTATGCAGTTATTATCGATAGAACGGTAATAAATATACTTATTACTCCCAATATTATCAATATAACATTCATTTTTACCCATATAATGCAGTTATTATCGCCAGAACTGTAATAATTATACTTATTACTTATATTATTCTCAATATAACATGCATTATTACCCATATTATGCAGTTATTATCGCTAGAACTATAATAAATATACGTATTACTTTCATTATCATCAATATAACATGCATTATTACCCATATAATGCAGTTATTATCGCTAGAACTGTAATAATTATACTTATTACTTATATTATTCTCAATATAACATGCATTATTACCCATATTATGCAGTTATTATCTCTAGAACCATAATAAATATACTTATTACTCCCAATATTATCAATATAACATGCATTTTTAACCATATAATGCAGTTATTATCGCTAGAACTGTAATAATTATACTTATTACTTATATTGTTAGCAATATAATGTGCATTATTACCCATATAATGCAGTTATTATCGCTAGAACTGTAATAATTGTACTCATTACTTATATTATTAGCAATATAACGTGCATTATTACCCATATTATGCAGTTATTATCGCTAGAACTATAATAAATATACGTATTACTTTTATTATCATCAATGTTACATGCATTATTACCCATATTATGCAGTTATTATCGATAGAACTGTAATAAATATACTTATTACTCTTATTATTATCAATATAACATGCATTATTACCCATATTATGCAGTTATTATCTCTAGAACCATAATAAATATACTTATTACTCCCAATATTATCAATATAACATGCATTATTACCCACATAATGCAGTTATTATCGCTAGAACTGTACTAATTATACTTATTACTTATATTATTATCAATATAACATGCATTATTACCCATATAATGGAGGTATTATCGCAAGAACTGTAATAATTATACTTATTACTTATATTATTCTGAATATAACATGCATTATTACCCATATTATGCAGTTATTATCGCTAGAACTATAATAAATATACGTATTACTTTTATTATCATCAATGTAACATGCATTATTACCCATATTATGCAGTTATTATCGATAGAACTGTAATAAATATACTTATTACTCTTATTATTATCAATATGACATGCACTATTTGCCATATTTTACTATTATTATCGCTAGAACTATAATAATTATACTTATTACTCCCAATATTATCAATATAACATGCATTATTACCCATATAATGCAGTTATTATCGCTAGAACTGTAATAATTATACTTATTACTTATATTGTTAGCAATATAACATGCATTATTACCCATATAATGCAGTTATTATCGCTAGAACTGTAATAATTATACTTATTACTTGTATTATTATCAATAAAACATGCATTATTACCCATATTATGCAGTTATTATCGCTAGAACTATAATAAATATACGTAATACTTTCATTATCATCAATATAACATGCATTATTACCCATATAATGGAGGCATTATCGCTAGAACTGTAATAATTATACTTATTACTTATATTATTCTCAATATAACATGCATTATTACCCATATTATGCAGTTATTATCGCTAGAACTATAATAAATATACGTATTACTTTCATTATCATCAATATAACATGCATTATTACCCATATAATGCAGTTATTATCGCCAGAACTGTAACAATTATACTTATTACTTATATTGTTAGCAATATAACGTGCATTATTACCCATATAATGCAGTTATTACCGCCAGAACTGTAATAATTATACTTATTACTTATATTATTATCAATAAAACATGCATTATTACCCATATAATGCAGTTATTACCGCTAGAACTGTAATAATTGTACTCATTACTTATATTATTAGCAATATAACATGCATTATTACCCATATAATGGAGGTATTATTGCTAGAACTGTAATAATTATACTGATTGCTTATACTATTAGCAATATAACGTGCATTGTTACCCATATAAAGCAGTTATTATCGCCAGAATTGTAATAATTATACTTATTACTTATATTATTCTCAATATAACATGCATTATTACCCATATTATGCAGTTATTATCGCTAGAACTATAATAAATATACGTATTACTTTTATTATCATCAATATAACATGCATTATTACCCATATTATGCAGTTATTATCGCTAGAACTATAATAAATATACTTATTACTCCCAATATTATCAACATAACATGCATTACTACCCATATAATGGAGGTATTATTGCTAGAACTGTAATAATTATACTGATTGCTTATACTATTAGCAATATAACGTGCATTGTTACCCATATAAAGCAGTAATTATCGCCAGAACTGTAATAATTATACTTATTACTTATATTATTCTCAATATAACATGCATTATTACCCATATTATGCAGTTATTATCGCTAGAACTATAATAAATATACGTATTACTTTCATTATCATCAATATAACATGCATTATTACCCATATAATGGAGGTATTATCGCTAGAACTGTAATAATTATACTTATTTCTTATATTATTATCAATATAACATGCATTATTACCCATATTATGCAGTTATTATCTCTAGAACCATAATAAATATACTTATTACTCCCAATATTATCAATATAACATGCATTATTACCCATATAATGCAGTTATTATCGCAAGAACTGTAATAATTATACTTATTACTTATATCATTATCAATATAACATGCATTATTACCCATATAATGGAGGTATTATCGCTAGAACTGTAATAATTATACTTATTACTCCCAATATTATCAATATAACATGCATTATTACCCATATAATGCAGTTATTATCGCTAGAACTGTAATAATTATACTTATTACTTATATTATTCTCAATATAACATGCATTATTACCCATATTATGCAGTTATTATGGCTAGAACTATAATAAATATACGTATTACTTTCATTATCATCAATATAACATGCATTATTACCCATATAATGCAGTTATTATCGCCAGAACTGTAACAATTATACTTATTACTTATATTGTTAGCAATATAACGTGCATTATTACCCATATAATGCAGTTATTACCGCCAGAACTGTAATAATTATACTTATTACTTATATTATTATCAATAAAACATGCATTATTACCCATATAATGCAGTTATTACCGCTAGAACTGTAATAATTGTACTCATTACTTATATTATTAGCAATATAACGTGCATTATTACCCATATTATGCAGTTATTATCGCTAGAACTGTAATAATTATACTTATTACTTATACTATTAGCAATATAACGTGCATTATTACCCATATAATGCAGTTATTATGGGCAGAACTGTAATAATTATACTTATTACTTATATTATTCTCAATATAACATGCATTATTACCCATATTATGCAGTTATTATCGCTAGAACTGTAATAATTATACTTATTACTTATACTATTAGCAATATAACGTGCATTATTACCCATATAATGCAGTTATTATGGGCAGAACTGTAATAATTATACTTATTACTTATATTATTCTCAATATAACATGCATTATTACCCATATTATGCAGTTATTATCGCTAGAACTATAATAAATATACGTATTACTTTCATTATCATCAATATAACATGCATTATTACCCATATTATGCAGTTATTATCTCTAGAACTGTAATAATTATACTTATTGCTTATATTATTATCAATATAACATGCATTATTACCCAAATTATGCAGTTATTATCTCTAGAACCATAATAAATATACTTATTACTCCCAATATTATCAATATAACATGCACTTTTACCCATATAATGCAGTTATTATCGCTAGAATTATAATAAATATACGTATCACTTTCATTATCATCAATATAACATGCATTATTACCCATATAATGGAGGTATTATTGCTAGAACTGTAATAATTATACTTATTACTTATATTATTATCAATATAACATGCATTATTACCCATATTATGCAGTTATTATCGCTAGAATTATAATAAATATACGTATCACTTTCATTATCATCAATATAACATGCATTATTACCCATATTATGCAGTTATTATCGCTAGAATTATAATAAATATACGTATCACTTTCATTATCATCAATATAACATGCATTATTACCCATATAATGGAGGTATTATTGCTAGAACTGTAATAATTATACTTATTACTTATATTATTATCAATATAACATGCATTATTACCCATATTATGCAGTTATTATCGCTAGAACTATAATAAATACACTTATTACTCCCAATATTATCAATGTAACATGCATTATTACCCATATAATGCAGTTATTATCGCTAGAACTGTAATAATTATACTTATTACTTAGATTATTATCAATATAACATGCATTATTACCCATATTATGCAGTTATTATCGCTAGAACTGTAATAAATATACGTATTACTTTTATTATCATCAATATAACATGCATTATTACCCATATTATGCAGTTATTATCGCTAGAACTGTAATAATTATACTTATTACTTATATTATTATCAATATAACATGCATTATTACCCATATTATGCAGTTATTATCGCTGGAACTATAATAAATATACTTATTACTCCCAATATTATCAATATAACATGCATTATTACCCATATTATGCAGTTATTATCGCTAGAACTATAATAAATACACTTATTACTCCCAATATTATCAATGTAACATGCATTATTACCCATATAATGCAGTTATTATCGCTAGAACTGTAATAATTATACTTATTACTTAGATTATTATCAATATAACATGCATTATTACCCATATTATGCAGTTATTATCTCTAGAACCATAATAAATATACTTATTACTCCCAATATTATCAATATAACATGCACATTTACCCATATAATGCAGTTATTATCGCTAGAACTGTAATAATTATACTTATTACTTATATTATTCTCAATATAACATGCATTATTACCCATATTATGCAGTTATTATCGCTAGAACTATAATAAATATACGTATTACTTTCATTATCATCAATATAACATGCATTATTACCTATATTATGCAGTTATTATCGCTAGAACTGTAATAATTATACTTATTACTTATACTATTAGCAATATAACGAGCATTATTACCCATATTATGCATTTATTATCGCAAGAACTATAATAAATATACGTATTACTTTCATTATCATCAATATAACATGCATTATTACCCATATTATGCCGTTATTATCGCTAGAACTGTAATAATTATACTTATTGCTTATATTATTATCAATATAACATGCATTATTACCCAAATTATGCAGTTATTATCTCTAGAACCATAATAAATATACTTATTACTCCCAATATTATCAATATAACATGCACTTTTACCCATATAATGCAGTTATTATCGCTAGAACTGTAATAATTATACTTATTACTTATATTGTTAACAATATAACGTGCATTATTACCCATATAATGCAGTTATTATCGCTAGAACTGTAATAATTATACTTATTACTTATATTATTCTCAATATAACATGCATTATTACCCATATTATGCAGTTATTATCGCTAGAACTATAATAAATATACGTATTACTTTCATTATCATCAATATAACATGCATTATTACCCATATAATGCAGTTATTATCGCCAGAACTGTAACAATTATACTTATTACTTATATTGTTAGCAATATAACGTGCATTATTACCCATATAATGCAGTTATTACCGCCAGAACTGTAATAATTATACTTATTACTTATATTATTATCAATAAAACATGCATTATTACCCATATAATGCAGTTATTACCGCTAGAACTGTAATAATTGTACTCATTACTTATATTATTAGCAATATAACATGCATTATTACCCATATAATGGAGGTATTATTGCTAGAACTGTAATAATTATACTGATTGCTTATACTATTAGCAATATAACGTGCATTGTTACCCATATAAAGCAGTTATTATCGCCAGAATTGTAATAATTATACTTATTACTTATATTATTCTCAATATAACATGCATTATTACCCATATTATGCAGTTATTATCGCTAGAACTATAATAAATATACGTATTACTTTTATTATCATCAATATAACATGCATTATTACCCATATTATGCAGTTATTATCGCTAGAACTATAATAAATATACTTATTACTCCCAATATTATCAACATAACATGCATTACTACCCATATAATGGAGGTATTATTGCTAGAACTGTAATAATTATACTGATTGCTTATACTATTAGCAATATAACGTGCATTGTTACCCATATAAAGCAGTAATTATCGCCAGAACTGTAATAATTATACTTATTACTTATATTATTCTCAATATAACATGCATTATTACCCATATTATGCAGTTATTATCGCTAGAACTATAATAAATATACGTATTACTTTCATTATCATCAATATAACATGCATTATTACCCATATAATGGAGGTATTATCGCTAGAACTGTAATAATTATACTTATTTCTTATATTATTATCAATATAACATGCATTATTACCCATATTATGCAGTTATTATCTCTAGAACCATAATAAATATACTTATTACTCCCAATATTATCAATATAACATGCATTATTACCCATATAATGCAGTTATTATCGCAAGAACTGTAATAATTATACTTATTACTTATATCATTATCAATATAACATGCATTATTACCCATATAATGGAGGTATTATCGCTAGAACTGTAATAATTATACTTATTACTCCCAATATTATCAATATAACATGCATTATTACCCATATAATGCAGTTATTATCGCTAGAACTGTAATAATTATACTTATTACTTATATTATTCTCAATATAACATGCATTATTACCCATATTATGCAGTTATTATGGCTAGAACTATAATAAATATACGTATTACTTTCATTATCATCAATATAACATGCATTATTACCCATATAATGCAGTTATTATCGCCAGAACTGTAACAATTATACTTATTACTTATATTGTTAGCAATATAACGTGCATTATTACCCATATAATGCAGTTATTACCGCCAGAACTGTAATAATTATACTTATTACTTATATTATTATCAATAAAACATGCATTATTACCCATATAATGCAGTTATTACCGCTAGAACTGTAATAATTGTACTCATTACTTATATTATTAGCAATATAACGTGCATTATTACCCATATTATGCAGTTATTATCGCTAGAACTGTAATAATTATACTTATTACTTATACTATTAGCAATATAACGTGCATTATTACCCATATAATGCAGTTATTATGGGCAGAACTGTAATAATTATACTTATTACTTATATTATTCTCAATATAACATGCATTATTACCCATATTATGCAGTTATTATCGCTAGAACTGTAATAATTATACTTATTACTTATACTATTAGCAATATAACGTGCATTATTACCCATATAATGCAGTTATTATGGGCAGAACTGTAATAATTATACTTATTACTTATATTATTCTCAATATAACATGCATTATTACCCATATTATGCAGTTATTATCGCTAGAACTATAATAAATATACGTATTACTTTCATTATCATCAATATAACATGCATTATTACCCATATTATGCAGTTATTATCTCTAGAACTGTAATAATTATACTTATTGCTTATATTATTATCAATATAACATGCATTATTACCCAAATTATGCAGTTATTATCTCTAGAACCATAATAAATATACTTATTACTCCCAATATTATCAATATAACATGCACTTTTACCCATATAATGCAGTTATTATCGCTAGAACTGTAATAATTATACTTATTACTTAGATTATTATCAATATAACATGCATTATTACCCATATTATGCAGTTATTATCGCTAGAACTATAATAAATATACGTATTACTTTAATATCATCAATATAACATGCATTATTACCCATATTATGCAGTTATTATCGATAGAACGGTAATAAATATACTTATTACTCCCAATATTATCAATATAACATTCATTTTTACCCATATAATGCAGTTATTATCGCCAGAACTGTAATAATTATACTTATTACTTATATTATTCTCAATATAACATGCATTATTACCCATATTATGCAGTTATTATCGCTAGAACTATAATAAATATACGTATTACTTTCATTATCATCAATATAACATGCATTATTACCCATATAATGCAGTTATTATCGCTAGAACTGTAATAATTATACTTATTACTTATATTATTCTCAATATAACATGCATTATTACCCATATTATGCAGTTATTATCTCTAGAACCATAATAAATATACTTATTACTCCCAATATTATCAATATAACATGCATTTTTAACCATATAATGCAGTTATTATCGCTAGAACTGTAATAATTATACTTATTACTTATATTGTTAGCAATATAATGTGCATTATTACCCATATAATGCAGTTATTATCGCTAGAACTGTAATAATTGTACTCATTACTTATATTATTAGCAATATAACGTGCATTATTACCCATATTATGCAGTTATTATCGCTAGAACTATAATAAATATACGTATTACTTTTATTATCATCAATGTTACATGCATTATTACCCATATTATGCAGTTATTATCGATAGAACTGTAATAAATATACTTATTACTCTTATTATTATCAATATAACATGCATTATTACCCATATTATGCAGTTATTATCTCTAGAACCATAATAAATATACTTATTACTCCCAATATTATCAATATAACATGCATTATTACCCACATAATGCAGTTATTATCGCTAGAACTGTACTAATTATACTTATTACTTATATTATTATCAATATAACATGCATTATTACCCATATAATGGAGGTATTATCGCAAGAACTGTAATAATTATACTTATTACTTATATTATTCTGAATATAACATGCATTATTACCCATATTATGCAGTTATTATCGCTAGAACTATAATAAATATACGTATTACTTTTATTATCATCAATGTAACATGCATTATTACCCATATTATGCAGTTATTATCGATAGAACTGGAATAAATATACTTATTACTCTTATTATTATCAATATGACATGCACTATTTGCCATATTTTACTATTATTATCGCTAGAACTATAATAATTATACTTATTACTCCCAATATTATCAATATAACATGCATTATTACCCATATAATGCAGTTATTATCGCTAGAACTGTAATAATTATACTTATTACTTATATTGTTAGCAATATAACATGCATTATTACCCATATAATGCAGTTATTATCGCTAGAACTGTAATAATTATACTTATTACTTGTATTATTATCAATAAAACATGCATTATTACCCATATTATGCAGTTATTATCGCTAGAACTATAATAAATATACGTAATACTTTCATTATCATCAATATAACATGCATTATTACCCATATAATGGAGGCATTATCGCTAGAACTGTAATAATTATACTTATTACTTATATTATTATCAATATAACATGCATTATTACCCATATTATGCAGTTATTATCTCTAGAACCATAATAAATATACTTATTACTCCCAATATTATCAATATAACATGCATTATTACCCATATAATGCAGTTATTATCGCTAGAACTGTAATAATTATACTTATTACTTATATTGTTAGCAATATAACGTGCATTATTACCCATATAATGCAGTTATTATCGCTAGAACTGTAATAATTGTACTCATTACTTATATTATTAGCAATATAACGTGCATTATTACCCATATTATGCAGTTATTATCGCTAGAACTGTAATAATTATACTTATTACTTACATTATTATCAATATAACATGCATTATTACCCATATTATGCAGTTATTATCGCTAGAATTATAATAAATATACGTATCACTTTCATTATCATCAATATAACATGCATTATTACCCATATAATGGAGGTATTATTGCTAGAACTGTAATAATTATACTTATTACTTATATTATTATCAATATAACATGCATTATTACCCATATTATGCAGTTATTATCGCTAGAATTATAATAAATATACGTATCACTTTCATTATCATCAATATAACATGCATTATTACCCATATTATGCAGTTATTATCGCTAGAATTATAATAAATATACGTATCACTTTCATTATCATCAATATAACATGCATTATTACCCATATAATGGAGGTATTATTGCTAGAACTGTAATAATTATACTTATTACTTATATTATTATCAATATAACATGCATTATTACCCATATTATGCAGTTATTATCGCTAGAACTATAATAAATACACTTATTACTCCCAATATTATCAATGTAACATGCATTATTACCCATATAATGCAGTTATTATCGCTAGAACTGTAATAATTATACTTATTACTTAGATTATTATCAATATAACATGCATTATTACCCATATTATGCAGTTATTATCGCTAGAACTGTAATAAATATACGTATTACTTTTATTATCATCAATATAACATGCATTATTACCCATATTATGCAGTTATTATCGCTAGAACTGTAATAATTATACTTATTACTTATATTATTATCAATATAACATGCATTATTACCCATATTATGCAGTTATTATCGCTGGAACTATAATAAATATACTTATTACTCCCAATATTATCAATATAACATGCATTATTACCCATATTATGCAGTTATTATCGCTAGAACTATAATAAATACACTTATTACTCCCAATATTATCAATGTAACATGCATTATTACCCATATAATGCAGTTATTATCGCTAGAACTGTAATAATTATACTTATTACTTAGATTATTATCAATATAACATGCATTATTACCCATATTATGCAGTTATTATCTCTAGAACCATAATAAATATACTTATTACTCCCAATATTATCAATATAACATGAATTTTTAACCATATGATGCAGTTATTATCGCTAGAACTGTAATAATTATACTTATTCCTTATATTGTTAGCAATATAACGTGCATTATTACCCATATAATGCAGTTATTATCGCTAGAACTGTAATAATTATACTTATTACTTATATTATTCTCAATATAACATGCATTATTACCCATATTATGCAGTTATTATCGCTAGAACTATAATAAATATACGTATTACTTTCATTATCATCAATATAACATGCATTATTACCTATATTATGCAGTTATTATCGCTAGAACTGTAATAATTATACTTATTACTTATACTATTAGCAATATAACGAGCATTATTACCCATATTATGCATTTATTATCGCAAGAACTATAATAAATATACGTATTACTTTCATTATCATCAATATAACATGCATTATTACCCATATTATGCAGTTATTATCGCTAGAACTGTAATAATTATACTTATTCCTTATATTGTTAGCAATATAACGTGCATTATTACCCATATAATGCAGTTATTATCGCTAGAACTGTAATAATTATACTTATTACTTATATTATTCTCAATATAACATGCATTATTACCCATATTATGCAGTTATTATCGCTAGAACTATAATAAATATACGTATTACTTTCATTATCATCAATATAACATGCATTATTACCTATATTATGCAGTTATTATCGCTAGAACTGTAATAATTATACTTATTACTTATACTATTAGCAATATAACGAGCATTATTACCCATATTATGCATTTATTATCGCAAGAACTATAATAAATATACGTATTACTTTCATTATCATCAATATAACATGCATTATTACCCATATTATGCAGTTATTATCGCTAGAACGGTAATAATTATACTTATTGCTTATATTATTATCAATATAACATGCATTATTACCCAAATTATGCAGTTATTATCTCTAGAACCATAATAAATATACTTATTACTCCCAATATTATCAATATAACATGCACTTTTACCCATATAATGCAGTTATTATCGCTAGAACTGTAATAATTATACTTATTACTTATATTGTTAGCAATATAACGTGCATTATTACCCATATAATGCAGTTATTATCGCTAGAACTGTAATAATTATACTTATTACTTATATTATTCTCAATATAACATGCATTATTACCCATATTATGCAGTTATTATCTCTAGAACTATAATAAATATACGTATTACTTTCATTATCATCAATATAACATGCATTATTACCCATATAATGCAGTTATTATCGCCAGAACTGTAACAATTATACTTATTACTTATATTGTTAGCAATATAACGTGCATTATTACCCATATAATGCAGTTATTACCGCTAGAACTGTAATAATTGTACTCATTACTTATATTATTAGCAATATAACGTGCATTATTACCCATATTATGCAGTTATTATCGCTAGAACTGTAATAATTATACTTATTACTTATACTATTAGCAATATAACGTGCATTATTACCCATATAATGCAGTTATTATCGGCAGAACTGTAATAATTATACTTATTACTTATATTATTCTCAATATAACATGCATTATTACCCATATTATGCAGTTATTATCGCTAGAACTATAATAAATATACGTATTACTTTCATTATCATCAATATAACATGCATTATTACCCATATTATGCAGTTATTATCGCTAGAACTGTAATAATTATACTTATTGCTTATATTATTATCAATATAACATGCATTATTACCCAAATTATGCAGTTATTATCTCTAGAACCATAATAAATATACTTATTACTCCCAATATTATCAATATAACATGCACATTTACCCATATAATGCAGTTATTATCGCTAGAACTGTAATAATTATACTTATTACTTATATTATTCTCAATATAACATGCATTATTACCCATATTATGCAGTTATTATCGCTAGAACTATAATAAATATACGTATTACTTTCATTATCATCAATATAACATGCATTATTACCTATATTATGCAGTTATTATCGCTAGAACTGTAATAATTATACTTATTACTTATACTATTAGCAATATAACGAGCATTATTACCCATATTATGCATTTATTATCGCAAGAACTATAATAAATATACGTATTACTTTCATTATCATCAATATAACATGCATTATTACCCATATTATGCCGTTATTATCGCTAGAACTGTAATAATTATACTTATTGCTTATATTATTATCAATATAACATGCATTATTACCCAAATTATGCAGTTATTATCTCTAGAACCATAATAAATATACTTATTACTCCCAATATTATCAATATAACATGCACTTTTACCCATATAATGCAGTTATTATCGCTAGAACTGTAATAATTATACTTATTACTTATATTGTTAACAATATAACGTGCATTATTACCCATATAATGCAGTTATTATCGCTAGAACTGTAATAATTATACTTATTACTTATATTATTCTCAATATAACATGCATTATTACCCATATTATGCAGTTATTATCGCTAGAACTATAATAAATATACGTATTACTTTCATTATCATCAATATAACATGCATTATTACCCATATAATGCAGTTATTATCGCCAGAACTGTAACAATTATACTTATTACTTATATTGTTAGCAATATAACGTGCATTATTACCCATATAATGCAGTTATTACCGCCAGAACTGTAATAATTATACTTATTACTTATATTATTATCAATAAAACATGCATTATTACCCATATAATGCAGTTATTACCGCAAGAACTGTAATAATTGTACTCATTACTTATATTATTAGCAATATAACGTGCATTATTACCCATATTATGCAGTTATTATCGCTAGAACTGTAATAATTATACTTATTACTTATACTATTAGCAATATAACGTGCATTATTACCCATATAATGCAGTTATTATCGGCAGAACTGTAATAATTATACTTATTACTTATATTATTCTCAATATAACATGCATTATTACCCATATTATGCAGTTATTATCGTTAGAACTATAATAAATATACGTATTACTTTCATTATCATCAATATAACATGCATTATTACCCATATAATGGAGGTATTATCGCTAGAACTGTAATAATTATACTTATTACTTATATTATTATCAATATAACATGCATTATTACCCATATTATGCAGTTATTATCACTAGAACCATAATAAATATACTTATTACTCCCAATATTATCAATATAACATGCACTTTTACCCATATAATGCAGTTATTATCGCTAGAACTGTAATAATTATACTTATTACTTATATTGTTAGCAATATAACGTGCATTATTACCCATATAATGCAGTTATTATCGCTAGAACTGTAATAACTATACTTATTACTTATATTATTCTCAATATAACATGCATTATTACCCATATTATGCAGTTATTATCGCTAGAACTATAATAAATATACGTATTACTTTCATTATCATCAATATAACATGCATTATTACCCATATAATGGAGGTATTATCGCTAGAACTGTAATAATTATACTTATTACTTATATTATTATCAATATAACATGCATTATTACCCATATTATGCACTTATTATCTCTAGAACCATAATAAATATACTTATTACTCCCAATATTATCAATATAACATGCATTTTTAACCATATAATGCAGTTATTATCGATAGAACTGTAATAATTATACTTATTACTTATATTGTTAGCAATATAACGTGCATTATTACCCATATAATGCAGTTATTATCGCTAGAACTGTAATAATTGTACTCATTACTTATATTATTAGCAATATAACGTGCATTATTACCCATATTATGCAGTTATTATCGCTAGAACTGTAATAATTATACTTATTACTTATACTATTAGCAATATATCGTGCATTATTACCCATATTATGCAGTTATTATCGCTAGAACTATAATAAATATACGTATTACTTTCATTATCATCAATATAACATGCATTATTACCCATATAATGGAGGTATTATCGCTAGAACTGTAATAATTATACTTATTACTTATATTATTATCAATATAACATGCATTATTACCCATATTATGCAGTTATTATCTCTAGAACCATAATAAATATACTTATTACTCCCAATATTATCAATATAACATGCACTTTTACCCATATAATGCAGTTATTATCGCTAGAACTGTAATAATTATACTTATTACTTATATTGTTAGCAATATAACGTGCATTATTACCCATATAATGCAGTTATTATCGCTAGAACTGTAATAATTATACTTATTACTTATATTATTCTCAATATAACATGCATTATTACCCATATTATGCAGTCATTATCGCTAGAACTATAATAAATATACGTATTACTTTCATTATCATCAATATAACATGCATTATTACCCATATAATGCAGTTATTATCGCTAGAAGTGTAACAATTATACTTATTTCTTATATTGTTAGCAATATAACGTGCATTATTACCCATATAATGCAGTTATTACCGCCAGAACTGTAATAATTATACTTATTACTTATATTATTATCAATAAAACATGCATTATTACCCATATAATGCAGTTATTATCGCTAGAACTGTAATAATTATACTTATTACTTATATTATTCTCAATATAACATGCATTATTACCCATATTATGCAGTTATTATCGCTAGAACTATAATAAATATACGTATTACTTTCATTATCATCAATATAACATGCATTATTACCCATATAATGGAGGTATTATCGCTAGAACTGTAATAATTGTACTTATTACTTATATTATTATCAATATAACATGCATTATTACCCATATTATGCAGTTATTATCTCTAGAACCATAATAAATATACTTATTACTCCCAATATTATCAATATAACATGCATTTTTAACCATATAATGCAGTTATTATCGCTAGAACTGTAATAATTATACTTATTACTTATATTGTTAGCAATATAACGTGCATTATTACCCATATAATGCAGTTATTATCGCTAGAACTGTAATAATTGTACTCATTACTTATATTATTAGCAATATAACGTGCATTATGACCCATATTATGCAGTTATTATCGCTAGAACTGTAATAAATATACGTATTACTTTCATTATCATCAATATAACATGCATTATTACCCATATAATGGAGGTATTATCGCTAGAACTGTAATAATTATACTTATTACTTATATTATTATCAATATAACATGCATTATTACCCATATTATGCAGTTATTATCACTAGAACCATAATAAATATACTTATTACTCCCAATATTATCAATATAACATGCACTTTTACCCATATAATGCAGTTATTATCGCTAGAACTGTAATAATTATACTTATTACTTATATTGTTAGCAATATAACGTGCATTATTACCCATATAATGCAGTTATTATCGCTAGAACTGTAATAACTATACTTATTACTTATATTATTCTCAATATAACATGCATTATTACCCATATTATGCAGTTATTATCGCTAGAACTATAATAAATATACGTATTACTTTCATTATCATCAATATAACATGCATTATTACCCATATAATGGAGGTATTATCGCTAGAACTGTAATAATTATACTTATTACTTATATTATTATCAATATAACATGCATTATTACCCATATTATGCACTTATTATCTCTAGAACCATAATAAATATACTTATTACTCCCAATATTATCAATATAACATGCATTTTTAACCATATAATGCAGTTATTATCGATAGAACTGTAATAATTATACTTATTACTTATATTGTTAGCAATATAACGTGCATTATTACCCATATAATGCAGTTATTATCGCTAGAACTGTAATAATTGTACTCATTACTTATATTATTAGCAATATAACGTGCATTATTACCCATATTATGCAGTTATTATCGCTAGAACTGTAATAATTATACTTATTACTTATACTATTAGCAATATATCGTGCATTATTACCCATATTATGCAGTTATTATCGCTAGAACTATAATAAATATACGTATTACTTTCATTATCATCAATATAACATGCATTATTACCCATATAATGGAGGTATTATCGCTAGAACTGTAATAATTATACTTATTACTTATATTATTATCAATATAACATGCATTATTACCCATATTATGCAGTTATTATCTCTAGAACCATAATAAATATACTTATTACTCCCAATATTATCAATATAACATGCACTTTTACCCATATAATGCAGTTATTATCGCTAGAACTGTAATAATTATACTTATTACTTATATTGTTAGCAATATAACGTGCATTATTACCCATATAATGCAGTTATTATCGCTAGAACTGTAATAATTATACTTATTACTTATATTATTCTCAATATAACATGCATTATTACCCATATTATGCAGTCATTATCGCTAGAACTATAATAAATATACGTATTACTTTCATTATCATCAATATAACATGCATTATTACCCATATAATGCAGTTATTATCGCTAGAAGTGTAACAATTATACTTATTTCTTATATTGTTAGCAATATAACGTGCATTATTACCCATATAATGCAGTTATTACCGCCAGAACTGTAATAATTATACTTATTACTTATATTATTATCAATAAAACATGCATTATTACCCATATAATGCAGTTATTATCGCTAGAACTGTAATAATTATACTTATTACTTATATTATTCTCAATATAACATGCATTATTACCCATATTATGCAGTTATTATCGCTAGAACTATAATAAATATACGTATTACTTTCATTATCATCAATATAACATGCATTATTACCCATATAATGGAGGTATTATCGCTAGAACTGTAATAATTGTACTTATTACTTATATTATTATCAATATAACATGCATTATTACCCATATTATGCAGTTATTATCTCTAGAACCATAATAAATATACTTATTACTCCCAATATTATCAATATAACATGCATTTTTAACCATATAATGCAGTTATTATCGCTAGAACTGTAATAATTATACTTATTACTTATATTGTTAGCAATATAACGTGCATTATTACCCATATAATGCAGTTATTATCGCTAGAACTGTAATAATTGTACTCATTACTTATATTATTAGCAATATAACGTGCATTATGACCCATATTATGCAGTTATTATCGCTAGAACTGTAATAATTATACTTATTACTTATACTATTAGCAATATAACGTGCATTATTACCCATATTATGCAGTTATTATCGCTAGAACTATAATAAATATACGTATTACTTTCATTATCATCAATATAACATGCATTATTACCCATATAATGGAGGTATTATCGCTAGAACTGTAATAATTATACTTATTACTTATATTATTATCAATATAACATGCATTATTACCCATATTATGCAGTTATTATCTCTAGAACCATAATAAATATACTTATTACTCCCAATATTATCAATATAACATGCACTTTTACCCATATAATGCAGTTATTATCGCTAGAACTGTAATAATTATACTTATTACTTATATTGTTAGCAATATAACGTGCATTATTACCCATATAATGCAGTTATTATCGCTAGAACTGTAATAATTATACTTATTACTTATATTATTCTCAATATAACATGCATTATTCCCCATATTATGCAGTCATTATCGCTAGAACTATAATAAATATACGTATTACTTTCATTATCATCAATATAACATGCATTATTACCCATATAATGCAGTTATTATCGCTAGAACTGTAACAATTATACTTATTTCTTATATTGTTAGCAATATAACGTGCATTATTACCCATATAATGCAGTTATTACCGCCAGAACTGTAATAATTATACTTATTACTTATATTATTATCAATAAAACATGCATTATTACCCATATAATGCAGTTATTATCGCTAGAACTGTAATAATTGTACTCATTACTTATATTATTAGCAATATAACGTGCATTATTACCCATATTATGCAGTTATTATCGCTAGAACTGTAATAATTATACTTATTACTTATACTATTAGCAATATAACGTGCATTATTACCCATATAATGCAGTTATTATCGGCAGAACTGTAATAATTATACTTATTACTTATATTATTCTCAATATAACATGCATTATTACCCATATTATGCAGTTATTATCGCTAGAACTATAATAAATATACGTATTACTTTCATTATCATCAATATAACATGCATTATTACCCATATTATGCAGTTATTATCGCTAGAACTATAATAAATATACGTATTACTTTTATTATCATCAATATAACATGCATTATTACCCATATTATGCAGTTATTATCGATAGAACGGTAATAAATATACTTATTACTCCCAATATTATCAATATAACATTCATTTTTACCCATATTATGCAGTTATTATCGCCAGAACTGTAATAATTATACTTATTACTTATATTATTCTCAATATAACATGCATTATTACCCATATTATGCAGTTATTATCGCTAGAACTATAATAAATATACGTATTACTTTCATTATCATCAATATAACATGCATTATTACCCATATAATGCAGTTATTATCGCTAGAACTGTAATAATTATACTTATTACTTATATTATTCTCAATATAACATGCATTATTACCCATATTATGCAGTTATTATCGCTAGAACTATAATAAATATACGTATTACTTTCATTATCATCAATATAACATGCATTATTACCCATATAATGGAGGTATTATCGCTAGAACTATAATAAATATACGTATTACTTTCATTATTATCAATATAACATGCATTATTACCCATATTATGCAGTTATTATCTCTAGAACCATAATAAATATACTTATTACTCCCAATATTATCAATAAAACATGCATATTTAACCATATAATGCAGTTATTATCGCTAGAACTGTAATAATTATACTTATTACTTATATTGTTAGCAATATAACGTGCATTATTACCCATATAATGCAGTTATTATCGCTAGAACTGTAATAATTGTACTCATTACTTATATTATTAGCAATATAACGTGCATTATTACCCATATTATGCAGTTATTATCGCTAGAACTGTAATAATTATACTTATTACTTATACTATTAGCAATATAACGTGCATTATTACCCATATTATGCAGTTATTATCGCTAGAACTATAATAAATATACGTATTACTTTCATTATCATGAATATAACACGCATTATTACCCATATTATGCAGTTATTATCGCTAGAACTGTAATAATTATACTTATTGCTTATATTATTATCAATATAACATGCATTATTACCCAAATTATGCAGTTATTATCTCTAGAACCATAATAAATATACTTATTACTCCCAATATTATCAATATAACATGCACTTTTACCCATATAATGCAGTTATTATCGCTAGAACTGTAATAATTATACTTATTACTTAGATTATTATCAATATAACATGCATTATTACCCATATTATGCAGTTATTATCGCTAGAACTATAATAAATATACGTATTACTTTTATTATCATCAATATAACATGCATTATTACCCATATTATGCAGTTATTATCGATAGAACGGTAATAAATATACTTATTACTCCCAATATTATCAATATAACATTCATTTTTACCCATATAATGCAGTTATTATCGCCAGAACTGTAATAATTATACTTATTACTTATATTATTCTCAATATAACATGCATTATTACCCATATTATGCAGTTATTATCGCTAGAACTATAATAAATATACGTATTACTTTCATTATCATCAATATAACATGCATTATTACCCATATAATGCAGTTATTATCGCTAGAACTGTAATAATTATACTTATTACTTATATTATTCTCAATATAACATGCATTATTACCCATATTATGCAGTTATTATCGCTAGAACTATAATAAATATACGTATTACTTTCATTATCATCAATGTAACATGCATTATTACCCATATAATGGAGGTATTATCGCTAGAACTGTAATAATTATACTTATTACTTATATTATTATCAATATAACATGCATTATTACCCATATTATGCAGTTATTATCTCTAGAACCATAATAAATATACTTATTACTCCCAATATTATCAATATAACATGCATATTTAACCATATAATGCAGTTATTATCGCTAGAACTGTAATAATTATACTTATTACTTATATTGTTAGCAATATAACGTGCATTATTACCCATATAATGCAGTTATTATCGCTAGAACTGTAATAATTGTACTCATTACTTATATTATTAGCAATATAACGTGCATTATTACCCATATTATGCAGTTATTATCGCTAGAACTGTAATAATTATACTTATTACTTATACTATTAGCAATATAACGTGCATTATTACCCATATTATGCAGTTATTATCGCTAGAACTATAATAAATATACGTATTACTTTCATTATCATCAATATAACATGCATTATTACCCATATAATGGAGGTATTATCGCTAGAACTGTAATAATTATACTTATTACTTATATTATTATCAATATAACATGCATTATTACCCATATTATGCAGTTATTATCTCTAGAACCATAATAAATATACTTATTACTCCCAATATTATCAATATAACATGCACTTTTACCCATATAATGCAGTTATTATCGCTAGAACTGTAATAATTATACTTATTACTTATATTGTTAGCAATATAACGTGCATTATTACCCATATAATGCAGTTATTATCGCTAGAACTGTAATAATTATACTTATTACTTATATTATTCTCAATATAACATGCATTATTACCCATATTATGCAGTCATTATCGCTAGAACTATAATAAATATACGTATTACTTTCATTATCATCAATATAACATGCATTATTACCCATATAATGCAGTTATTATCGCTAGAACTGTAACAATTATACTTATTTCTTATATTGTTAGCAATATAACGTGCATTATTACCCATATAATGCAGTTATTACCGCCAGAACTGTAATAATTATACTTATTACTTATATTATTATCAATAAAACATGCATTATTACCCATATAATGCAGTTATTATCGCTAGAACTGTAATAATTGTACTCATTACTTATATTATTAGCAATATAACGTGCATTATTACCCATATTATGCAGTTATTATCGCTAGAACTGTAATAATTATACTTATTACTTATACTATTAGCAATATAACGTGCATTATTACCCATATAATGCAGTTATTATCGGCAGAACTGTAATAATTATACTTATTACTTATATTATTATCAATAAAACATGCATTATTACCCATATAATGCAGTTATTATCGCTAGAACTGTAATAATTGTACTCATTACTTATATTATTAGCAATATAACGTGCATTATTACCCATATTATGCAGTTATTATCGCTAGAACTGTAATAATTATACTTATTACTTATACTATTAGCAATATAACGAGCATTATTACCCATATAATGCAGTTATTATCGGCAGAACTGTAATAATTATACTTATTACTTATATTATTCTCAATATAACATGCATTATTACCCATATTATGCAGTTATTATCGCTAGAACTATAATAAATATACGTATTACTTTCATTATCATCAATATAACATGCATTATTACCCATATAATGCAGTTATTATCGCTAGAACTGTAACAATTATACTTATTTCTTATATTGTTAGCAATATAACGTGCATTATTACCCATATAATGCAGTTATTACCGCCAGAACTGTAATAATTATACTTATTACTTATATTATTATCAATAAAACATGCATTATTACCCATATAATGCAGTTATTATCGCTAGAACTATAATAATTGTACTCATTACTTATATTATTAGCAATATAACGTGCATTATTACCCATATTATGCAGTTATTATCGCTAGAACTGTAATAATTATACTTATTACTTATACTATTAGCAATATAACGTGCATTATTACCCATATAATGCAGTTATTACCGCCAGAACTGTAATAATTATACTTATTACTTATATTATTCTCAATATAACATGCATTATTACCCATATTATGCAGTTATTATCGCTAGAACTATAATAAATATACGTATTACTTTCATTATCATCAATATAACATGCATTATTACCCACATAATGCAGTTATTATCGCTAGAACTGTAATAATTATACTTATTACTTATATTGTTAGCAATATAACGTGCACTATTACCCATATAGTGCAGTTATTATCGCTAGAACTGTAATAATTATACTTATTACTTAGATTATTATCAATATAACATGCATTATTACCCATATTATGCAGTTATTATCGCTAGAACTATAATAAATATACGTATTACTTTTATTATCATCAATATAACATGCATTATTACCCATATTATGCAGTTATTATCGATAGAACTGTAATAAATATATTTATTACTTTTATTATTATCAATATAACATGCACTATTTGCCATATTTTACTATTATTATCGCTAGAACTATAATAATTATACTTATTACTCCCGATATTATCAATATAACATGCATTATTACCCATATAATGCAGTTATTATCGCTAGAACTGTAATAATTGTACTCATTACTTATATTATTAGCAATATAACGTGCATTATTACCCATATTATGCAGTTATTATCGCTAGAACTGTAATAATTATACTTATTACTTATACTATTAGCAATATAACGTGCATTATTACCCATATTATGCAGTTATTATCGCTAGAACTATAATAAATATACGTATTACTTTCATTATCATCAATATAACATGCATTATTACCCATATAATGGAGGTATTATCGCTAGAACTGTAATAATTATACTTATTACTTATATTATTATCAATATAACATGCATTATTACCCATATTATGCAGTTATTATCTCTAGAACCATAATAAATATACTTATTACTCCCAATATTATCAATATAACATGCACTTTTACCCATATAATGCAGTTATTATCGCTAGAATTGTAATAATTATACTTATTACTTATATTATTCTCAATATAACATGCATTATTCCCCATATTATGCAGTCATTATCGCTAGAACTATAATAAATATACGTATTACTTTCATTATCATCAATATAACATGCATTATTACCCATATAATGCAGTTATTATCGCTAGAACTGTAACAATTATACTTATTTCTTATATTGTTAGCAATATAACGTGCATTATTACCCATATAATGCAGTTATTACCGCCAGAACTGTAATAATTATACTTATTACTTATATTATTATCAATAAAACATGCATTATTACCCATATAATGCAGTTATTATCGCTAGAACTGTAATAATTGTACTCCTTACTTATATTATTAGCAATATAACGTGCATTATTACCCATATTATGCAGTTATTATCGCTAGAACTGTAATAATTATACTTATTACTTATACTATTAGCAATATAACGTGCATTATTACCCATATAATGCAGTTATTATCGGCAGAACTGTAATAATTATACTTATTACTTATATTATTCTCAATATAACATGCATTATTACCCATATTATGCAGTTATTATCGCTAGAACTATAATAAATATACGTATTACTTTCATTATCATCAATATAACATGCATTATTACCCATATAATGCAGTTATTATCGCTAGAACTGTAATAAATATACTTATTACGTATATTGTTAGCAATATAACATGCATTTTTAACCATATAATGCAGTTATTATCGCCAGAACTGTAATAATTACACTTATTACTTATATTATTCTCAATATAACATGCATTATTACCCATATTATGCAGTTATTATCGCTAGAGCTATAATAAATATACGTATTACTTTCATTATCATCAATATAACATGCATTATTACCCATATTATGCAGTTATTATCGCTAGAACTATAATAAATATACGTATTACTTTTATTATCATCAATATAACATGCATTATTACCCATATTATACAGTTATTATCGATAGAACGGTAATAAATATACTTATTACTCCCAATATTATCAATATAACATTCATTTTTACCCATATAATGCAGTTATTATCGCCAGAACTGTAATAATTATACTTATTACTTATATTATTCTCAATATAACATGCATTATTACCCATATTATGCAGTTATTATCGCTAGAACTATAATAAATATACGTATTACTTTCATTATCATCAATATAACATGCATTATTACCCATATAATGCAGTTATTATCGCTAGAACTGTAATAATTATACTTATTACTTATATTATTCTCAATATAACATGCATTATTACCCATATTATGCAGTTATTATCGCTAGAACTATAATAAATATACGTATTACTTTCATTATCAACAATATAACATGCATTATTACCCATATAATGGAGGTATTATCGCTAGAACTATAATAAATATACGTATTACTTTCATTATTATCAATATAACATGCATTATTACCCATATTATGCAGTTATTATCTCTAGAACCATAATAAATATACTTATTACTCCCAATATTATCAATATAACATGCATATTTAACCATATAATGCAGTTATTATCGCTAGAACTGTAATAATTATACTTATTACTTATATTGTTAGCAATATAACGTGCATTATTACCCATATAATGCAGTTATTATCGCTAGAACTGTAATAATTGTACTCATTACTTATATTATTAGCAATATAACGTGCATTATTACCCATATTATGCAGTTATTATCGCTAGAACTGTAATAATTATACTTATTACTTATACTATTAGCAATATAACGTGCATTATTACCCATATTATGCAGTTATTATCGCTAGAACTATAATAAATATACGTATTACTTTCATTATCATCAATATAACATGCATTATTACCCATATAATGGAGGTATTATCGCTAGAACTGTAATAATTATACTTATTACTTATATTATTATCAATATAACATGCATTATTACCCATATTATGCAGTTATTATCTCTAGAACCATAATAAATATACTTATTACTCCCAATATTATCAATATAACATGCACTTTTACCCATATAATGCAGTTATTATCGCTAGAACTGTAATAATTATACTTATTACGTATATTGTTAGCAATATAACGTGCATTATTACCCATATAATGCAGTTATTATCGCTAGAACTGTAATAATTATACTTATTACTTATATTATTCTCAATATAACATGCATTATTCCCCATATTATGCAGTTATTACCGCCAGAACTGTAATAATTATACTTATTACTTATATTATTCTCAATATAACATGCATTATTACCCATATTATGCAGTTATTATCGCTAGAACTATAATAAATATACGTATTACTTTCATTATCATCAATATAACATGCATTATTACCCACATAATGCAGTTATTATCGCTAGAACTGTAATAATTATACTTATTACTTAGATTATTATCAATATAACATGCATTATTACCCATATTATGCAGTTATTATCTCTAGAACCATAATAAATATACTTATTACTCCCAATATTATCAATATAACATGCACTTTTACCCATATAATGCAGTTATTATCGCTAGAAGTGTAACAATTATACTTATTTCTTATATTGTTAGCAATATAACGTGCATTATTACCCATATAATGCAGTTATTACCGCCAGAACTGTAATAATTATACTTATTACTTATATTATTATCAATAAAACATGCATTATTACCCATATAATGCAGTTATTATCGCTAGAACTGTAATAATTATACTTATTACTTATATTATTCTCAATATAACATGCATTATTACCCATATTATGCAGTTATTATCGCTAGAACTATAATAAATATACGTATTACTTTCATTATCATCAATATAACATGCATTATTACCCATATAATGGAGGTATTATCGCTAGAACTGTAATAATTATACTTATTACTTATATTATTATCAATATAACATGCATTATTACCCATATTATGCAGTTATTATCTCTAGAACCATAATAAATATACTAATTACTCCCAATATTATCAATATAACATGCATTTTTAACCATATAATGCAGTTATTATCGCTAGAACTGTAATAATTATACTTATTACTTATATTGTTAGCAATATAACGTGCATTATTACCCATATAATGCAGTTATTATCGCTAGAACTGTAATAATTGTACTCATTACTTATATTATTAGCAATATAACGTGCATTATTACCCATATTATGCAGTTATTACCGCCAGAACTGTAATAATTATACTTATTACTTATATTATTCTCAATATAACATGCATTATTACCCATATTATGCAGTTATTATCGCTAGAACTATAATAAATATACGTATTACTTTCATTATCATCAATATAACATGCATTATTACCCACATAATGCAGTTATTATCGCTAGAACTGTAATAATTATACTTATTACTTAGATTATTATCAATATAACATGCATTATTACCCATATTATGCAGTTATTATCGCTAGAACTATAATAAATATACGTATTACTTTTATTATCATCAATATAACATGCATTATTACCCATATAATGCTGTTATTATCGCTAGAACTGTAATAATTATACTTATTACTTATATTATTCTCAATATAACATGCATTATTACCCATATTATGCAGTTATTATCTCTAGAACCATAATAAATATACTTATTACTCCCAATATTATCAATATAACATGCATTTTTAACCATATAATGCAGTTATTATCGCTAGAACTGTAATAATTATACTTATTACTTATATTGTTAGCAATATAACGTGCATTATTACCCATATAATGCAGTTATTATCGCTAGAACTGTAATAATTGTACTCATTACTTATATTATTAGCAATATAACGTGCATTATTACCCATATTATGCAGTTATTATCGCTAGAACTGTAAGAATTATACTTATTACTTATACTATTAGCAATATAACGTGCATTATTACCCATATTATGCAGTTATTATCGCTAGAACTATAATAAATATACGTATTACTTTCATTATCATCAATATAACATGCATTATTACCCATATAATAGAGGTATTATCGCTAGAACTGTAATAATTATACTTATTACTTATATTATTATCAATATAACATGCATTATTACCCATATTATGCAGTTATTATCTCTAGAACCATAATAAATATACTTATTACTCCCAATATTATCAATATAACATGCACTTTTACCCATATAATGCAGTTATTATCGCTAGAACTGTAATAATTATACTTATTACTTATATTGTTAGCAATATAACGTGCATTATTACCCATATAATGCAGTTATTATCGCTAGAACTGTAATAATTATACTTATTACTTATATTATTCTCAATATAACATGCATTATTACCCATATTATGCAGTCATTATCGCTAGAACTATAATAAATATACGTATTACTTTCATTATCATCAATATAACATGCATTATTACCCATATAATGCAGTTATTATCGCTAGAAGTGTAACAATTATACTTATTTCTTATATTGTTAGCAATATAACGTGCATTATTACCCATATAATGCAGTTATTACCGCCAGAACTGTAATAATTATACTTATTACTTATATTACTATCAATAAAACATGCATTATTACCCATATAATGCAGTTATTATCGCGAGAACTGTAATAATTATACTTATTACTTATATTATTCTCAATATAACATGCATTATTACCCATATTATGCAGTTATTATCGCTAGAACTATAATAAATATACGTATTACTTTCATTATCATCAATATAACATGCATTATTACCCATATAATGGAGGTATTATCGCTAGAACTGTAATAATTATACTTATTACTTATATTATTATCAATATAACATGCATTATTACCCATATTATGCAGTTATTATCTCTAGAACCATAATAAATATACTAATTACTCCCAATATTATCAATATAACATGCATTTTTAACCATATAATGCAGTTATTATCGCTAGAACTGTAATAATTATACTTATTACTTATATTGTTAGCAATATAACGTGCATTATTACCCATATAATGCAGTTATTATCGCTAGAACTGTAATAATTGTACTCATTACTTATATTATTAGCAATATAACGTGCATTATTACCCATATTATGCAGTTATTATCGCTAGAACTGTAATAATTATACTTATTACTTATACTATTAGCAATATAACGTGCATTATTACCCATATTATGCAGTTATTATCGCTAGAACTATAATAAATATACGTATTACTTTCATTATCATCAATATAACATGCATTATTACCCATATAATGGAGGTATTATCGCTAGAACTGTAATAATTATACTTATTACTTATATTATTATCAATATAACATGCATTATTACCCATATTATGCAGTTATTATCTCTAGAACCATAATAAATATACTTATTACTCCCAATATTATCAATATAACATGCACTTTTACCCATATAATGCAGTTATTATCGCTAGAACTGTAATAATTATACTTATTACTTATATTGTTAGCAATATAACGTGCATTATTACCCATATAATGCAGTTATTATCGCTAGAACTGTAATAATTATACTTATTACTTATATTATTCTCAATATAACATGCATTATTCCCCATATTATGCAGTCATTATCGCTAGAACTATAATAAATATACGTATTACTTTCATTATCATCAATATAACATGCATTATTACCCATATAATGCAGTTATTATCGCTAGAACTGTAATAAATATACTTATTACTTATATTGTTAGCAATATAACATTCATTTTTAACCATATAATGCAGTTATTATCGCCAGAACTGTAATAATTATACTTATTACTTATATTATTCTCAATATAACATGCATTATTACCCATATTATGCAGTTATTATCGCTAGAGCTATAATAAATATACGTATTACTTTCATTATCATCAATATAACATGCATTATTACCCATATTATGCAGTTATTATCGCTAGAACTATAATAAATATACGTATTACTTTTATTATCATCAATATAACATGCATTATTACCCATATTATGCAGTTATTATCGATAGAACGGTAATAAATATACTTATTACTCCCAATATTATCAATATAACATTCATTTTTACCCATATAATGCAGTTATTATCGCCAGAACTGTAATAATTATACTTATTACTTATATTATTCTCAATATAACATGCATTATTACCCATATTATGCAGTTATTATCGCTAGAACTATAATAAATATACGTATTACTTTCATTATCATCAATATAACATGCATTATTACCCATATAATGCAGTTATTATCGCTAGAACTGTAATAATTATACTTATTACTTATATTATTCTCAATATAACATGCATTATTACCCATATTATGCAGTTATTATCGCTAGAACTATAATAAATATACGTATTACTTTCATTATCATCAATATAACATGCATTATTACCCATATAATGGAGGTATTATCGCTAGAACTATAATAAATATACGTATTACTTTCATTATTATCAATATAACATGCATTATTACCCATATTATGCAGTTATTATCTCTAGAACCATAATAAATATACTTATTACTCCCAATATTATCAATATAACATGCATATTTAACCATATAATGCAGTTATTATCGCTAGAACTGTAATAATTATACTTATTACTTATATTGTTAGCAATATAACGTGCATTATTACCCATATAATGCAGTTATTATCGCTAGAACTGTAATAATTGTACTCATTACTTATATTATTAGCAATATAACGTGCATTATTACCCATATTATGCAGTTATTATCGCTAGAACTGTAATAATTATACTTAATACTTATACTATTAGCAATATAACGTGCATTATTACCCATATTATGCAGTTATTATCGCTAGAACTATAATAAATATACGTATTACTTTCATTATCATCAATATAACACGCATTATTACCCATATTATGCAGTTATTATCGCTAGAACTGTAATAATTATACTTATTGCTTATATTATTATCAATATAACATGCATTATTACCCAAATTATGCAGTTATTATCTCTAGAACCATAATAAATATACTTATTACTCCCAATATTATCAATATAACATGCACTTTTACCCATATAATGCAGTTATTATCGCTAGAACTGTAATAATTATACTTATTACTTAGATTATTATCAATATAACATGCATTATTACCCATATTATGCAGTTATTATCGCTAGAACTATAATAAATATACGTATTACTTTTATTATCATCAATATAACATGCATTATTACCCATATTATGCAGTTATTATCGATAGAACGGTAATAAATATACTTATTACTCCCAATATTATCAATATAACATTCATTTTTACCCATATAATGCAGTTATTATCGCCAGAACTGTAATAATTATACTTATTACTTATATTATTCTCAATATAACATGCATTATTACCCATATTATGCAGTTATTATCGCTAGAACTATAATAAATATACGTATTACTTTCATTATCATCAATATAACATGCATTATTACCCATATAATGCAGTTATTATCGCTAGAACTATAATAAATATACGTATTACTTTCATTATCATCAATATAACATGCATTATTACCCATATAATGGAGGTATTATCGCTAGAACTGTAATAATTATACTTATTACTTATATTATTATCAATATAACATGCATTATTACCCATATTATGCAGTTATTATCTCTAGAACCATAATAAATATACTTATTACTCCCAATATTATCAATATAACATGCACTTTTACCCATATAATGCAGTTATTATCGCTAGAACTGTAATAATTATACTTATTACTTATATTGTTAGCAATATAACGTGCATTATTACCCATATAATGCAGTTATTATCGCTAGAACTGTAATAATTATACTTATTACTTATATTATTCTCAATATAACATGCATTATTACCCATATTATGCAGTCATTATCGCTAGAACTACAATAAATATACGTATTACTTTCATTATCATCAATATAACATGCATTATTACCCATATAATGCAGTTATTATCGCTAGAACTGTAACAATTATACTTATTTCTTATATTGTTAGCAATATAACGTGCATTATTACCCATATAATGCAGTTATTACCGCCAGAACTGTAATAATTATACTTATTACTTATATTATTCTCAATATAACATGCATTATTACCCATATTATGCAGTTATTATCGCTAGAGCTATAATAAATATACGTATTACTTTCATTATCATCAATATAACATGCATTATTACCCATATTATACAGTTATTATCGCTAGAACTATAATAAATATACGTATTACTTTTATTATCATCAATATAACATGCATTATTACCCATATTATGCAGTTATTATCGATAGAACGGTAATAAATATACTTATTACTCCCAATATTATCAATATAACATTCATTTTTACCCATATAATGCAGTTATTATCGCCAGAACTGTAATAATTATACTTATTACTTATATTATTCTCAATATAACATGCATTATTACCCATATTATGCAGTTATTATCGCTAGAACTATAATAAATATACGTATTACTTTCATTATCATCAATATAACATGCATTATTACCCATATAATGCAGTTATTATCGCTAGAACTGTAATAATTATACTTATTACTTATATTATTCTCAATATAACATGCATTATTACCCATATTATGCAGTTATTATCGCTAGAACTATAATAAATATACGTATTACTTTCATTATCATCAATATAACATGCATTATTACCCATATAATGGAGGTATTATCGCTAGAACTGTAATAATTATACTTATTACTTATATTATTATCAATATAACATGCATTATTACCCATATTATGCAGTTATTATCTCTAGAACCATAATAAATATACTTATTACTCCCAATATTATCAATATAACATGCACTTTTACCCATATAATGCAGTTATTATCGCTAGAACTGTAATAATTATACTTATTACGTATATTGTTAGCAATATAACGTGCATTATTACCCATATAATGCAGTTATTATCGCTAGAACTGTAATAATTATACTTATTACTTATATTATTCTCAATATAACATGCATTATTCCCCATATTATGCAGTTATTACCGCCAGAACTGTAATAATTATACTTATTACTTATATTATTCTCAATATAACATGCATTATTACCCATATTATGCAGTTATTATCGCTAGAACTATAATAAATATACGTATTACTTTCATTATCATCAATATAACATGCATTATTACCCACATAATGCAGTTATTATCGCTAGAACTGTAATAATTATACTTATTACTTATATTGTTAGCAATATAACGTGCACTATTACCCATATAGTGCAGTTATTATCGCTAGAACTGTAATAATTATACTTATTACTTAGATTATTATCAATATAACATGCATTATTACCCATATTATGCAGTTATTATCGCTAGAACTATAATAAATATACGTATTACTTTTATTATCATCAATATAACATGCATTATTACCCATATTATGCAGTTATTATCGATAGAACTGTAATAAATATATTTATTACTTTTATTATTATCAATATAACATGCACTATTTGCCATATTTTACTATTATTATCGCTAGAACTATAATAATTATACTTATTACTCCCGATATTATCAATATAACATGCATTATTACCCATATAATGCAGTTATTATCGCTAGAACTGTAATAATTGTACTCATTACTTATATTATTAGCAATATAACGTGCATTATTACCCATATTATGCAGTTATTATCGCTAGAACTGTAATAATTATACTTATTACTTATACTATTAGCAATATAACGTGCATTATTACCCATATTATGCAGTTATTATCGCTAGAACTATAATAAATATACGTATTACTTTCATTATCATCAATATAACATGCATTATTACCCATATAATGGAGGTATTATCGCTAGAACTATAATAAATATACGTATTACTTTCATTATTATCAATATAACATGCATTATTACCCATATTATGCAGTTATTATCTCTAGAACCATAATAAATATACTTATTACTCCCAATATTATCAATATAACATGCATATTTAACCATATAATGCAGTTATTATCGCTAGAACTGTAATAATTATACTTATTACTTATATTGTTAGCAATATAACGTGCATTATTACCCATATAATGCAGTTATTATCGCTAGAACTGTAATAATTGTACTCATTACTTATATTATTAGCAATATAACGTGCATTATTACCCATATTATGCAGTTATTATCGCTAGAACTGTAATAATTATACTTATTACTTATACTATTAGCAATATAACGTGCATTATTACCCATATTATGCAGTTATTATCGCTAGAACTATAATAAATATACGTATTACTTTCATTATCATCAATATAACATGCATTATTACCCATATTATGCAGTTATTATCGCTAGAACTGTAATAATTATACTTATTGCTTATATTATTATCAATATAACATGCATTATTACCCAAATTATGCAGTTATTATCTCTAGAACCATAATAAATATACTTATTACTCCCAATATTATCAATATAACATGCACTTTTACCCATATAATGCAGTTATTATCGCTAGAACTGTAATAATTATACTTATTACTTAGATTATTATCAATATAACATGCATTATTACCCATATTATGAAGTTATTATCGCTAGAACTATAATAAATATACGTATTACTTTTATTATCATCAATATAACATGCATTATTACCCATATTATGCAGTTATTATCGATAGAACGGTAATAAATATACTTATTACTCCCAATATTATCAATATAACATTCATTTTTACCCATATAATGCAGTTATTATCGCCAGAACTGTAATAATTATACTTATTACTTATATTATTCTCAATATAACATGCATTATTACGCATATTATGCAGTTATTATCGCTAGAACTATAATAAATATACGTATTACTTTCATTATCATCAATATAACATGCATTATTACCCATATAATGCAGTTATTATCGCTAGAACTGTAATAATTATACTGATTACTTATATTATTCTCAATATAACATGCATTATTACCCATATTATGCAGTTATTATCGCTAGAACTATAATAAATATACGTATTACTTTCATTATCATCAATATAACATGCATTATTACCCATATAATGGAGGTATTATCGCTAGAACTGTAATAATTATACTTATTACTTATATTATTCTCAATATAACATGCATTATTACCCATATTATGCAGTCATTATCGCTAGAACTATAATAAATATACGTATTACTTTCATTATCATCAATATAACATGCATTATTACCCATATAATGCAGTTATTATCGCTAGAACTGTAACAATTATACTTATTTCTTATATTGTTAGCAATATAACGTGCATTATTACCCATATAATGCAGTTATTACCGCCAGAACTGTAATAATTATACTTATTACTTATATTATTATCAATAAAACATGCATTATTACCCATATAATGCAGTTATTATCGCTAGAACTGTAATAATTGTACTCATTACTTATATTATTAGCAATATAACGTGCATTATTACCCATATTATGCAGTTATTATCGCTAGAACTGTAATAATTATACTTATTACTTATACTATTAGCAATATAACGTGCATTATTACCCATATAATGCAGTTATTATCGGCAGAACTGTAATAATTATACTTATTACTTATATTATTATCAATAAAACATGCATTATTACCCATATAATGCAGTTATTATCGCTAGAACTGTAATAATTGTACTCATTACTTATATTATTAGCAATATAACGTGCATTATTACCCATATTATGCAGTTATTATCGCTAGAACTGTAATAATTATACTTATTACTTATACTATTAGCAATATAACGAGCATTATTACCCATATAATGCAGTTATTATCGGCAGAACTGTAATAATTATACTTATTACTTATATTATTCTCAATATAACATGCATTATTACCCATATTATGCAGTTATTATCGCTAGAACTATAATAAATATACGTATTACTTTCATTATCATCAATATAACATGCATTATTACCCATATAATGCAGTTATTATCGCTAGAACTGTAACAATTATACTTATTTCTTATATTGTTAGCAATATAACGTGCATTATTACCCATATAATGCAGTTATTACCGCCAGAACTGTAATAATTATACTTATTACTTATATTATTATCAATAAAACATGCATTATTACCCATATAATGCAGTTATTATCGCTAGAACTGTAAAAATTGTACTCATTACTTATATTATTAGCAATATAACGTGCATTATTACCCATATTATGCAGTTATTATCGCTAGAACTGTAATAATTATACTTATTACTTATACTATTAGCAATATAACGTGCATTATTACCCATATAATGCAGTTATTACCGCCAGAACTGTAATAATTATACTTATTACTTATATTATTCTCAATATAACATGCATTATTACCCATATTATGCAGTTATTATCGCTAGAACTATAATAAATATACGTATTACTTTCATTATCATCAATATAACATGCATTATTACCCACATAATGCAGTTATTATCGCTAGAACTGTAATAATTATACTTATTACTTATATTGTTAGCAATATAACGTGCACTATTACCCATATAGTGCAGTTATTATCGCTAGAACTGTATTAATTATACTTATTACTTAGATTATTATCAATATAACATGCATTATTACCCATATTATGCAGTTATTATCGCTAGAACTATAATAAATATACGTATTACTTTTATTATCATCAATATAACATGCATTATTACCCACATAATGCAGTTATTATCGCTAGAACTGTAATAATTATACTTATTACTTATATTGTTAGCAATATAACGTGCACTATTACCCATATAGTGCAGTTATTATCGCTAGAACTGTAATAATTATACTTATTACTTATACTATTAGCAATATAACGAGCATTATTACCCATATAATGCAGTTATTATCGGCAGAACTGTAATAATTATACTTATTACTTATATTATTCTCAATATAACATGCATTATTACCCATATTATGCAGTTATTATCGCTAGAACTATAATAAATATACGTATTACTTTCATTATCATCAATATAACATGCATTATTACCCATATAATGCAGTTATTATCGCTAGAACTGTAACAATTATACTTATTTCTTATATTGTTAGCAATATAACGTGCATTATTACCCACATAATGCAGTTATTATCGCTAGAACTGTAATAATTATACTTATTACTTATATTGTTAGCAATATAACATGCATTATTACCCACATAATGCAGTTATTATCGCTAGAACTATAATAATTATACTTATTACTCCCGATATTATCAATATAACATGCATTATTACCCATATAATGCAGTTATTATCGCTAGAACTGTAATAATTATACTTATTACTTATATTATTCTCAATATAACATGCATTATTACCCATATTATGCAGTTATTATCGCAAGAACTATAATAAATATACGTATTACTTTCATTATCATCAATATAACATGCATTATTACCCATATAATGCAGTTATTATCGCTAGAACTGTAACAATTATACTTATTACTTATATTGTTAGAAATATAACGTGCATTATTACCCATATAATGCAGTTATTATCGCTAGAACTGTAATAATTATACTTATTACTTAAATTATTATCAATATAACATGTATTATTACCCATATTATGCAGTTATTATCGATAGAACTGTAATAAATATATTTATTACTCCCAATATTATCAATGTAACATGCATTATTACCCATATAATGCAGTTATTATCGCTAGAACTGTAATAATTATACTTATTACTTATATTATTAGCAATATAACGTGCATTATTACCCATATAATGCAGTTATTATCGCTAGAACTGTAATAATTATACTTATTACTTATATTGTTAGCAATATAACGTGCATTATTACCAATATAATGCAGTTATTATCGCCAGAACTGTAATAATTATACTTATTACTTATTCTATTAGCAATATAACGGGCATTATTACCCATATAATGCAGTTATTATCGGCAGAACTGTATTAATTATACTTATTACTTATATTATTAGCAATATAACGTGCATTATTACCCATATTATGCAGTTATTATCGCTAGAACTGTAATAATTATACTTATTACTTATACTATTAGCAATATAACGAGCATTATTACCCATATAATGCAGTTATTATCGGCAGAACTGTAATAATTATACTTATTACTTATATTATTCTCAATATAACATGCATTATTACCCATATTATGCAGTTATTATCGCTAGAACTGTAATAATTATACTTATTACTTAGATTATTATCAATATAACATGCATTATTACCCATATTATGCAGTTATTATCGCTAGAACTATAATAAATATACGTATTACTTTCATTATCATCAATATAACATGCATTATTACCCATATAATGGAGGTATTATCGCTAGAACTGTAATAATTATACTTATTACTTATATTATTATCAATATAACATGCATTATTACCCATATTATGCAGTTATTATCTCTAGAACCATAATAAATATACTTATTACTCCCAATATTATCAATATAACATGCACTTTTACCCATATAATGCAGTTATTATCGCTAGAACTGTAATAATTATACTTATTACGTATATTGTTAGCAATATAACGTGCATTATTACCCATATAATGCAGTTATTATCGCTAGAACTGTAATAATTATACTTATTACTTATATTATTCTCAATATAACATGCATTATTCCCCATATTATGCAGTTATTACCGCCAGAACTGTAATAATTATACTTATTACTTATATTATTCTCAATATAACATGCATTATTACCCATATTATGCAGTTATTATCGCTAGAACTATAATAAATATACGTATTACTTTCATTATCATCAATATAACATGCATTATTACCCACATAATGCAGTTATTATCGCTAGAACTGTAATAATTATACTTATTACTTATATTGTTAGCAATATAACGTGCACTATTACCCATATAGTGCAGTTATTATCGCTAGAACTGTAATAATTATACTTATTACTTAGATTATTATCAATATAACATGCATTATTACCCATATTATGCAGTTATTATCGCTAGAACTATAATAAATATACGTATTACTTTTATTATCATCAATATAACATGCATTATTACCCATATTATGCAGTTATTATCGATAGAACTGTAATAAATATATTTATTACTTTTATTATTATCAATATAACATGCACTATTTGCCATATTTTACTATTATTATCGCTAGAACTATAATAATTATACTTATTACTCCCGATATTATCAATATAACATGCATTATTACCCATATAATGCAGTTATTATCGCTAGAACTGTAATAATTGTACTCATTACTTATATTATTAGCAATATAACGTGCATTATTACCCATATTATGCAGTTATTATCGCTAGAACTGTAATAATTATACTTATTACTTATACTATTAGCAATATAACGTGCATTATTACCCATATTATGCAGTTATTATCGCTAGAACTATAATAAATATACGTATTACTTTCATTATCATCAATATAACATGCATTATTACCCATATAATGGAGGTATTATCGCTAGAACTATAATAAATATACGTATTACTTTCATTATTATCAATATAACATGCATTATTACCCATATTATGCAGTTATTATCTCTAGAACCATAATAAATATACTTATTACTCCCAATATTATCAATATAACATGCATATTTAACCATATAATGCAGTTATTATCGCTAGAACTGTAATAATTATACTTATTACTTATATTGTTAGCAATATAACGTGCATTATTACCCATATAATGCAGTTATTATCGCTAGAACTGTAATAATTGTACTCATTACTTATATTATTAGCAATATAACGTGCATTATTACCCATATTATGCAGTTATTATCGCTAGAACTGTAATAATTATACTTATTACTTATACTATTAGCAATATAACGTGCATTATTACCCATATTATGCAGTTATTATCGCTAGAACTATAATAAATATACGTATTACTTTCATTATCATCAATATAACATGCATTATTACCCATATTATGCAGTTATTATCGCTAGAACTGTAATAATTATACTTATTGCTTATATTATTATCAATATAACATGCATTATTACCCAAATTATGCAGTTATTATCTCTAGAACCATAATAAATATACTTATTACTCCCAATATTATCAATATAACATGCACTTTTACCCATATAATGCAGTTATTATCGCTAGAACTGTAATAATTATACTTATTACTTAGATTATTATCAATATAACATGCATTATTACCCATATTATGAAGTTATTATCGCTAGAACTATAATAAATATACGTATTACTTTTATTATCATCAATATAACATGCATTATTACCCATATTATGCAGTTATTATCGATAGAACGGTAATAAATATACTTATTACTCCCAATATTATCAATATAACATTCATTTTTACCCATATAATGCAGTTATTATCGCCAGAACTGTAATAATTATACTTATTACTTATATTATTCTCAATATAACATGCATTATTACGCATATTATGCAGTTATTATCGCTAGAACTATAATAAATATACGTATTACTTTCATTATCATCAATATAACATGCATTATTACCCATATAATGCAGTTATTATCGCTAGAACTGTAATAATTATACTGATTACTTATATTATTCTCAATATAACATGCATTATTACCCATATTATGCAGTTATTATCGCTAGAACTATAATAAATATACGTATTACTTTCATTATCATCAATATAACATGCATTATTACCCATATAATGGAGGTATTATCGCTAGAACTGTAATAATTATACTTATTACTTATATTATTCTCAATATAACATGCATTATTACCCATATTATGCAGTCATTATCGCTAGAACTATAATAAATATACGTATTACTTTCATTATCATCAATATAACATGCATTATTACCCATATAATGCAGTTATTATCGCTAGAACTGTAACAATTATACTTATTTCTTATATTGTTAGCAATATAACGTGCATTATTACCCATATAATGCAGTTATTACCGCCAGAACTGTAATAATTATACTTATTACTTATATTATTATCAATAAAACATGCATTATTACCCATATAATGCAGTTATTATCGCTAGAACTGTAATAATTGTACTCATTACTTATATTATTAGCAATATAACGTGCATTATTACCCATATTATGCAGTTATTATCGCTAGAACTGTAATAATTATACTTATTACTTATACTATTAGCAATATAACGTGCATTATTACCCATATAATGCAGTTATTATCGGCAGAACTGTAATAATTATACTTATTACTTATATTATTATCAATAAAACATGCATTATTACCCATATAATGCAGTTATTATCGCTAGAACTGTAATAATTGTACTCATTACTTATATTATTAGCAATATAACGTGCATTATTACCCATATTATGCAGTTATTATCGCTAGAACTGTAATAATTATACTTATTACTTATACTATTAGCAATATAACGAGCATTATTACCCATATAATGCAGTTATTATCGGCAGAACTGTAATAATTATACTTATTACTTATATTATTCTCAATATAACATGCATTATTACCCATATTATGCAGTTATTATCGCTAGAACTATAATAAATATACGTATTACTTTCATTATCATCAATATAACATGCATTATTACCCATATAATGCAGTTATTATCGCTAGAACTGTAACAATTATACTTATTTCTTATATTGTTAGCAATATAACGTGCATTATTACCCATATAATGCAGTTATTACCGCCAGAACTGTAATAATTATACTTATTACTTATATTATTATCAATAAAACATGCATTATTACCCATATAATGCAGTTATTATCGCTAGAACTGTAAAAATTGTACTCATTACTTATATTATTAGCAATATAACGTGCATTATTACCCATATTATGCAGTTATTATCGCTAGAACTGTAATAATTATACTTATTACTTATACTATTAGCAATATAACGTGCATTATTACCCATATAATGCAGTTATTACCGCCAGAACTGTAATAATTATACTTATTACTTATATTATTCTCAATATAACATGCATTATTACCCATATTATGCAGTTATTATCGCTAGAACTATAATAAATATACGTATTACTTTCATTATCATCAATATAACATGCATTATTACCCACATAATGCAGTTATTATCGCTAGAACTGTAATAATTATACTTATTACTTATATTGTTAGCAATATAACGTGCACTATTACCCATATAGTGCAGTTATTATCGCTAGAACTGTATTAATTATACTTATTACTTAGATTATTATCAATATAACATGCATTATTACCCATATTATGCAGTTATTATCGCTAGAACTATAATAAATATACGTATTACTTTTATTATCATCAATATAACATGCATTATTACCCATATTATGCAGTTATTATCGATAGAACTGTAATAAATATATTTATTACTTTTATTATTATCAATATAACATGCACTATTTGCCATATTTTACTATTATTATCGCTAGAACTATAATAATTATACTTATTACTCCCGATATTATCAATATAACATGCATTATTACCCATATAATGCAGTTATTATCGCTAGAACTGTAATAATTATACTTATTACTTATATTATTCTCAATATAACATGCATTATTACCCATATTATGCAGTTATTATCGCAAGAACTATAATAAATATACGTATTACTTTCATTATCATCAATATAACATGCATTATTACCCATATAATGCAGTTATTATCGCTAGAACTGTAACAATTATACTTATTACTTATATTGTTAGAAATATAACGTGCATTATTACCCATATAATGCAGTTATTATCGCTAGAACTGTAATAATTATACTTATTACTTAAATTATTATCAATATAACATGTATTATTACCCATATTATGCAGTTATTATCGATAGAACTGTAATAAATATATTTATTACTCCCAATATTATCAATGTAACATGCATTATTACCCATATAATGCAGTTATTATCGCTAGAACTGTAATAATTATACTTATTACTTATATTATTAGCAATATAACGTGCATTATTACCCATATAATGCAGTTATTATCGCTAGAACTGTAATAATTATACTTATTACTTATATTGTTAGCAATATAACGTGCATTATTACCAATATAATGCAGTTATTATCGCCAGAACTGTAATAATTATACTTATTACTTATTCTATTAGCAATATAACGGGCATTATTACCCATATAATGCAGTTATTATCGGCAGAACTGTATTAATTATACTTATTACTTATATTATTAGCAATATAACGTGCATTATTACCCATATTATGCAGTTATTATCGCTAGAACTGTAATAATTATACTTATTACTTATACTATTAGCAATATAACGAGCATTATTACCCATATAATGCAGTTATTATCGGCAGAACTGTAATAATTATACTTATTACTTATATTATTCTCAATATAACATGCATTATTACCCATATTATGCAGTTATTATCGCTGGAACTGTAATAATTATACTTATTACTTAGATTATTATCAATATAACATGCATTATTACCCATATTATGCAGTTATTATCGCTAGAACTATAATAAATATACGTATTACTTTTATTATCATCAATATAACATGCATTATTACCCATATTATGCAGTTACTATCGATAGAACGGTAATAAATATACTTATTACTCCCAATATTATCAATATAACATTCATTTTTACCCATATAATGCAGTTATTATCGCCAGAACTGTAATAATTATACTTATTACTTATATTATTCTCAATATAACATGCATTATTACCCATATTATGCAGTTATTATCGCTAGAACTATAATAAATATACGTATTACTTTCATTATCATCAATATAACATGCATTATTACCCATATAATGCAGTTATTATCGCTAGAACTGTAACAATTATACTTATTACTTATATTGTTAGAAATATAACGTGCATTATTACCCATATAATGCAGTTATTATCGCTAGAACTGTAATAATTATACTTATTACTTAAATTATTATCAATATAACATGCATTATTACCCATATTATGCAGTTATTATCGATAGAACTGTAATAAATATATTTATTACTCCCAATATTATCAATGTAACATGCATTATTACCCATATAATGCAGTTATTATCGCTAGAACTGTAATAATTATACTTATTACTTATATTATTAGCAATATAACGTGCATTATTACCCATATAATGCAGTTATTATCGCTAGAACTGTAATAATTATACTTATTACTTATATTGTTAGCAATATAACGTGCATTATTACCCATATAATGCAGTTATTATCGCCAGAACTGTAATAATTATACTTATTACTTATACTATTAGCAATATAACGAGCATTATTACCCATATAATGCAGTTATTATCGGCAGAACTGTAATAATTATACTTATTACTTATATTATTAGCAATATAACGTGCATTATTACCCATATTATGCAGTTATTATCGCTAGAACTGTAATAATTATACTTATTACTTATACTATTAGCAATATAACGAGCATTATTACCTATATAATGCAGTTATTATCGGCAGAACTGTAATAATTATACTTATTACTTATATTATTCTCAATATAACATGCATTATTACCCATATTATGCAGTTATTATCGCTAGAACTATAATAAATATACGTATTACTTTCATTATCATCAATATAACATGCATTATTACCCATATAATGCAGTTATTATCGCTAGAACTGTAATAATTATACTTATTACTTATATTGTTAGCAATATAACGTGCATTATTACCCATATAATGCAGTTATTATCGCTAGAACTGTAATAATTATACTTATTACTTAGATTATTATCAATATAACATGCATTATTACCCATATTATGCAGTTATTATCGCTAGAACTATAATAAATATACGTATTACTTTTATTATCATCAATATAACATGCATTATTACCCATATTATGCAGTTATTATCGATAGAACTGTAATAAATATATTTATTACTTTTATTATTATCAATATAACATGCACTATTTGCCATATTTTACTATTATTATCGCTAGAACTATAATAATTATACTTATTACTCCCGATATTATCAATATAACATGCATTATTACCCATATAATGCAGTTATTATCGCTAGAACTGTAATAATTATACTTATTACTTATATTATTCTCAATATAACATGCATTATTACCCATATTATGCAGTTATTATCGCAAGAACAATAGTAAATATACGTATTACTTTCATTATCATCAATATAACATGCATTATTACCCATATAATGGAGGTATTATTGCTGGAACTGTAATAATTATACTTATTACTTATATTGTTAGCAATATAACGTGCATTATTGCCCATATAATGCAGTTATTATCGCCAGAACTGTAATAATTATACTTATTACTTATATTATTCTGAATATAACATGCATTATTACCCATATTATGCATTTATTATCGCAAGAACTATAATAAATATACGTATTACTTTCATTATCATCAATATAACATGCATTATTACCCATATTATGCAGTTATTATCGCTAGAACTATAATAAATATACGTATTACTTTTATTATCATCAATATAACATGCATTATTACCCATATTATGCAGTTATTATCGCTAGAACTATAATAAATATACTTATTACTCCCTATATTATCAATATAACATGCATTATTACCCATATTATGCAGTTATTATCGCTAGAACTATAATAAATATACGTATTACTTTAATTATCATCAATATAACATGCATTATTACCCATATTATGCAGTCATTATCGATAGAACTGTAATAAATATATTTATTACTTTTATTATTATCAATATAACATGCACTATTTGCCATATTTTACTATTATTATCGCTAGAACTATAATAATTATACTTATTACTCCCGATATTATCAATATAACATGCATTATTACCCATATAATGCAGTTATTATCGCTAGAACTGTAATAATTATACTTATTACTTATATTATTCTCAATATAACATGCATTATTACCCATATTATGCAGTTATTATCGCAAGAACAATAGTAAATATACGTATTACTTTCATTATCATCAATATAACATGCATTATTACCCATATAATGGAGGTATTATTGCTGGAACTGTAATAATTATACTTATTACTTATATTGTTAGCAATATAACGTGCATTATTGCCCATATAATGCAGTTATTATCGCCAGAACTGTAATAATTATACTTATTACTTATATTATTCTGAATATAACATGCATTATTACCCATATTATGCATTTATTATCGCAAGAACTATAATAAATATACGTATTACTTTCATTATCATCAATATAACATGCATTATTACCCATATTATGCAGTTATTATCGCTAGAACTATAATAAATATACGTATTACTTTTATTATCATCAATATAACATGCATTATTACCCATATTATGCAGTTATTATCGCTAGAACTATAATAAATATACTTATTACTCCCTATATTATCAATATAACATGCATTATTACCCATATAATGCAGTTATTATCGCAAGAACTGTAATAATTATACTTATTACTTATATCGTTATCAATATAACATGCATTATTACCCATATAATGGAGGTATTATCGCTAGAACTGTAATAATTATACTTATTACTCCCAATATTATCAATATAACATGCTTTATTACCCATATAATGCAGCTATTATCGCTAGAACTGTAATAATTATACTTATTACTTATATTGTTAGCAATATAACGTGCATTATTGCCCATATAATGCAGTTATTATCGCCAGAACTGTAATAATTATACTTATTACTTATATTATTCTCAATATGACATGCATTATTACCCATATTATGCAGTTATTATCGCTAGAACTATAATAAATATACGTATTACTTTTATTATCATCAATATAACATGCATTATTAGCCATATTATGCAGTTATTATCGATAGAACTGTAATAAATGTACTTATTACTTTTATTACTATCAATATAACATGCACTATTTGCCATATTTTACTATTATTATCGCAAGAACTATAATAATTATACTTATTACTCACGATATTATCAATATAACATGCATTATTACCCATATAATGCAGTTATTATCGCTAGAACTGTAATAATTATACTTATTACTTATACTATTAGCAATATAACGAGCATTATTACCCATATAATGCAGTTATTATCGGCAGAACTGTAATAATTATACTTATTACTTATATTATTAGCAATATAACGTGCATTATTACCCATATTATGCAGTTATTATCGCTAGAACTGTAATAATTATACTTATTACTTAGATTATTATCAATATAACATGCATTATTACCCATATTATGCAGTTATTATCGCTAGAACTATAATAAATATACGTATTACTTTCATTATCATCAATATAACATGCATTATTACCCATATAATGCAGTTATTATCGCTAGAACTGTAATAATTATACTTATTACTTATATTGTTAGCAATATAACGTGCATTATTACCCATATAATGCAGTTATTATCGCTAGAACTGTAATAATTATACTTATTACTTAGATTATTATCAATATAACATGCATTATTACCCATATTATGCAGTTATTATCGCTAGAACTATAATAAATATACGTATTACTTTTATTATCATCAATATAACATGCATTATTACCCATATTATGCAGTTATTATCGATAGAACTGTAATAAATATACTTATTACTCTTATTATTATCAATATAACATGCACTATTTGCCATATTTTACTATTATTATTGCTAGAACTATAATAATTATACTTATTACTCCCAATATTATCAATATAACATGCATTATTACCCATATAATGCAGTTATTATCGCTAGAACTGTAATAATTATACTTATTACTTATATTGTTAGCAATATAACATGCATCATTACCCATATAATGCAGTTATTATCGCTAGAACTGTAATAATTATACTTATTACTTGTATTATTATCAATAAAACATGCATTATTACCCATATTATGCAGTTATTATCGCAAGAACTATAATAAATATACGTATTACTTTCATTATTATCAATATAACATGCATTATTACCCATATTATGCAGTTATTATCGCTAGAACTATAATAAATATACGTATTACTTTTATTATCATCAATATAACATGCATTATTACCCATATTATGCAGTTATTATCGCTAGAACTATAATAAATATACTTATTACTCCCAATATTATCAATATAACATGCATTATTACCCATATAATGGAGGTATTATTGCTAGAACTGTAATAATTATACTGATTGCTTATACTATTAGCAATATAACGTGCATTGTTACCCATATAAAGCAGTTATTATCGCCAGAACTGTAATAATTATACTTATTACTTATATTATTCTCAATATAACATGCATTATTACCCATATTATGCAGTTATTATCGCTAGAACTATAATAAATATACGTATTACTTTTATTATCATCAATATAACATGCATTATTACCCATATTATGCAGTTATTATCGCTAGAACTATAATAAATATACTTATTACTCCCAATATTATCAATATAACATGCATTACTACCCATATAATGGAGGTATTATTGCTAGAACTGTAATAATTATACTGATTGCTTATACTATTAGCAATATAACGTGCATTGTTACCCATATAAAGCAGTTATTATCGCCAGAACTGTAATAATTATACTTATTACTTATATTATTCTCAATATAACATGCATTATTACCCATATTATGCAGTTATTATCGCTAGAACTATAATAAATATACGTATTACTTTCATTATCATCAATATAACATGCATTATTACCCATATAATGGAGGTATTATCGCTAGAACTGTAATAATTATACTTATTTCTTATATTATTATCAATATAACATGCATTATTACCCATATTATGCAGTTATTATCTCTAGAACCATAATAAATATACTTATTACTCCCAATATTATCAATATAACATGCATTATTACCCATATAATGCAGTTATTATCGCAAGAACTGTAATAATTATACTTATTACTTATATCATTATCAATATAACATGCATTATTACCCATATAATGGAGGTATTATCGCTAGAACTGTAATAATTATACTTACTACTCCCAATATTATCAATATAACATGCATTATTACCCATATAATGCAGTTATTATCGCTAGAACTGTAATAATTATACTTATTACTTATATTGTTAGCAATATAACGTGCATTATTACCCATATAATGCAGTTATTATCGCCAGAACTGTAATAATTATACTTATTACTTATATTATTCTCAATATAACATGCATTATTACCCATATTATGCAGTTATTATCGCTAGAACTATAATAAATATACGTATTACTTTTATTATCATCAATATAACATGCATTATTAGCCATATTATGCAGTTATTATCGATAGAACTGTAATAAATGTACTTATTACTTTTATTACTATCAATATAACATGCACTATTTGCCATATTTTACTATTATTATCGCAAGAACTATAATAATTATACTTATTACTCACGATATTATCAATATAACATGCATTATTACCCATATAATGCAGTTATTATCGCTAGAACTGTAATAATTATACTTATTACTTATATTGTTAGCAATATAACGTGCATTATTACCCATATAATGGCGGTATTATCGCTAGAACTGTAATAATTATACTTATTATGTATATTATTATCAATAAAACATGCATTATTACCCATATAATGCAGTTATTATCGCTAGGACTGTAATAATTGTACTCATTACTTATATTATTAGCAATATAACGTGCATTGTTACCCACATAATGCAGTTATTATCGCTAGAACTGTAATAATTATACTTATTACTTATATTATTATCAATATAACATGCATTATTACCCATATAATGGAGGTATTATCGCAAGAACTGTAATAATTATACTTATTACTTATATTATTCTGAATATAACATGCATTATTACCCATATTATGCAGTTATTATCGCTAGAACTATAATAAATATACGTATTACTTTTATTATCATCAATGTTACATGCATTATTACCCATATTATGCAGTTATTATCGATAGAACTTTAATAAATATACTTATTACTCTTATTATTATCAATATAACATGCACTATTTGCCATATTTTACTATTATTATCGCTAGAACTATAATAATTATACTTATTACTCCCAATATTATCAATATAACATGCATTATTACCCATATAATGCAGTTATTATCGCTAGAACTGTAATAATTATACTTATTACTTATATTGTTAGCAATATAACATGCATCATTACCCATATAATGCAGTTATTATCGCTAGAACTGTAATAATTATACTTATTACTTGTATTATTATCAATAAAACATGCAGTATTACCCATATTATGCAGTTATTATCGCTAGAACTATAATAAATATACGTATTACTTTCATTATCATCAATATAACATGCATTATTACCCATATAATGGAGGTATTATCGCAAGAACTGTAATAATTATACTTATTACTTATATTATTCTGAATATAACATGCATTATTACCCATATTATGCAGTTATTATCGCTAGAACTATAATAAATATACGTATTACTTTTATTATCATCAATGTAACATGCATTATTACCCATATTATGCAGTTATTATCGATAGAACTGTAATAAATATACTTATTACTCTTATTATTATCAATATAACATGCACTATTTGCCATATTTTACTATTATTATCGCTACAACTATAATAATTATACTTATTACTCCCAATATTCTCAATATAACATGCATTATTACCCATATTATGCAGTTATTATCGCTAGAACTATAATAAATATACGTATTACTTTCATTATCATCAATATAACATGCATTATTACCCATATAATGGAGGTATTATCGCTAGAACTGTAATAATTATACTTATTTCTTATATTATTATCAATATAACATGCATTATTACCCATATTATGCAGTTATTATCTCTAGAACCATAATAAATATACTTATTACTCCCAATATTATGAATATAACATGCATTATTACCCATATAATGCAGTTATTATCGCAAGAACTGTAATAATTATACTTATTACTTATATCATTATCAATATAACATGCATTATTACCCATATCATGGAGGTATTATCGCTAGAACTGTAATAATTATACTTATTACTCCCAATATTATCAATATAACATGCATTATTACCCATATAATGCAGTTATTATCGCTAGAACTGTAATAATTATACTTATTACTTATATTGTTAGCAATATAACGTGCATTATTACCCATATAATGCAGTTATTATCGCCAGAACTGTAATAATTATACTTATTACTTATATTATTCTCAATATAACATGCATTATTACCCATATTATGCAGTTATTATCGCTAGAACTATAATAAATATACGTATTACTTTTATTATCATCAATATAACATGCATTATTAGCCATATTATGCAGTTATTATCGATAGAACTGTAATAAATGTACTTATTACTTTTATTACTATCAATATAACATGCACTATTTGCCATATTTTACTATTATTATCGCAAGAACTATAATAATTATACTTATTACTCACGATATTATCAATATAACATGCATTATTACCCATATAATGCAGTTATTATCGCTAGAACTGTAATAATTATACTTATTACTTATATTGTTAGCAATATAACGTGCATTATTACCCATATAATGGCGGTATTATCGCTAGAACTGTAATAATTATACTTATTATGTATATTATTATCAATAAAACATGCATTATTACCCATATAATGCAGTTATTATCGCTGTGACTGTAATAATTGTACTCATTATTTATATTATTAGCAATATAACGTGCATTGTTACCCACATAATGCAGTTATTGTCGCTAGAACTGTAATAATTATACTTATTACTTATATTATTATCAATATAACATGCATTATTACCCATATAATGGAGGTATTATCGCAAGAACTGTAATAATTATACTTATTACTTATATTATTCTGAATATAACATGCATTATTACCCATATTATGCAGTTATTATCGCTAGAACTATAATAAATATACGTATTACTTTTATTATCATCAATGTTACATGCATTATTACCCATATTATGCAGTTATTATCGATAGAACTGTAATAAATATACTTATTACTCTTATTATTATCAATATAACATGCACTATTTGCCATATTTTACTATTATTATCGCTAGAACTATAATAATTATACTTATTACTCCCAATATTGTCAATATAACATGCATTATTACCCATATAATGCAGTTATTATCGCTAGAACTGTAATAATTATACTTATTACTTATATTGTTAGCAATATAACATGCATCATTACCCATATAATGCAGCTATTATCGCAGGAACTGTAATAATTATACTTATTACTTGTATTATTATCAATAAAACATGCAGTATTACCCATATTATGCAGTTATTATCGCTAGAACTATAATAAATATACGTATTACTTTCATTATCATCAATATAACATGCATTATTACCCATATAATGGAGGTATTATCGCTAGAACTGTAATAATTATACTTATTACTTATATTATTATCAATATAACATGCATTATTACCCATATTATGCAGTTATTATCTCTAGAACCATAATAAATATACTTATTACTCCCAATATTATCAATATAACATGCATTATTACCCACATAATGCAGTTATTATCGCTAGAACTGTAATAATTATACTTATTACTTATATTATTATCAATATAACATGCATTATTACCCATATAATGGAGGTATTATCGCAAGAACTGTAATAATTATACTTATTACTTATATTATTCTGAATATAACATGCATTATTACCCATATTATGCAGTTATTATCGCTAGAACTATAATAAATATACGTATTACTTTTATTATCATCAATGTAACATGCATTATTACCCATATTATGCAGTTATTATCGCTAGAACTATAATAAATATACGTATTACTTTTATTATCATCAATATAACATGCATTATTAGCCATATTATGCAGTTATTATCGATAGAACTGTAATAAATGTACTTATTACTTTTATTACTATCAATATAACATGCACTATTTGCCATATTTTACTATTATTATCGCAAGAACTATAATAATTATACTTATTACTCACGATATTATCAATATAACATGCATTATTACCCATATAATGCAGTTATTATCGCTAGAACTGTAATAATTATACTTATTACTTATATTGTTAGCAATATAACGTGCATTATTACCCATATAATGGCGGTATTATCGCTAGAACTGTAATAATTATACTTATTACTTATATTATTATCAATAAAACATGCATTATTACCCATATAATGCAGTTATTATCGCTAGGACTGTAATAATTGTACTCATTACTTATATTATTAGCAATATAACGTGCATTGTTACCCACATAATGCAGTTATTATCGCTAGAACTGTAATAATTATACTTATTACTTATATTATTATCAATATAACATGCATTATTACCCATATAATGGAGGTATTATCGCAAGAACTGTAATAATTATACTTATTACTTATATTATTCTGAATGTAACATGCATTATTACCCATATTATGCAGTTATTATCGCTAGAACTATAATAAATATACGTATTACTTTTATTATCATCAATGTTACATGCATTATTACCCATATTATGCAGTTATTATCGATAGAACTGTAATAAATATACTTATTACTCTTATTATTATCAATATAACATGCACTATTTGCCATATTTTACTATTATTATCGCTAGAACTATAATAATTATACTTATTACTCCCAATATTGTCAATGTAACATGCATTATTACCCATATTATGCAGTTATTATCGATAGAACTGTAATAATTATACTTATTACTTATATTGTTAGCAATATAACATGCATCATTACCCATATAATGCAGCTATTATCGCTAGAACTGTAATAATTATACTTATTACTTGTATTATTATCAATAAAACATGCAGTGTTACCCATATTATGCAGTTATTATCGCTAGAACTATAATAAATATACGTATTACTTTCATTATCATCAATATAACATGCATTATTACCCATATAATGGAGGTATTATCGCTAGAACTGTAATAATTATACTTATTACTTATATTATTATCAATATAACATGCATTATTACCCATATTATGCAGTTATTATCTCTAGAACCATAATAAATATACTTATTACTCCCAATATTATCAATATAACATGCATTATTACCCACATAATGCAGTTATTATCGCTAGAACTGTAATAATTATACTTATTACTTATATTATTATCAATATAACATGCATTATTACCCATATAATGGAGGTATTATCGCAAGAACTGTAATAATTATACTTATTACTTATATTATTCTGAATATAACATGCATTATTACCCATATTATGCAGTTATTATCGCTAGAACTATAATAAATATACGTATTACTTTTATTATCATCAATGTAACATGCATTATTACCCATATTATGCAGTTATTATCGATAGAACTGTAATAAATATACTTATTACTCTTATTATTATCAATATAACATGCACTATTTGCCATATTTTACTATTATTATCGCTAGAACTATAATAATTATACTTATTACTCCCAATATTATCAATATAACATGCATTATTACCCATATAATGCAGTTATTATCGCTAGAACTGTAATAATTATACTGATTGCTTATACTATTAGCAATATAACGTGCATTGTTACCCATATAAAGCAGTTATTATGGCCAGAACTGTAATAATTATACTTATTACTTATATTATTCTCAATATAACATGCATTATTACCCATATTATGCAGTTATTATCGCTAGAACTATAATAAATATACGTATTACTTTCATTATCATCAATATAACATGCATTATTACCCATATAATGGAGGTATTATCGCTAGAACTGTAATAATTATACTTATTTCTTATATTATTATCAATATAACATGCATTATTACCCATATTATGCAGTTATTATCTCTAGAACCATAATAAATATACTTATTACTCCCAATATTATCAATATAACATGCATTATTACCCATATAATGCAGTTATTATCGCAAGAACTGTAATAATTATACTTATTACTTATATCATTATCAATATAACATGCATTATTACCCATATCATGGAGGTATTATCGCTAGAACTGTAATAATTATACTTATTACTCCCAATATTATCAATATAACATGCATTATTACCCATATAATGCAGTTATTATCGCTAGAACTGTAATAATTATACTTATTACTTATATTGTTAGCAATATAACGTGCATTATTACCCATATAATGCAGTTATTATCGCCAGAACTGTAATAATTATACTTATTACTTATATTATTCTCAATATAACATGCATTATTACCCATATTATGCAGTTATTATCGCTAGAACTATAATAAATATACGTATTACTTTTATTATCATCAATATAACATGCATTATTAGCCATATTATGCAGTTATTATCGATAGAACTGTAATAAATGTGCTTATTACTTTTATTACTATCAATATAACATGCACTATTTGCCATATTTTACTATTATTATCGCAAGAACTATAATAATTATACTTATTACTCACGATATTATCAATATAACATGCATTATTACCCATATAATGCAGTTATTATCGCTAGAACTGTAATAATTATACTTATTACTTATATTGTTAGCAATATAACGTGCATTATTACCCATATAATGGCGGTATTATCGCTAGAACTGTAATAATTATACTTATTACTTATATTATTATCAATAAAACATGCATTATTACCCATATAATGCAGTTATTATCGCTAGGACTGTAATAATTGTACTCATTACTTATATTATTAGCAATATAACGTGCATTGTTACCCACATAATGCAGTTATTATCGCTAGAACTGTAATAATTATACTTATTACTTATATTATTATCAATATAACATGCATTATTACCCATATAATGGAGGTATTATCGCAAGAACTGTAATAATTATACTTATTACTTATATTATTCTGAATGTAACATGCATTATTACCCATATTATGCAGTTATTATCGCTAGAACTATAATAAATATACGTATTACTTTTATTATCATCAATGTTACATGCATTATTACCCATATTATGCAGTTATTATCGATAGAACTGTAATAAATATACTTATTACTCTTATTATTATCAATATAACATGCACTATTTGCCATATTTTACTATTATTATCGCTAGAACTATAATAATTATACTTATTACTCCCAATATTATCAATATAACATGCATTATTACCCATATAATGCAGTTATTATCGCTAGAACTGTAATAATTATACTTATTACTTATATTGTTAGCAATATAACATGCATCATTACCCATATAATGCAGTTATTATCGCTAGAACTGTAATAATTATACTTATTACTTGTATTATTATCAATAAAACATGGATTATTACCCATATTATGCAGTTATTATCGCTAGAACTATAATAAATATACGTATTACTTTCATTATCATCAATATAACATGCATTATTACCCATATAATGGAGGTATTATCGCTAGAACTGTAATAATTATACTTATTACTTATATTATTATCAATATAACATGCATTATTACCCATATTATGCAGTTATTATCTCTAGAACCATAATAAATATACTTATTACTCCCAATATTATCAATATAACATGCATTATTACCCACATAATGCAGTTATTATCGCTAGAACTGTAATAATTATACTTATTACTTATATTATTATCAATATAACATGCATTATTACCCATATAATGGAGGTATTATCGCAAGAACTGTAATAATTATACTTATTACTTATATTATTCTGAATATAACATGCATTATTACCCATATTATGCAGTTATTATCGCTAGAACTATAATAAATATACGTATTACTTTTATTATCATCAATGTAACATGCATTATTACCCATATTATGCAGCTATTATCGATAGAACTGTAATAAATATACTTATTACTCTTATTATTATCAATATAACATGCACTATTTGCCATATTTTACTATTATTATCGCTAGAACTATAATAATTATACTTATTACTCCCAATATTATCAATATAACATGCATTATTACCCATGTAATGCAGTTATTATCGCTAGAACTGTAATAATTATACTTATTACTTATATTGTTAGCAATATAACATGCATTATTACCCATATAATGCAGTCATTATCGCTAGAACTGTAATAATTATACTTATTACTTATAATATTATCAATATAACATGCATTATTACCCATATAATGGAGGTATTATTGCTAGGACTGTAATAATTATACTTATTACTTATACTATTAGCAATATAACGTGCATTGTTACCCATATAATGCAGTTATTATCGCCAGAACTGTAATAATTATACTTATTACTTATATTATTCTCAATATAACATGCATTATTACCCATATTATGCAGTTATTATCGCAAGAACTATAATAAATATACGTATTACTTTCATTATCATCAATATAACATGCATTATTACCCATATAATGGAGGTATTATTGCTAGAACTGTAATAATTATACTTATTACTTATATTATTATAAATATAACATGCATTAATACCCATATTATGCAGTTATTATCGCTAGAACTATAATAAATGCACTTATTACTCCCAATATTATCAATGTAACATGCATTATTACCCATATAATGCAGTTATTATCGCTAGAACTGTAATAATTATACTTATTAGTTATATTATTAGCAATATAACGTGCATTATTACCCATATAATGCAGTTATTATCGCTAGAACTGTAATAATTGTACTCATTACTTATATTATTAGCAATATAACGTGCATTATTACCCATATTATGCAGTTATTATCGCTAGAACTGTAATAATTATACTTATTACATATATTATTATCAATATAACATGCATTATTACCCATATTATGCAGTTATTATCGCTAAAACTATAATCAATATACGTATTACTTTTATTATCATGAATATAACATGCATTATTACCCATATGATGCAGTTATTATCGCTAGAACTGTAATAATTATACTTATTACTTATGTTATTATCAATATAACATGCATTATTACCCATATAATGCAGTTATTATCGCTAGAACTGTAATAATTGTACTCATTACTTATATTATTAGCAATATAACGTGCATTATTACCCATATTATGCAGTTATTATCGCTGGAACTGTAATAATTATACTTATTACTTATATCATTATCAATATAACATGCATTATTACCCATATAATGCAGTTATTATCGCTAGAACTGTAATAATTATACTTATTACTTATATTATTAGCAATATAACGTGCATTATTACCCATATTATGCAGTTATTATCGCTAGAACTGTAATAATTATACTTATTACTTATATTATTATCAATATAACATGCATTATTACCCATATAATGGAGGTATTATCGCAAGAACTGTAATAATTATACTTATTACTTATACTATTAGCAATATAACGTGCATTATTACCCATATAATGCAGTTATTATCGCCAGAACTGTAATAATTATACTTACTACTTATATTATTCTCAATATAACATGCATTATTACCCATATTATGCAGTTATTATCGCTAGAACTATAATAAATATACGTATTACTTTCATTATCATCAATATAACATGCATTATTACCCATATAATGGAGGTATTATCGCTAGAACTGTAATAATTATACTTATTACTTATATTATTATCAATATAACATGCATTATTACCCATATTATGCAGTTATTATCGCTAGAACTATAATAAATATACGTATTACTTTTATTATCATCAATGTTACATGCATTATTACCCATATTATGCAGTTATTATCGATAGAACTGTAATAAATATACTTATTACTCTTATTATTATCAATATAACATGCACTATTTGCCATATTTTACTATTATTATCGCTAGAACTATAATAATTATACTTATTACTCCCAATATTATCAATATAACATGCATTATTACCCATATAATGCAGTTATTATCGCTAGAACTGTAATAATTATACTTATTACTTATATTGTTAGCAATATAACATGCATCATTACCCATATAATGCAGTTATTATCGCTAGAACTGTAATAATTATTCTTATTACTTGTATTATTATCAATAAAACATGCATTATTACCCATATTATGCAGTTATTATCGCTAGAACTATAATAAATATACGTATTACTTTCATTATCATCAATATAACATGCATTATTACCCATATAATGGAGGTATTATCGCTAGAACTGTAATAATTATACTTATTACTTATATTATTATCAATATAACATGCATTATTACCCATATTATGCAGTTATTATCTCTAGAACCATAATAAATATACTTATTACTCCCAATATTATCAATATAACATGCATTATTACCCACATAATGCAGTTATTATCGCTAGAACTGTAATAATTATACTTATTACTTATATTATTATCAATATAACATGCATTATTACCCATATAATGGAGGTATTATCGCAAGAACTGTAATAATTATACTTATTACTTATATTATTCTGAATATAACATGCATTATTACCCATATTATGCAGTTATTATCGCTAGAACTATAATAAATATACGTATTACTTTTATTATCATCAATATAACATGCATTATTACCCATATAATGGAGGTATTATCGCTAGAACTGTAATAATTATACTCATTACTTATATTATTATCAATATAACGTGCATTACTACCCATATTATGCAGTTATTATCGCTAGAACTGTAATAATTATACTTATTACTTACATTATTCTCAATATAACATGCATTATTACCCATATAATGGAGGTATTATCGCTAGAACTGTAATAATTATACTTATTACTTATACTATTACCAATATAACGTGCATTATTACCCATATAATGCAGTTATTATCGCCAGAACTGTAATAATTATACTTATTACTTATATTATTCTCAATATAACATGCATTATTACCCATATTATGCAGTTATTATCGATAGAACTGTAATAAATATACTTATTACTCTTATTATTATCAATATAACATGCACTATTTGCCATATTTTACTATTATTATCGCTAGAACTATAATAATTATACTTATTACTTACATTATTATCAATATAACATGCATTATTACCCATATTATGCAGTTATTATCGCTAGAATTATAATAAATATACGTATCACTTTCATTATCATCAATATAACATGCATTATTACCCATATAATGCAGTTATTATCGCTAGAACTGTAATAATTATACTTATTACTTATATTATTAGCAATATAACGTGCATTATTACCCATATTATGCAGTTATTATCGCTAGAACTGTAATAATTATACTTATTACTTATATTATTATCAATATAACATGCATTATTACCCATATAATGGAGGTATTATCGCAAGAACTGTAATAATTATACTTATTACTTATACTATTAGCAATATAACGTGCATTATTACCCATATAATGCAGTTATTATCGCCAGAACTGTAATAATTATACTTACTACTTATATTATTCTCAATATAACATGCATTATTACCCATATTATGCAGTTATTATCGCTAGAACTATAATAAATATACGTATTACTTTCATTATCATCAATATAACATGCATTATTACCCATATAATGGAGGTATTATCGCTAGAACTGTAATAATTATACTTATTACTTATATTATTATCAATATAACATGCATTATTACCCATATTATGCAGTTATTATCGCTAGAACTATAATAAATATACGTATTACTTTTATTATCATCAATGTTACATGCATTATTACCCATATTATGCAGTTATTATCGATAGAACTGTAATAAATATACTTATTACTCTTATTATTATCAATATAACATGCACTATTTGCCATATTTTACTATTATTATCGCTAGAACTATAATAATTATACTTATTACTCCCAATATTATCAATATAACATGCATTATTACCCATATAATGCAGTTATTATCGCTAGAACTGTAATAATTATACTTATTACTTATATTGTTAGCAATATAACATGCATCATTACCCATATAATGCAGTTATTATCGCTAGAACTGTAATAATTATTCTTATTACTTGTATTATTATCAATAAAACATGCATTATTACCCATATTATGCAGTTATTATCGCTAGAACTATAATAAATATACGTATTACTTTCATTATCATCAATATAACATGCATTATTACCCATATAATGGAGGTATTATCGCTAGAACTGTAATAATTATACTTATTACTTATATTATTATCAATATAACATGCATTATTACCCATATTATGCAGTTATTATCTCTAGAACCATAATAAATATACTTATTACTCCCAATATTATCAATATAACATGCATTATTACCCACATAATGCAGTTATTATCGCTAGAACTGTAATAATTATACTTATTACTTATATTATTATCAATATAACATGCATTATTACCCATATAATGGAGGTATTATCGCAAGAACTGTAATAATTATACTTATTACTTATATTATTCTGAATATAACATGCATTATTACCCATATTATGCAGTTATTATCGCTAGAACTATAATAAATATACGTATTACTTTTATTATCATCAATATAACATGCATTATTACCCATATAATGGAGGTATTATCGCTAGAACTGTAATAATTATACTCATTACTTATATTATTATCAATATAACGTGCATTACTACCCATATTATGCAGTTATTATCGCTAGAACTGTAATAATTATACTTATTACTTACATTATTCTCAATATAACATGCATTATTACCCATATAATGGAGGTATTATCGCTAGAACTGTAATAATTATACTTATTACTTATACTATTACCAATATAACGTGCATTATTACCCATATAATGCAGTTATTATCGCCAGAACTGTAATAATTATACTTATTACTTATATTATTCTCAATATAACATGCATTATTACCCATATTATGCAGTTATTATCGATAGAACTGTAATAAATATACTTATTACTCTTATTATTATCAATATAACATGCACTATTTGCCATATTTTACTATTATTATCGCTAGAACTATAATAATTATACTTATTACTTACATTATTATCAATATAACATGCATTATTACCCATATTATGCAGTTATTATCGCTAGAATTATAATAAATATACGTATCACTTTCATTATCATCAATATAACATGCATTATTACCCATATAATGGAGGTATTATTGCTAGAACTGTAATAATTATACTTATTACTTATATTATTATCAATATAACATGCATTATTACCCATATTATGCAGTTATTATCGCTAGAACTATAATAAATACACTTATTACTCCCAATATTATCAATGTAACATGCATTATTACCCATATAATGCAGTTATTATCGCTAGAACTGTAATAATTATACTTATTACTTAGATTATTATCAATATAACATGCATTATTACCCATATTATGCAGTTATTATCGCTAGAACTGTAATAAATATACGTATTACTTTTATTATCATCAATATAACATGCATTATTACCCATATTATGCAGTTATTATCGCTAGAACTATAATAAATACACTTATTACTCCCAATATTATCAATGTAACATGCATTATTACCCATATAATGCAGTTATTATCGCTAGAACTGTAATAATTATACTTATTCCTTATATTGTTAGCAATATAACGTGCATTATTACCCATATAATGCAGTTATTATCGCTAGAACTGTAATAATTATACTTATTACTTATATTATTCTCAATATAACATGCATTATTACCCATATTATGCAGTTATTATCGCTAGAACTATAATAAATATACGTATTACTTTCATTATCATCAATATAACATGCATTATTACCTATATTATGCAGTTATTATCGCTAGAACTGTAATAATTATACTTATTACTTATACTATTAGCAATATAACGAGCATTATTACCCATATTATGCATTTATTATCGCAAGAACTATAATAAATATACGTATTACTTTCATTATCATCAATATAACATGCATTATTACCCATATTATGCAGTTATTATCGCTAGAACGGTAATAATTATACTTATTGCTTATATTATTATCAATATAACATGCATTATTACCCAAATTATGCAGTTATTATCTCTAGAACCATAATAAATATACTTATTACTCCCAATATTATCAATATAACATGCACTTTTACCCATATAATGCAGTTATTATCGCTAGAACTGTAATAATTATACTTATTACTTATATTGTTAGCAATATAACGTGCATTATTACCCATATAATGCAGTTATTATCGCTAGAACTGTAATAATTATACTTATTACTTATATTATTCTCAATATAACATGCATTATTACCCATATTATGCAGTTATTATCGCTAGAACTATAATAAATATACGTATTACTTTCATTATCATCAATATAACATGCATTATTACCCATATAATGCAGTTATTATCGCCAGAACTGTAACAATTATACTTATTACTTATATTGTTAGCAATATAACGTGCATTATTACCCATATAATGCAGTTATTACCGCCAGAACTGTAATAATTATACTTATTACTTATATTATTATCAATAAAACATGCATTATTACCCATATAATGCAGTTATTACCGCTAGAACTGTAATAATTGTACTCATTACTTATATTATTAGCAATATAACGTGCATTATTACCCATATTATGCAGTTATTATCGCTAGAACTGTAATAATTATACTTATTACTTATACTATTAGCAATATAACGTGCATTATTACCCATATAATGCAGTTATTATCGGCAGAACTGTAATAATTATACTTATTACTTATATTATTCTCAATATAACATGCATTATTACCCATATTATGCAGTTATTATCTCTAGAACCATAATAAATATACTTATTACTCCCAATATTATCAATATAACATGCATTTTTAACCATATAATGCAGTTATTATCGCTAGAACTGTAATAATTATACTTATTACTTATATTATTCTCAATATAACATGCATTATTACCCATATTATGCAGTTATTATCGCTAGAACTATAATAAATATACGTATTACTTTCATTATCATCAATATAACATGCATTATTACCCATATAATGGAGGTATTATCGCTAGAACTGTAATAATTATACTTAATACTTATATTATTATCAATATAACATGCATTATTACCCATATTATGCAGTTATTATCTCTAGAACCATAATAAATATACTTATTACTCCCAATATTATCAATATAACATGCATTTTTAACCATATAATGCAGTTATTATCGCTAGAACTGTAATAATTATACTTATTACTTATATTGTAAGCAATATAACGTGCATTATTACCCATATAATGCAGTTATTATCGCTAGAACTGTAATAATTGTACTCATTACTTATATTATTAGCAATATAACGTGCATTATTACCCATATTATGCAGTTATTATCGCTAGAACTGTAATAATTATACTTATTACTTATACTATTAGCAATATAACGTGCATTATTACCCATATTATGCAGTTATTATCGCTAGAACTATAATAAATATACGTATTACTTTCATTATCATCAATATAACATGCATTATTACCCATATAATGGAGGTATTATCGCTAGAACTGTAATAATTATACTTATTACTTATATTATTATCAATATAACATGCATTATTACCCATATTATGCAGTTATTATCTCTAGAACCATAATAAATATACTTATTACTCCCAATATTATCAATATAACATGCACTTTTTCCCATATAATGCAGTTATTATCGCTGGAACTGTAATAATTATACTTATTACTTATATTGTTAGCAATATAACGTGCATTATTACCCATATAATGCAGTTATTATCGCTAGAACTGTAATAATTATACTTATTACTTATATTATGCTCAATATAACATGCATTATTACCCATATTATGCATTTATTATCGCAAGAACTATAATAAATATACGTATTACTTTCATTATCATCAACATAACATGCATTATTACCCATATAATGCAGTTATTATCGCTAGAACTGTAATAATTATACTTATTACTTATATTATTATCAATAAAACGTGCATTATTACCCATGTTATGCAGTTATTATCGCTAGAACTGTAATAATTATACTTATTACTTATATTATTATCAATATAACATGCATTATTACCCATATTATGCAGTTATTATCTCTAGAACCATAATAAATATACTTATTACTCCCAATATTATCAATATAACATGCATTGTTACCCATATAATGCAGTTATTATCGCCAGAACTGTAATAATTGTAGTCATTACTTATATTATTAGCAATATAACGTGCATTATTACCCATATTATGCAGTTATTATCGCTAGAACTGTAATAATTATACTTATTACTTATATCATTATCAATATAACATGCATTATTACCCATATAATGGAGGTATTATCGCTAGAACTGTAATAATTATACTTATTACTTATACTATTAGCAATATAACGTGCATTATTACCCATATTATGCAGTTATTATCGCTAGAACTGTAATAGTTATACTTATTACTTATATCATTATCAATATAACATGCATTATTACCCATATAATGGAGGTATTATCGCTAGAACTGTAATAATTATACTTATTACTTATACTATTAGCAATATAACGTGCATTATTACCCATATAATGCAGTTATTATCGCTAGAACTGTAATAATTATACTTATTACTTAGATTATTATCAATATAACATGCATTATTACCCATATTATGCAGTTATTATCTCTAGAACCATAATAAATATACTTATTACTCCCAATATTATCAATATAACATGCATTTTTACCCATATAATGCAGTTATTATCGATAGAACTGTAATAAATATACTTATTACTTTTATTATTATCCATATGACATGCACTATTTGCCATATTTTACTATTATTATCGCTAGAACTATAATAATTATACTTATTACTCCCGATATTATCAATATAACATGCATTATTACCCATATAATGCAGTTATTATCGCTAGAACTGTAATAATTATACTTATTACTTATATTATTAGCAATATAACGTGCATTATTACCCATATAATGCAGTTATTATCGCTAGAACTGTACTAATTATACTTATTACTTATATTATTATCAATAAAACATGCATTATTACCCATATTATGCAGTTATTATCTCTAGAACCATAATAAATATACTTATTACTCCCAATATTATCAATATAACATGCATTTTTACCCATATAATGCAGTTATTATCACTAGAACTGTAATAATTATACTTATTACTTATACTATTAGCAATATAACATGCACTATTTGCCATATTTTACTATTATTATCGCTAGAACTATAATAATTATACTTATTACTCCCGATATTATCAATATAACATGCATTATTACCCATATTATGCAGTTATTATCGCTAGAACTGTAATAAATATACGTATTACTTTTATTATCATCAATATAACATGCATTATTACCCATATAATGCAGTTATTATCGCCAGAACTGTAATAATTATACTTATTACTTATATTATTCTCAATATAACATGCATTATTACCCATATTATGCAGTTATTATCGCTAGAACTATAATAAACATACGTATTACTTTCATTATCATCAACATAACATGCATTATTACCCATATTATGCAGTTATTATCGATAGAACAGTAATAAATATACTTACTACTTTTACTATTAAAAATATGACATGCACTATTAGCCATATTTTACTATTATTATCGCTAGAACTATAATAATTATACTTATTACTCCCGATATTATCAATATAACATGCCTTATTAGGCATATAATGCAGTTATTATCGCTAGAACTGTAATAATTGTACTCATTACTTATATTATTAGCAATATAACGTGCATTATTACCCATATTATGCAGTTATTATCGCTAGAACTGTAATAATTATACTTATTACTTATATTATTATCAATATAACATGCATTATTACCCATATAATGGACGTATTATCACTAGAACTGTAATAATTATACTTATTACTTATACTATTACCAATATAACGTGCATTATTACCCATATAATGCAGTTATTATCGCCAGAACTGTAATAATTATACTTAATACTTATATCATTATCAATATAACATGCATTATTACCCGTATAATGGAGGTATTATCGCTAGAACTGTAATAATTATACTTATTACTTAGATTATTATGAATAACAACATGCATTATTACCCATATTATGCAGTTATTATCGCTAGAACTATAATAAATATACGTATTACTTTTATTATCATCAATATAACATGCATTATTACCCATATAATGCAGTTATTATCGCTAGAACTGTAATAATTATACTCATTACTTATATTATTAGCAATATAACGTGCATTATTACCCATATTATGCAGTTATTATCGCTAGAACTGTAATAATTATACTTATTACTTATATCATTATCAATATAACATGCATTATTACCCATATAATGGAGGTATTATCGCTAGAACTGTAATAATTATACTTATTACTTATACTATTAGCAATATAACGTGCATTATTACCCATATTATGCAGTTATTATCGCTAGAACTGTAATAGTTATACTTATTACTTATATCATTATCAATATAACATGCATTATTACCCATATAATGGAGGTATTATCGCTAGAACTGTAATAATTATACTTATTACTTATACTATTAGCAATATAACGTGCATTATTACCCATATAATGCAGTTATTATCGCTAGAACTGTAATAATTATACTTATTACTTAGATTATTATCAATATAACATGCATTATTACCCATATTATGCAGTTATTATCTCTAGAACCATAATAAATATACTTATTACTCCCAATATTATCAATATAACATGCATTTTTACCCATATAATGCAGTTATTATCGATAGAACTGTAATAAATATACTTATTACTTTTATTATTATCCATATGACATGCACTATTTGCCATATTTTACTATTATTATCGCTTGAACTATAATAATTATACTTATTACTCCCGATATTATCAATATAACATGCATTATTACCCATATAATGCAGTTATTATCGCTAGAACTGTAATAATTATACTTATTACTTATATTATTAGCAATATAACGTGCATTATTACCCATATAATGCAGTTATTATCGCTAGAACTGTACTAATTATACTTATTACTTATATTATTATCAATAAAACATGCATTATTACCCATATTATGCAGTTATTATCTCTAGAACCATAATAAATATACTTATTACTCCCAATATTATCAATATAACATGCATTTTTACCCATATAATGCAGTTATTATCACTAGAACTGTAATAATTATACTTATTACTTATACTATTAGCAATATAACATGCACTATTTGCCATATTTTACTATTATTATCGCTAGAACTATAATAATTATACTTATTACTCCCGATATTATCAATATAACATGCATTATTACCCATATTATGCAGTTATTATCGCTAGAACTGTAATAAATATACGTATTACTTTTATTATCATCAATATAACATGCATTATTACCCATATTATGCAGTTATTATCGCTAGAACTGTAATAATTATACTTATTACTTATACTATTAGCAATATAACGTGCATTATTACCCATATAATGCAGTTATTATCGCCAGAACTGTAATAATTATACTTATTACTTATATTATTCTCAATATAACATGCATTATTACCCATATTATGCAGTTATTATCGCTAGAACTATAATAAACATACGTATTACTTTCATTATCATCAACATAACATGCATTATTACCCATATTATGCAGTTATTATCGATAGAACAGTAATAAATATACTTACTACTTTTACTATTAAAAATATGACATGCACTATTAGCCATATTTTACTATTATTATCGCTAGAACTATAATAATTATACTTATTACTCCCGATATTATCAATATAACATGCCTTATTAGGCATATAATGCAGTTATTATCGCTAGAACTGTAATAATTGTACTCATTACTTATATTATTAGCAATATAACGTGCATTATTACCCATATTATGCAGTTATTATCGCTAGAACTGTAATAATTATACTTATTACTTATATTATTATCAATATAACATGCATTATTACCCATATAATGGACGTATTATCACTAGAACTGTAATAATTATACTTATTACTTATACTATTACCAATATAACGTGCATTATTACCCATATAATGCAGTTATTATCGCCAGAACTGTAATAATTATACTTAATACTTATATCATTATCAATATAACATGCATTATTACCCGTATAATGGAGGTATTATCGCTAGAACTGTAATAATTATACTTATTACTTAGATTATTATGAATAACAACATGCATTATTACCCATATTATGCAGTTATTATCGCTAGAACTATAATAAATATACGTATTACTTTTATTATCATCAATATAACATGCATTATTACCCATATAATGCAGTTATTATCGCTAGAACTGTAATAATTATACTCATTACTTATATTATTAGCAATATAACGTGCATTATTACCCATATTATGCAGTTATTATCGCTAGAACTGTAATAATTATACTTATTACTTATATTATTATCAATATAACATGCATTATTACCCATATAATGGAGGTATTATCGCTAGAACTGTAATAATTATACTTATTACTTATACTACTAGCAATATAACGTGCATTATTACCCATATAATGCAGTTATTATCGCCAGAACTGTAATAATTATACTTATTACTTATATTATTCTCAATATAACTGCATTATTACCCATATAATGCAGTTATTATCGCTAGAACTGTAATAATTGTACTCATTACTTATATTATTAGCAATATAACGTGCATTATTACCCATATTATGCAGTTATTATCGCTACAACTGTAATAAATATACTCATTACTTATATTATTAGCAATATAACGTGCATTATTACCCATATTATGCAGTTATTATCGCTAGAACTGTAATAATTATACTTATTACTTAAAGTATTATCAATATAACATGCATTATTACCCATATAATGCAGTTATTATCGCTAGAACTGTAATAATTATACTTATTACTTATATTGTTAGCAATATAACATGCATTATTACCCATATAATGCAGTTATTATCGCTAGAACTGTAATAATTATACTTAATACTTATATCATTATCAATATAACATGCATTATTACCCATATAATGGAGGTATTATCGCTAGAACTGTAATAATTATACTTATTACTTATACTATTACCAATATAACGTGCATTATTACCCATATAATGCAGTTATTATCGCCAGAACTGTAATAATTATACTTAATACTTATATCATTATCAATATAACATGCATTATTACCCATATAATGCAGTTATTATCGCTAGAACTGTAATAATTATACTCATTACTTATATTATTAGCAATATAACGTGCATTATTACCCATATTATGCAGTTATTATCGCTAGAACTGTAATAATTATACTTATTACTTATACTATTATCAATATAACGTGCATTGTTACCCATATAATGCAGCTATTATCGCCAGAACTGTAATAATTATACTTATTACTTATATTATTCTCAATATAATATGCATTATTACCCATATGATGCAGTTATTATCGCAAGAACTATAATAAATATACGTATCACTTTCATTATCATCAATATAACATGCATTATTACCCATATAATGGAGGTATTATTGCTAGAACTGTAATAATTATACTTATTACTTATATTATTATCAATATAACATGCATTATTACCCATATTATGCAGTTATTATCGCTAGAACTATAATAAATACACTTATTACTCCCAATATTATCAATGTAACATGCATTATTACCCATATAATGCAGTTATTATCGCTAGAACTGTAATAATTATACTTGTTACTTATATTATTAGCAATATAACGTGCATTATTACCCATATAATGCAGTTATTATCGCTAGAACTGTAATAATTGTACTCATTACTTATATTATTAGCAATATAACGTGCATTATTACCCATATTATGTAGTTATTATCGCTAGAACTGTATTAATTATACTTATTTCTTATATCATTATCAATATAACATGCATTATTACCCATATAATGGAGGTATTATCGTTAGAACTGTAATAATTATACTTATTACTTAGATTATTATCAATATAACATGCATTATTACCCATATTATGCAGTTATTATCGCTAGAACTATAATAAATATACGTATTACTTTTATTATCATCAATATAACATGCATTATTACCCATATAATGCAGTTATTATCGCTAGAACTGTAATAATTATACTCATTACTTATATTATTATCAATATAACGTGCATTACTACCCATATTATGCAGTTATTATCGCTAGAACTGTAATAATTATACTTATTACTTACATTATTCTCAATATAACATGCATTATTACCCATATAATGGAGGTATTATCGCTAGAACTGTAATAATTATACTTATTACTTATACTATTACCAATATAACGTGCATTATTACCCATATAATGCAGTTATTATCGCCAGAACTGTAATAATTATACTTATTACTTATATTATTCTCAATATAACATGCATTATTACCCATATAATGCAGTTATTATCGCTAGAACTGTAATAATTGTACTCATTACTTATATTATTAGCAATATAACGTGCATTATTACCCATATTATGCAGTTATTATCGCTAGAACTGTAATAATTATACTTATTACTTATATTATTATCAATATAACATGCATTATTACCCATATTATGCAGTTATTATCTCTAGAACCATAATCAATATACTTATTACTCCCAATATTATCAATATAACATGCATTTTTACCCATATAATGCAGTTATTATCGCTAGAACTGTAATAATTATACTTATTACTTATATTGTTAGCAACATAACATGCATTATTACCCATATTATGCAGTTATTATCTCTAGAACCATAATCAATATACTTATTACTCCCAATATTATCAATATAACATGCATTTTTACCCATATAATGCAGTTATTATCGCTAGAACTGTAATAATTATACTTATTACTTATATTGTTAGCAACATAACATGCATTATTACACATATTATGCAGTTATTATCGATAGAACTGTAATAAATATACTTACTACTTTTACTATTAAAAATATGACATGCACTATTAGCCATATTTTACTATTATTATCGCTAGAACTATAATAATTATACTTATTACTCCCGATATTATCAATATAACATGCCTTATTAGGCATATAATGCAGTTATTATCGCTAGAACTGTAATAAGTGTACTCATTACTTATATTATTAGCAATATAACGTGCATTATTACCCATATTATGCAGTTATTATCGCTAGAACTGTAATAAATATACTCATTACTTATATTATTAGCAATATAACGTGCATTATTACCCATATAATGCAGTTATTATCTTTAGAACTGTAATAATTATACTCATTACTTATATTTTTAGCAATATAACGTGCATTAGTACCCATATTATGCAGTTATTATCGCTAGAACTGTAATAATTATACTTATTACTTATACTATTATCAATATAACGTGCATTGTTACCCATATAATGCAGCTATTATCGCCAGAACTGTAATAATTATACTTATTACTTATATTATTCTCAATATAATATGCATTATTACCCATATGATGCAGTTATTATCGCAAGAACTATAATAAATATACGTATCACTTTCATTATCATCAATATAACATGCATTATTACCCATATAATGGAGGTATTATTGCTAGAACTGTAATAATTATACTTATTACTTATATTATTATCAATATAACATGCATTATTACCCATATTATGCAGTTATTATCGCTAGAACTATAATAAATACACTTATTACTCCCAATATTATCAATGTAACATGCATTATTACCCATATAATGCAGTTATTATCGCTAGAACTGTAATAATTATACTTGTTACTTATATTATTAGCAATATAACGTGCATTATTACCCATATAATGCAGTTATTATCGCTAGAACTGTAATAATTGTACTCATTACTTATATTATTAGCAATATAACGTGCATTATTACCCATATTATGTAGTTATTATCGCTAGAACTGTATTAATTATACTTATTTCTTATATCATTATCAATATAACATGCATTATTACCCATATAATGGAGGTATTATCGTTAGAACTGTAATAATTATACTTATTACTTAGATTATTATCAATATAACATGCATTATTACCCATATTATGCAGTTATTATCGCTAGAACTATAATAAATATACGTATTACTTTTATTATCATCAATATAACATGCATTATTACCCATATAATGCAGTTATTATCGCTAGAACTGTAATAATTATACTCATTACTTATATTATTATCAATATAACGTGCATTACTACCCATATTATGCAGTTATTATCGCTAGAACTGTAATAATTATACTTATTACTTACATTATTCTCAATATAACATGCATTATTACCCATATAATGGAGGTATTATCGCTAGAACTGTAATAATTATACTTATTACTTATACTATTACCAATATAACGTGCATTATTACCCATATAATGCAGTTATTATCGCCAGAACTGTAATAATTATACTTATTACTTATATTATTCTCAATATAACATGCATTATTACCCATATAATGCAGTTATTATCGCTAGAACTGTAATAATTGTACTCATTACTTATATTATTAGCAATATAACGTGCATTATTACCCATATTATGCAGTTATTATCGCTAGAACTGTAATAATTATACTTATTACTTATATTATTATCAATATAACATGCATTATTACCCATATTATGCAGTTATTATCTCTAGAACCATAATCAATATACTTATTACTCCCAATATTATCAATATAACATGCATTTTTACCCATATAATGCAGTTATTATCGCTAGAACTGTAATAATTATACTTATTACTTATATTGTTAGCAACATAACATGCATTATTACCCATATTATGCAGTTATTATCTCTAGAACCATAATCAATATACTTATTACTCCCAATATTATCAATATAACATGCATTTTTACCCATATAATGCAGTTATTATCGCTAGAACTGTAATAATTATACTTATTACTTATATTGTTAGCAACATAACATGCATTATTACACATATTATGCAGTTATTATCGATAGAACTGTAATAAATATACTTACTACTTTTACTATTAAAAATATGACATGCACTATTAGCCATATTTTACTATTATTATCGCTAGAACTATAATAATTATACTTATTACTCCCGATATTATCAATATAACATGCCTTATTAGGCATATAATGCAGTTATTATCGCTAGAACTGTAATAAGTGTACTCATTACTTATATTATTAGCAATATAACGTGCATTATTACCCATATTATGCAGTTATTATCGCTAGAACTGTAATAAATATACTCATTACTTATATTATTAGCAATATAACGTGCATTATTACCCATATAATGCAGTTATTATCTTTAGAACTGTAATAATTATACTCATTACTTATATTTTTAGCAATATAACGTGCATTAGTACCCATATTATGCAGTTATTATCGCTAGAACTGTAATAATTATACTTATTACTTATATTTTTATCAATATAACATGCATTATTACCCATATAATGGAGGTATTATCGCTAGAACTGTAATAATTATACTTATTACTTATACTACTAGCAATATAACGTGCATTATTACCCATATAATGCAGTTATTATCGCCAGAACTGTAATAATTATACTTATTACTTATATTATTCTCAATATAACATGCATTATTACCCATATTATGCAGTTATTATCGCTAGAACTATAATAAACATACGTATTACTTTCATTATCATCAACATAACATGCATTATTACCCATATTATGCAGTTATTATCGATAGAACTGTAATAAATATACTTACTACTTTTACTATTAAAAATATGACATGCACTATTAGCCATATTTTACTATTATTATCGCTAGAACTATAATAGTTATACTTATTACTCCCGATATTATCAATATAACATGCCTTATTAGGCATATAATGCAGTTATTATCGCTAGAACTGTAATAAATATACATACTACGTTCATTATCATCAATATAACATGCATTATTACCCATATTATGCAGTTATTATCTCTAGAACCATAATAAATATTCTTATTACTCCCAATATTATCAATATAACATGCATTTTTACCCATATAATGCAGTTATTATCGCTAGAACTGTAATAATTATACTTCTTACTTATATTATTATCAATAAAACATGCATTATTACCCATATAATGCAGTTATTATCGCTAGAACTGTAATAATTGTACTCATTACTTATATTATTAGCAATATAACGTGCATTATTACCCATATTATGCAGTTATTATCGCTAGAACTGTAATAATTATACTTATTACTTATATTATTATCAATATAACATGCATTATTACCCATATTATGCAGTTATTATCTCTAGAACCATAATCAATATACTTATTACTCCCAATATTATCAATATAACATGCATTTTTACCCATATAATGCAGTTATTATCGCTAGAACTGTAATAATTATACTTATTACTTATATTGTTAGCAACATAACATGCATTATTACCCATATTATGCAGTTATTATCTCTAGAACCATAATCAATATACTTATTACTCCCAATATTATCAATATAACATGCATTTTTACCCATATAATGCAGTTATTATCGCTAGAACTGTAATAATTATACTTATTACTTATATTGTTAGCAACATAACATGCATTATTACCCATATTATGCAGTTATTATCGATAGAACTGTAATAAATATACTTACTACTTTTACTATTAAAAATATGACATGCACTATTAGCCATATTTTACTATTATTATCGCTAGAACTATAATAATTATACTTATTACTCCCGATATTATCAATATAACATGCCTTATTAGGCATATAATGCAGTTATTATCGCTAGAACTGTAATAATTGTACTCATTACTTATATTATTAGCAATATAACGTGCATTATTACCCATATTATGCAGTTATTATCGCTAGAACTGTAATAAATATACTCATTACTTATATTATTAGCAATATAACGTGCATTATTACCCATATAATGCAGTTATTATCGCCAGAACTGTAATAATTATACTTATTACTTATATTATTCTCAATATAACATGCATTATTACCCATATTATGCAGTTATTATCGCTAGAACTATAATAAACATACGTATTACTTTCATTATCATCAACATAACATGCATTATTACCCATATTATGCAGTTATTATCGATAGAACTGTAATAAATATACTTACTACTTTTACTATTAAAAATATGACATGCACTATTAGCCATATTTTACTATTATTATCGCTAGAACTATAATAGTTATACTTATTACTCCCGATATTATCAATATAACATGCCTTATTAGGCATATAATGCAGTTATTATCGCTAGAACTGTAATAAATATACATACTACGTTCATTATCATCAATATAACATGCATTATTACCCATATTATGCAGTTATTATCTCTAGAACCATAATAAATATTCTTATTACTCCCAATATTATCAATATAACATGCATTTTTACCCATATAATGCAGTTATTATCGCTAGAACTGTAATAATTATACTTATTACTTATATTATTATCAATAAAACATGCATTATTACCCATATAATGCAGTTATTATCGCTAGAACTGTAATAATTGTACACATTACTTATATTATTAGCAATATAACGTGCATTATTACCCATATTATGCAGTTATTATCGCTAGAACTGTAATAATTATACTTATTACTTATATCATTATCAATATAACATGCATTATTACCCATATAATGCAGTTATTATTGCTAGAACTGTAATAATTATACTTATTACTTATAACATTATCAATGAAACATGCATTGTTACCCATATAATGCAGTTATTATCGCTAGAACTATAATAAATATACGTATTACTTTTACTATCATCAATATAACATGCATTATTACCCATATAATGCAGTTATTATCGCTAGAACTGTAATAATTATACTCATTACTTATATTACTAGCAATATAACGTGCATTATTACCCATATTATGCAGTTATTATCGCTAGAACTGTAATAATTATACTTATTACTTATATTATTATCAATATAACATGCATTATTACCCATATAATGGAGGTATTATCGCTAGAACTGTAATAATTATACTTATTACTTAGACTACTTAGCAATATAACGTGCATTATTACCCATATAATGCAGTTATTATCGCCAGAACTGTAATAATTATACTTATTACTTATATTATTCTCAATATAACATGCATTATTACCCATATTATGCAGTTATTATCGCTAGAACTATAATAAACATACGTATTACTTTCATTATCATCAACATAACATGCATTATTACCCATATTATGCAGTTATTATCGATAGAACTGTAATAAATATACTTACTACTTTTACTATTAAAAATATGACATGCACTATTAGCCATATTTTACTATTATTATCGCTAGAACTATAATAATTATACTTATTACTCCCGACATTATCAATATAACATGCCTTATTAGGCATATAATGGAGTTATTATCGCTAGAACGGTAATAAATATACATACTACGTTCATTATCATCAATATAACATGCATTATTACCCATATTATGCAGTTATTATCGATAGAACTGTAATAAATATACTTATTACTTTTACTATTATCAATATATCATGCACTATTAGCCATATTTTACTATTATTATCGCTAAAACTGTAATAATTATACTCATTACTTATATTACTAGCAATATAACGTGCATTATTACCCATATTATGCAGTTATTATCGCTAGAACTGTAATAATTATACTTATTACTTATATTATTATCAATATAACATGCATTATTACCCATATAATGGAGGTATTATCGCTAGAACTGTAATAATTATACTTATTACTTATACTACTTAGCAATATAACGTGCATTATTACCCATATAATGCAGTTATTATCGCCAGAACTGTAATAATTATACTTATTACTTATATTATTCTCAATATAACATGCATTATTACCCATATAATGCAGTTATTATCGCTAGAACTGTAATAATTCTACTCATTACTTATATTATTAGCAATATAACGTGCATTATTACCCATATTATGCAGTTATTATCGCTAGAACTGTAATAAATATACTCATTACTTATATTATTAGCAATATAACGTGCATTATTACCCATATTATGCAGTTATTATCGCTAGAACTGTAATAATTATACTTATTACTTATATCATTATCAATATAACATGCATTATTACCCATATAATGCAGTTATTATCGCTAGAACTGTAATAATTATACTTATTACTTATATTGTTAGCAATATAACATGCATTATTACCCATATAATGCAGTTATTATTGCTAGAACTGTAATAATTATACTTATTACTTATAACATTATCAATAAAACATGCATTATTACCCATATAATGCAGTTATTATCGCTAGAACTGTAATAATTGTACTCATTACTTATATTATTAGCAATATAACGTGCATTATTACCCATATTATGCAGTTATTATCGCTAGAACTGTAATAATTATACTTATTACTTATATCATTATCAATATAACATGCATTATTACCCATATAATGGAGGTATTATCGCTAGAACTGTAATAATTATACTTCTTACTTAGATTATTATCAATATAACATTCATTATTACCCATATAATGCAGTTATTATCGCTAGAACTATAATAAATATACGTATTACTTTTACTATCATCAATATAACATGCATTATTACCCATATAATGCAGTTATTATCGCTAGAACTGTAATAATTATACTCATTACTTATATTATTAGCAATATAACGTGCATTATTACCCATATTATGCAGTTATTATCGCTAGAACTGTAATAATTATACTTATTACTTATATTATTATCAATATAACATGCATTATTACCCATATAATGGAGGTATTATCGCTAGAACTGTAATAATTATACTTATTACTTATACTATTAGCAATATAACGTGCATTATTACCCATATAATGCAGTTATTATCGCCAGAACTGTAATAATTATACTTATTACTTATATTATTCTCAATATAACATGCATTATTACCCATATTATGCAGTTATTGTCGCTAGAACTGTAATAATTATACTTATTACTTATACTATTAGCAATATAACGTGCATTATTACCCATATAATGCAGTTATTATCGCCAGAACTGTAATAATTATACTTATTACTTATATTATTCTCAATATAACATGCATTATTACCCATATTATGCAGTTATTATCGCTAGAACTATAATAAACATACGTATTACTTTCATTATTATCAACATAACATGCATTATTACCCATATTATGCAGTTATTATCGATAGAACTGTAATAATTGTACTCATTACTTATATTATTAGCAATATAACGTGCATTATTACCCATATTATGCAGTTATTATCGCCAGAACTGTAATAATTATACTTATTACTTATATTATTATCAATATAACATGCATTATTACCCATATTGTCCAGTTATTATCTCTAGAACTGTAATAATTATACTTATTACTTATATTATTATCAATATAACATGCATTATTACCCATATAATGGAGGTATTATCGCTAGAACTGTAATAATTATACTTATTACTTATATTATTATCAATATAACATGCATTCTTACCCATATAATGGGGGTATTATGACTATAACTGTAATAATTATACTTATTACTTATACTATTAGGAATATAACGTGCATTATTACCCATATAATGCAGTTATTATCGCCAGAACTGTAATAAATATACTTATTACTTATATTATTATCAACATAACATGCATTATTACCCATATTATGCAGTTATTATCGCTAGAACTATAATAATTGTACTCATTACTTATATTATTAGCAATATAACGTGCATTATTACCCATATTATGCAGTTATTATCGCCAGAACTGTAATAATTATACTTATTACTTATATTATTATCAATATAACATGCATTATTACCCATATTGTCCAGTTATTATCTCTAGAACTGTAATAATTATACTTATTACTCATATTATTATCAATATAACATGCATTATTACCCATATAATGGAGGTATTATCGCTAGAACTGTAATAATTATACTTATTACTTATACTATTAGCAATATAACGTGTATTATTACCCATATAATGCAGTTATTATCGCCAGAACTGTAATAATTATACTTATTACTTATATTATTCTCAATATAACATGCATTATTACCCATATTATGCAGTTATTATCGCTAGAACTATAATAAACATACGTATTACTTTATTATCATCAACATAACATGCATTATTACCCATATTATGCAGTTATTATCGATAGAACTGTAATAAATATACTTATTACTTTTACTATTATCAATATATCATGCACTATTAGCCATATTTTACTATTATTATCGCTAGAACTATAATAATTATACTTATTACTCCCGATATTATCAATATAACATGCCTTATTACGCATATAATGCAGTTATTATCGCTAGAACTGTAATAATTGTACTCATTACTCATATTATTAGCAATATAACGTGCATTATTACCCATATAATGCAGTTATTATCGCCAGAACTGTAATAATTATACTTATTACTTATATTATTCTCAATATAACATGCATTATTACCCATATTATGCAGTTATTATCGCTAGAACTATAATAAACATACGTATTACTTTCATTATCATCAACATAACATGCATTATTACCCATATAATGCAGTTATTATCGCTAGAACTGTAATAATTGTACTCATTACTCATATTATTAGCAATATAACGTGCATTATTACCCATATAATGCAGTTATTATCGCCAGAACTGTAATAATTATACTTATTACTTATATTATTCTCAATATAACATGCATTATTACCCATATAATGCAGTTATTATCGCTAGAACTATAATAAATATACGTATTACTTTCATTATCATCAATATAACATGCATTATTACCCATATAATGGAGGTATTATCGCTAGAACTGTAATAATTATACTTATTACTTATATTATTATCAATATAACATGCATTATTACCCATATTATGCAGTTATTATCGATAGAACTGTAATAAATACACTTATTACTTTTACTATTATCAATATAACATGCATTATTACCCATATAATGGAGGTATTATCGCTAGAACTGTAATAATTATACTTATTACTTATATTATTCTCAATATAACATGCATTATTACCCATATTATGCAGTTATTATCGCAAGAACTATAATAAATATACGTATTACTTTCATTATTATCAATATAACATGCATTATTACCCATATTATGCAGTTGTTATCGCTAGAACTATAATAAATATACGTATTACTTTTATTATCATCAATATAACATGCATTATTACCCATATAATGCAGTTATTATAGCTAGAACTGTAATAATTATACTTATTACTTATATTATTCTCAATATAACATGCATTATTACCCATATTATGCAGTTATTATCGCAAGAACTATAATAAATATACGTATTACTTTCATTATTATCAATATAACATGCATTATTACCCATATTATGCAGTTATTATCGCTAGAACTATAATAAATATACGTATTACTTTTATTATCATCAATATAACATGCATTATTACCCATATAATGCAGTTATTATAGCTAGAACTGTAATAATTATACTTATTACTTATATTATTATCAATATAACATGCATTATTACCCATATTATGCAGTTATTATCGCTAGAACTGTAATAATTGTACTCATTACTTATATTATTAGCAATATAACGTGCATTATTACCCATATAATGCAGTTATTATCGCCAGAACTGTAATAATTATACTTATTACTTTTACTATTATCAATATATCATGCACTATTAGCCATATTATACTATTATTATCGCTAGAACTATAATAATTATACTTATTACTCCTGATATTAGCAATATAACATGCCTTATTACGCATATAATGCAGTTATTATCGCTAGAACTGTAATAATTATACTCATTACTTATATTATTAGCAATATAACGTGCATTATTACCCATATAATGCAGTTATTATCGCCAGAACTGTAATAATTATACTTATTACTTATATTATTCTCAATATAACATGCATTATTACCCATATTATGCAGTTATTATCGCTAGAACTATAATAAACATACGTATTACTTTCATTATCATCAACATAACATGCATTATTACCCATATAATGCAGTTATTATCGATAGAACTGTAATAAATACACTTATTACTTTTACTATTATCAATATATCATGAACTATTAGCCATATTTTACTATTATTATCGCTGGAACTATAATAATTATACTTATTACTCCCGATATTATCAATATAACATGCCTTATTACCCATATAATGCAGTTATTATCGCTAGAACTGTAATAATTATATTCATTACTTATATTATTAGCAATATAACGTGCATTATTACCCATATAATGCAGTTATTATCGCCAGAACTGTAATAAATATACTTATTACTTATATTATTATCAATATAACATGCATTATTACCCATATAATGCAGTTATTATAGCTAGAACTGTAATAATTATACTTATTACTTATATTATTATCAATATAACATGCATTATTACCCATATTATGCAGTTATTATCGCTAGAACTGTAATAATTGTACTCATTACTTATATTATTAGCAATATAACGTGCATTATTACCCATATAATGCAGTTATTATCGCCAGAACTGTAATAATTATACTTATTACTTTTACTATTATCAATATATCATGCACTATTAGCCATATTTTACTATTATTATCGCTAGAACTATAATAATTATACTTATTACTCCCGATATTATCAATATAACATGCATTATTACCCATATAATGCAGTTATTATCGCTAGAACTGTAATAATTATACTCATTACTTATATTATTATCAATATAACGTGCATTATTACCCATATTATGCAGTTATTATCGCTAGAACTGTAATAATTATACTTATTACTTATACTATTAGCAATATAACGTGCATTATTACCCATATAATGCAGTTATTATCGCCAGAACTGTAATAATTATACTTATTACTTATATTATTCTCAATATAACATGCATTATTACCCATATTATGCAGTTATTATCGCTAGAACTATAATAAACATACGTATTACTTTCATTATCATCAACATAACATGCATTATTACCCATATTATGCAGTTATTATCGATAGAACTGTAATAATTGTACTCATTACTTATATTATTAGCAATATAACGTGCATTATTACCCATATTATGCAGTTATTATCGCTAGAACTGTAATAATTATACTTATTACTTATATTATTATCAATATAACATGCATTATTACCCATATAATGGAGGTATTATCGCTAGAACTGTAATAATTATACTTATTACTTAGACTACTTAGCAATATAACGTGCATTATTACCCATATAATGCAGTTATTATCGCCAGAACTGTAATAATTATACTTATTACTTATATTATTCTCAATATAACATGCATTATTACCCATATTATGCAGTTATTATCGCTAGAACTATAATAAACATACGTATTACTTTCATTATCATCAACATAACATGCATTATTACCCATATTATGCAGTTATTATCGATAGAACTGTAATAAATATACTTACTACTTTTACTATTAAAAATATGACATGCACTATTAGCCATATTTTACTATTATTATCGCTAGAACTATAATAATTATACTTATTACTCCCGACATTATCAATATAACATGCCTTATTAGGCATATAATGGAGTTATTATCGCTAGAACGGTAATAAATATACATACTACGTTCATTATCATCAATATAACATGCATTATTACCCATATTATGCAGTTATTATCGATAGAACTGTAATAAATATACTTATTACTTTTACTATTATCAATATATCATGCACTATTAGCCATATTTTACTATTATTATCGCTAAAACTGTAATAATTATACTCATTACTTATATTACTAGCAATATAACGTGCATTATTACCCATATTATGCAGTTATTATCGCTAGAACTGTAATAATTATACTTATTACTTATATTATTATCAATATAACATGCATTATTACCCATATAATGGAGGTATTATCGCTAGAACTGTAATAATTATACTTATTACTTATACTACTTAGCAATATAACGTGCATTATTACCCATATAATGCAGTTATTATCGCCAGAACTGTAATAATTATACTTATTACTTATATTATTCTCAATATAACATGCATTATTACCCATATAATGCAGTTATTATCGCTAGAACTGTAATAATTCTACTCATTACTTATATTATTAGCAATATAACGTGCATTATTACCCATATTATGCAGTTATTATCGCTAGAACTGTAATAATTATACTTATTACTTATATCATTATCAATATAACATGCATTATTACCCATATAATGGAGGTATTATCGCTAGAACTGTAATAATTATACTTCTTACTTAGATTATTATCAATATAACATTCATTATTACCCATATAATGCAGTTATTATCGCTAGAACTATAATAAATATACGTATTACTTTTACTATCATCAATATAACATGCATTATTACCCATATAATGCAGTTATTATCGCTAGAACTGTAATAATTATACTCATTACTTATATTATTAGCAATATAACGTGCATTATTACCCATATTATGCAGTTATTATCGCTAGAACTGTAATAATTATACTTATTACTTATATTATTATCAATATAACATGCATTATTACCCATATAATGGAGGTATTATCGCTAGAACTGTAATAATTATACTTATTACTTATACTATTAGCAATATAACGTGCATTATTACCCATATAATGCAGTTATTATCGCCAGAACTGTAATAATTATACTTATTACTTATATTATTCTCAATATAACATGCATTATTACCCATATTATGCAGTTATTGTCGCTAGAACTGTAATAATTATACTTATTACTTATACTATTAGCAATATAACGTGCATTATTACCCATATAATGCAGTTATTATCGCCAGAACTGTAATAATTATACTTATTACTTATATTATTCTCAATATAACATGCATTATTACCCATATTATGCAGTTATTATCGCTAGAACTATAATAAACATACGTATTACTTTCATTATCATCAACATAACATGCATTATTACCCATATTATGCAGTTATTATCGATAGAACTGTAATAATTGTACTCATTACTTATATTATTAGCAATATAACGTGCATTATTACCCATATTATGCAGTTATTATCGCCAGAACTGTAATAATTATACTTATTACTTATATTATTATCAATATAACATGCATTATTACCCATATTGTCCAGTTATTATCTCTAGAACTGTAATAATTATACTTATTACTTATATTATTATCAATATAACATGCATTATTACCCATATAATGGAGGTATTATCGCTAGAACTGTAATAATTATACTTATTACTTATATTATTATCAATATAACATGCATTCTTACCCATATAATGGGGGTATTATGACTATAACTGTAATAATTATACTTATTACTTATACTATTAGGAATATAACGTGCATTATTACCCATATAATGCAGTTATTATCGCCAGAACTGTAATAAATATACTTATTACTTATATTATTATCAACATAACATGCATTATTACCCATATTATGCAGTTATTATCGCTAGAACTATAATAATTGTACTCATTACTTATATTATTAGCAATATAACGTGCATTATTACCCATATTATGCAGTTATTATCGCCAGAACTGTAATAATTATACTTATTACTTATATTATTATCAATATAACATGCATTATTACCCATATTGTCCAGTTATTATCTCTAGAACTGTAATAATTATACTTATTACTTATATTATTATCAATATAACATGCATTATTACCCATATAATGGAGGTATTATCGCTAGAACTGTAATAATTATACTTATTACTTATACTATTAGCAATATAACGTGCATTATTACCCATATAATGCAGTTATTATCGCCAGAACTGTAATAATTATACTTATTACTTATATTATTCTCAATATAACATGCATTATTACCCATATTATGCAGTTATTATCGCTAGAACTATAATAAACATACGTATTACTTTTATTATCATCAACATAACATGCATTATTACCCATATTATGCAGTTATTATCGATAGAACTGTAATAAATATACTTATTACTTTTACTATTATCAATATATCATGCACTATTAGCCATATTTTACTATTATTATCGCTAGAACTATAATAATTATACTTATTACTCCCGATATTATCAATATAACATGCCTTATTACGCATATAATGCAGTTATTATCGCTAGAACTGTAATAATTGTACTCATTACTCATATTATTAGCAATATAACGTGCATTATTACCCATATAATGCAGTTATTATCGCCAGAACTGTAATAATTATACTTATTACTTATATTATTCTCAATATAACATGCATTATTACCCATATTATGCAGTTATTATCGCTAGAACTATAATAAACATACGTATTACTTTCATTATCATCAACATAACATGCATTATTACCCATATAATGCAGTTATTATCGCTAGAACTGTAATAATTGTACTCATTACTCATATTATTAGCAATATAACGTGCATTATTACCCATATAATGCAGTTATTATCGCCAGAACTGTAATAATTATACTTATTACTTATATTATTCTCAATATAACATGCATTATTACCCATATAATGCAGTTATTATCGCTAGAACTATAATAAATATACGTATTACTTTCATTATCATCAATATAACATGCATTATTACCCATATAATGGAGGTATTATCGCTAGAACTGTAATAATTATACTTATTACTTATATTATTATCAATATAACATGCATTATTACCCATATTATGCAGTTATTATCGATAGAACTGTAATAAATACACTTATTACTTTTACTATTATCAATATAACATGCATTATTACCCATATAATGGAGGTATTATCGCTAGAACTGTAATAATTATACTTATTACTTATACTATTAGCAATATAACGTGTATTATTACCCATATAATGCAGTTATTATCGCCAGAACTGTAATAATTATACTTATTACTTATATTATTCTCAATATAACATGCATTATTACGCATATTATGCAGTTATTATCGCTAGAACTATAATAAATATACGTACTACTTTTATTATCATCAATATAACATGCATTATTACCCATATTATGCAGTTATTATCGATAGAACTGTAATAAATATACTTATTACTTTTATTATTATCAATATAACATGCACTATTTGCCATATTTTACTATTATTATCGCTAGAACTATAATAATTATACTTATTACTCCCGATATTATCAATATAACATGCATTATTACCCATATAATGCAGTTATTATCGCTAGAACTGTAATAATTATACTTATTACTTATATTGTTAGCAATATAACATGCATTATTACCCATATAATGCAGTTATTATCGCTAGAACTGTAATAATTATACTTATTACTTATATTATTCTCAATATAACATGCATTATTACCCATATTATGCAGTTATTATCGCAAGAACTATAATAAATATACGTATTACTTTCATTATTATCAATATAACATGCATTATTACCCATATTATGCAGTTATTATCGCTAGAACTGTAATAAATATACTCATTACTTATATTATTAGCAATATAACGTGCATTATTACCCATATTATGCAGTTATTATCGCTAGAACTGTAATAATTATACTTATTACTTATATCATTATCAATATAACATGCATTATTACCCATATAATGCAGTTATTATCGCTAGAACTGTAATAATTATACTTATTACTTATATTGTTAGCAATATAACATGCATTATTACCCATATAATGCAGTTATTATTGCTAGAACTGTAATAATTATACTTATTACTTATAACATCATCAATAAAACATGCATTATTACCCATATAATGCAGTTATTATCGCTAGAACTGTAATAATTGTACTCATTACTTATATTATTAGCAATATAACGTGCATTATTACCCATATTATGCAGTTATTATCGCTAGAACTGTAATAATTATACTTATTACTTATATCATTATCAATATAACATGCATTATTACCCATATAATGGAGGTATTATCGCTAGAACTGTAATAATTATACTTCTTACTTAGATTATTATCAATATAACATTCATTATTACCCATATAATGCAGTTATTATCGCTAGAACTATAATAAATATACGTATTACTTTTACTATCATCAATATAACATGCATTATTACCCATATAATGCAGTTATTATCGCTAGAACTGTAATAATTATACTCATTACTTATATTATTAGCAATATAACGTGCATTATTACCCATATTATGCAGTTATTATCGCTAGAACTGTAATAATTATACTTATTACTTATATTATTATCAATATAACATGCATTATTACCCATATAATGGAGGTATTATCGCTAGAACTGTAATAATTATACTTATTACTTATACTATTAGCAATATAACGTGCATTATTACCCATATAATGCAGTTATTATCGCCAGAACTGTAATAATTATACTTATTACTTATATTATTCTCAATATAACATGCATTATTACCCATATTATGCAGTTATTGTCGCTAGAACTGTAATAAGTATACTTATTACTTATACTATTAGCAATATAACGTGCATTATTACCCATATAATGCAGTTATTATCGCCAGAACTGTAATAATTATACTTATTACTTATATTATTCTCAATATAACATGCATTATTACCCATATTATGCAGTTATTATCGCTAGAACTATAATAAACATACGTATTACTTTCATTATTATCAACATAACATGCATTATTACCCATATTATGCAGTTATTATCGATAGAACTGTAATAATTGTACTCATTACTTATATTATTAGCAATATAACGTGCATTATTACCCATATTATGCAGTTATTATCGCCAGAACTGTAATAATTATACTTATTACTTATATTATTATCAATATAACATGCATTATTACCCATATTGTCCAGTTATTATCTCTAGAACTGTAATAATTATACTTATTACTTATATTATTATCAATATAACATGCATTATTACCCATATAATGGAGGTATTATCGCTAGAACTGTAATAATTATACTTATTACTTATATTATTATCAATATAACATGCATTCTTACCCATATAATGGGGGTATTATGACTATAACTGTAATAATTATACTTATTACTTATACTATTAGGAATATAACGTGCATTATTACCCATATAATGCAGTTATTATCGCCAGAACTGTAATAAATATACTTATTACTTATATTATTATCAACATAACATGCATTATTACCCATATTATGCAGTTATTATCGCTAGAACTATAATAATTGTACTCATTACTTATATTATTAGCAATATAACGTGCATTATTACCCATATTATGCAGTTATTATCGCCAGAACTGTAATAATTATACTTATTACTTATATTATTATCAATATAACATGCATTATTACCCATATTGTCCAGTTATTATCTCTAGAACTGTAATAATTATACTTATTACTTATATTATTATCAATATAACATGCATTATTACCCATATAATGGAGGTATTATCGCTAGAACTGTAATAATTATACTTATTACTTATACTATTAGCAATATAACGTGTATTATTACCCATATAATGCAGTTATTATCGCCAGAACTGTAATAATTATACTTATTACTTATATTATTCTCAATATAACATGCATTATTACCCATATTATGCAGTTATTATCGCTAGAACTATAATAAACATACGTATTACTTTTATTATCATCAACATAACATGCATTATTACCCATATTATGCAGTTATTATCGATAGAACTGTAATAAATATACTTATTACTTTTACTATTATCAATATATCATGCACTATTAGCCATATTTTACTATTATTATCGCTAGAACTATAATAATTATACTTATTACTCCCGATATTATCAATATAACATGCCTTATTACGCATATAATGCAGTTATTATCGCTAGAACTGTAATAATTGTACTCATTACTCATATTATTAGCAATATAACGTGCATTATTACCCATATAATGCAGTTATTATCGCCAGAACTGTAATAATTATACTTATTACTTATATTATTCTCAATATAACATGCATTATTACCCATATTATGCAGTTATTATCGCTAGAACTATAATAAACATACGTATTACTTTCATTATCATCAACATAACATGCATTATTACCCATATAATGCAGTTATTATCGCTAGAACTGTAATAATTGTACTCATTACTCATATTATTAGCAATATAACGTGCATTATTACCCATATAATGCAGTTATTATCGCCAGAACTGTAATAATTATACTTATTACTTATATTATTCTCAATATAACATGCATTATTACCCATATAATGCAGTTATTATCGCTAGAACTATAATAAATATACGTATTACTTTCATTATCATCAATATAACATGCATTATTACCCATATAATGGAGGTATTATCGCTAGAACTGTAATAATTATACTTATTACTTATATTATTATCAATATAACATGCATTATTACCCATATTATGCAGTTATTATCGATAGAACTGTAATAAATACACTTATTACTTTTACTATTATCAATATAACATGCATTATTACCCATATAATGGAGGTATTATCGCTAGAACTGTAATAATTATACTTATTACTTATATTATTCTCAATATAACATGCATTATTACCCATATTATGCAGTTATTATCGCAAGAACTATAATAAATATACGTATTACTTTCATTATTATCAATATAACATGCATTATTACCCATATTATGCAGTTATTATCGCTAGAACTATAATAATTGTACTCATTACTTATATTATTAGCAATATAACGTGCATTATTACCCATATTATGCAGTTATTATCGCCAGAACTGTAATAATTATACTTATTACTTATATTATTATCAATATAACATGCATTATTACCCATATTGTCCAGTTATTATCTCTAGAACTGTAATAATTATACTTATTACTTATATTATTATCAATATAACATGCATTATTACCCATATAATGGAGGTATTATCGCTAGAACTGTAATAATTATACTTATTACTTATACTATTAGCAATATAACGTGTATTATTACCCATATAATGCAGTTATTATCGCCAGAACTGTAATAATTATACTTATTACTTATATTATTCTCAATATAACATGCATTATTACCCATATTATGCAGTTATTATCGCTAGAACTATAATAAACATACGTATTACTTTTATTATCATCAACATAACATGCATTATTACCCATATTATGCAGTTATTATCGATAGAACTGTAATAAATATACTTATTACTTTTACTATTATCAATATATCATGCACTATTAGCCATATTTTACTATTATTATCGCTAGAACTATAATAATTATACTTATTACTCCCGATATTATCAATATAACATGCCTTATTACGCATATAATGCAGTTATTATCGCTAGAACTGTAATAATTGTACTCATTACTCATATTATTAGCAATATAACGTGCATTATTACCCATATAATGCAGTTATTATCGCCAGAACTGTAATAATTATACTTATTACTTATATTATTCTCAATATAACATGCATTATTACCCATATTATGCAGTTATTATCGCTAGAACTATAATAAACATACGTATTACTTTCATTATCATCAACATAACATGCATTATTACCCATATAATGCAGTTATTATCGCTAGAACTGTAATAATTGTACTCATTACTCATATTATTAGCAATATAACGTGCATTATTACCCATATAATGCAGTTATTATCGCCAGAACTGTAATAATTATACTTATTACTTATATTATTCTCAATATAACATGCATTATTACCCATATAATGCAGTTATTATCGCTAGAACTATAATAAATATACGTATTACTTTCATTATCATCAATATAACATGCATTATTACCCATATAATGGAGGTATTATCGCTAGAACTGTAATAATTATACTTATTACTTATATTATTATCAATATAACATGCATTATTACCCATATTATGCAGTTATTATCGATAGAACTGTAATAAATACACTTATTACTTTTACTATTATCAATATAACATGCATTATTACCCATATAATGGAGGTATTATCGCTAGAACTGTAATAATTATACTTATTACTTATATTATTCTCAATATAACATGCATTATTACCCATATTATGCAGTTATTATCGCAAGAACTATAATAAATATACGTATTACTTTCATTATTATCAATATAACATGCATTATTACCCATATTATGCAGTTATTATCGCTAGAACTATAATAAATATACGTATTACTTTTATTATCATCAATATAACATGCATTATTACCCATATAATGCAGTTATTATAGCTAGAACTGTAATAATTATACTTATTACTTATATTATTCTCAATATAACATGCATTATTACCCATATTATGCAGTTATTATCGCAAGAACTATAATAAATATACGTATTACTTTCATTATTATCAATATAACATGCATTATTACCCATATTATGCAGTTATTATCGCTAGAACTATAATAAATATACGTATTACTTTTATTATCATAAATATAACATGCATTATTACCCATATAATGCAGTTATTATAGCTAGAACTGTAATAATTATACTTATTACTTATATTATTATCAATATAACATGCATTATTACCCATATTATGCAGTTATTATCGCTAGAACTGTAATAATTGTACTCATTACTTATATTATTAGCAATATAACGTGCATTATTACCCATATAATGCAGTTATTATCGCCAGAACTGTATTAATTATACTTATTACTTTTACTATTATCAATATATCATGCACTATTAGCCATATTATACTATTATTATCGCTAGAACTATAATAATTATACTTATTACTCCTGATATTAGCAATATAACATGCCTTATTACGCATATAATGCAGTTATTATCGCTAGAACTGTAATAATTATACTCATTACTTATATTATTAGCAATATAACGTGCATTATTACCCATATAATGCAGTTATTATCGCCAGAACTGTAATAATTATACTTATTACTTATATTATTCTCAATATAACATGCATTATTACCCATATTATGCAGTTATTATCGCTAGAACTATAATAAACATACGTATTACTTTCATTATCATCAACATAACATGCATTATTACCCATATAATGCAGTTATTATCGATAGAACTGTAATAAATACACTTATTACTTTTACTATTATCAATATATCATGAACTATTAGCCATATTTTACTATTATTATCGCTGGAACTATAATAATTATACTTATTACTCCCGATATTATCAATATAACATGCCTTATTACCCATATAATGCAGTTATTATCGCTAGAACTGTAATAATTATATTCATTACTTATATTATTAGCAATATAACGTGCATTATTACCCATATAATGCAGTTATTATCGCCAGAACTGTAATAAATATACTTATTACTTATATTATTATCAATATAACATGCATTATTACCCATATAATGCAGTTATTATAGCTAGAACTGTAATAATTATACTTATTACTTATATTATTATCAATATAACATGCATTATTACCCATATTATGCAGTTATTATCGCTAGAACTGTAATAATTGTACTCATTACTTATATTATTAGCAATATAACGTGCATTATTACCCATATAATGCAGTTATTATCGCCAGAACTGTAATAATTATACTTATTACTTTTACTATTATCAATATATCATGCACTATTAGCCATATTTTACTATTATTATCGCTAGAACTATAATAATTATACTTATTACTCCCGATATTATCAATATAACATGCATTATTACCCATATAATGTAGTTATTATCGCTAGAACTGTAATAATTATACTCATTACTTATATTATTATCAATATAACGTGCATTATTACCCATATTATGCAGTTATTATCGCTAGAACTGTAATAATTATACTTATTACTTATACTATTAGCAATATAACGTGCATTATTACCCATATAATGCAGTTATTATCGCCAGAACTGTAATAATTATACTTATTACTTATATTATTCTCAATATAACATGCATTATTACCCATATTATGCAGTTATTATCGCTAGAACTATAATAAACATACGTATTACTTTCATTATCATCAACATAACATGCATTATTACCCATATTATGCAGTTATTATCGATAGAACTGTAATAATTGTACTCATTACTTATATTATTAGCAATATAACGTGCATTATTACCCATATTATGCAGTTATTATCGCTAGAACTGTAATAATTATACTTATTACTTATATTATTATCAATATAACATGCATTATTACCCATATAATGGAGGTATTATCGCTAGAACTGTAATAATTATACTTATTACTTAGACTACTTAGCAATATAACGTGCATTATTACCCATATAATGCAGTTATTATCGCCAGAACTGTAATAATTATACTTATTACTTATATTATTCTCAATATAACATGCATTATTACCCATATTATGCAGTTATTATCGCTAGAACTATAATAAACATACGTATTACTTTCATTATCATCAACATAACATGCATTATTACCCATATTATGCAGTTATTATCGATAGAACTGTAATAAATATACTTACTACTTTTACTATTAAAAATATGACATGCACTATTAGCCATATTTTACTATTATTATCGCTAGAACTATAATAATTATACTTATTACTCCCGACATTATCAATATAACATGCCTTATTAGGCATATAATGGAGTTATTATCGCTAGAACGGTAATAAATATACATACTACGTTCATTATCATCAATATAACATGCATTATTACCCATATTATGCAGTTATTATCGATAGAACTGTAATAAATATACTTATTACTTTTACTATTATCAATATATCATGCACTATTAGCCATATTTTACTATTATTATCGCTAAAACTGTAATAATTATACTCATTACTTATATTACTAGCAATATAACGTGCATTATTACCCATATTATGCAGTTATTATCGCTAGAACTGTAATAATTATACTTATTACTTATATTATTATCAATATAACATGCATTATTACCCATATAATGGAGGTATTATCGCTAGAACTGTAATAATTATACTTATTACTTATACTACTTAGCAATATAACGTGCATTATTACCCATATAATGCAGTTATTATCGCCAGAACTGTAATAATTATACTTATTACTTATATTATTCTCAATATAACATGCATTATTACCCATATAATGCAGTTATTATCGCTAGAACTGTAATAATTCTACTCATTACTTATATTATTAGCAATATAACGTGCATTATTACCCATATTATGCAGTTATTATCGCTAGAACTGTAATAAATATACTCATTACTTATATTATTAGCAATATAACGTGCATTATTACCCATATTATGCAGTTATTATCGCTAGAACTGTAATAATTATACTTATTACTTATATCATTATCAATATAACATGCATTATTACCCATATAATGCAGTTATTATTGCTAGAACTGTAATAATTATACTTATTACTTATAACATTATCAATAAAACATGCATTATTACCCATATAATGCAGTTATTATCGCTAGAACTGTAATAATTGTACTCATTACTTATATTATTAGCAATATAACGTGCATTATTACCCATATTATGCAGTTATTATCGCTAGAACTGTAATAATTATACTTATTACTTATATCATTATCAATATAACATGCATTATTACCCATATAATGGAGGTATTATCGCTAGAACTGTAATAATTATACTTCTTACTTAGATTATTATCAATATAACATTCATTATTACCCATATAATGCAGTTATTATCGCTAGAACTATAATAAATATACGTATTACTTTTACTATCATCAATATAACATGCATTATTACCCATATAATGCAGTTATTATCGCTAGAACTGTAATAATTATACTCATTACTTATATTATTAGCAATATAACGTGCATTATTACCCATATTATGCAGTTATTATCGCTAGAACTGTAATAATTATACTTATTACTTATATTATTATCAATATAACATGCATTATTACCCATATAATGGAGGTATTATCGCTAGAACTGTAATAATTATACTTATTACTTATACTATTAGCAATATAACGTGCATTATTACCCATATAATGCAGTTATTATCGCCAGAACTGTAATAATTATACTTATTACTTATATTATTCTCAATATAACATGCATTATTACCCATATTATGCAGTTATTGTCGCTAGAACTGTAATAATTATACTTATTACTTATACTATTAGCAATATAACGTGCATTATTACCCATATAATGCAGTTATTATCGCCAGAACTGTAATAATTATACTTATTACTTATATTATTCTCAATATAACATGCATTATTACCCATATTATGCAGTTATTATCGCTAGAACTATAATAAACATACGTATTACTTTCATTATCATCAACATAACATGCATTATTACCCATATTATGCAGTTATTATCGATAGAACTGTAATAATTGTACTCATTACTTATATTATTAGCAATATAACGTGCATTATTACCCATATTATGCAGTTATTATCGCCAGAACTGTAATAATTATACTTATTACTTATATTATTATCAATATAACATGCATTATTACCCATATTGTCCAGTTATTATCTCTAGAACTGTAATAATTATACTTATTACTTATATTATTATCAATATAACATGCATTATTACCCATATAATGGAGGTATTATCGCTAGAACTGTAATAATTATACTTATTACTTATATTATTATCAATATAACATGCATTCTTACCCATATAATGGGGGTATTATGACTATAACTGTAATAATTATACTTATTACTTATACTATTAGGAATATAACGTGCATTATTACCCATATAATGCAGTTATTATCGCCAGAACTGTAATAAATATACTTATTACTTATATTATTATCAACATAACATGCATTATTACCCATATTATGCAGTTATTATCGCTAGAACTATAATAATTGTACTCATTACTTATATTATTAGCAATATAACGTGCATTATTACCCATATTATGCAGTTATTATCGCCAGAACTGTAATAATTATACTTATTACTTATATTATTATCAATATAACATGCATTATTACCCATATTGTCCAGTTATTATCTCTAGAACTGTAATAATTATACTTATTACTTATATTATTATCAATATAACATGCATTATTACCCATATAATGGAGGTATTATCGCTAGAACTGTAATAATTATACTTATTACTTATACTATTAGCAATATAACGTGCATTATTACCCATATAATGCAGTTATTATCGCCAGAACTGTAATAATTATACTTATTACTTATATTATTCTCAATATAACATGCATTATTACCCATATTATGCAGTTATTATCGCTAGAACTATAATAAACATACGTATTACTTTCATTATTATCAATATAACATGCATTATTACCCATATTATGCAGTTATTATCGCTAGAACTATAATAAATATACGTATTACTTTTATTATCATCAATATAACATGCATTATTACCCATATAATGCAGTTATTATAGCTAGAACTGTAATAATTATACTTATTACTTATATTATTATCAATATAACATGCATTATTACCCATATTATGCAGTTATTATCGCTAGAACTGTAATAATTGTACTCATTACTTATATTATTAGCAATATAACGTGCATTATTACCCATATAATGCAGTTATTATCGCCAGAACTGTAATAAATACACTTATTACTTTTACTATTATCAATATATCATGAACTATTAGCCATATTTTACTATTATTATCGCTAGAACTATAATAATTATACTTATTACTCCCGATATTATCAATATAACATGCCTTATTACCCATATAATGCAGTTATTATCGCTAGAACTGTAATAATTATATTCATTACTTATATTATTAGCAATATAACGTGCATTATTACCCATATAATGCAGTTATTATCGCCAGAACTGTAATAAATATACTTATTACTTATATTATTATCAATATAACATGCATTATTACCCATATAATGCAGTTATTATAGCTAGAACTGTAATAATTATACTTATTACTTATATTATTATCAATATAACATGCATTATTACCCATATTATGCAGTTATTATCGCTAGAACTGTAATAATTGTACTCATTACTTATATTATTAGCAATATAACGTGCATTATTACCCATATAATGCAGTTATTATCGCCAGAACTGTAATAATTATACTTATTACTTTTACTATTATCAATATATCATGCACTATTAGCCATATTTTACTATTATTATCGCTAGAACTATAATAATTATACTTATTACTCCCGATATTATCAATATAACATGCATTATTACCCATATAATGCAGTTATTATCGCTAGAACTGTAATAATTATACTCATTACTTATATTATTATCAATATAACGTGCATTATTACCCATATTATGCAGTTATTATCGCTAGAACTGTAATAATTATACTTATTACTTATACTATTAGCAATATAACGTGCATTATTACCCATATAATGCAGTTATTATCGCCAGAACTGTAATAATTATACTTATTACTTATATTATTCTCAATATAACATGCATTATTACCCATATTATGCAGTTATTATCGCTAGAACTATAATAAACATACGTATTACTTTCATTATCATCAACATAACATGCATTATTACCCATATTATGCAGTTATTATCGATAGAACTGTAATAATTGTACTCATTACTTATATTATTAGCAATATAACGTGCATTATTACCCATATTATGCAGTTATTATCGCCAGAACTGTAATAATTATACTTATTACTTATATTATTATCAATATAACATGCATTATTACCCATATTGTCCAGTTATTATCTCTAGAACTGTAATAATTATACTTATTACTTATATTATTATCAATATAACATGCATTATTACCCATATAATGGAGGTATTATCGCTAGAACTGTAATAATTATACTTATTACTTATATTATTATCAATATAACATGCATTATTACCCATATTATGCACTTATTATCGCTAGAACTATAATAAACATACGTATTACTTTCATTATCATCAACATAACATGCATTATTACCCATATTATGCAGTTATTATCGATAGAACTGTAATAAATATACTTATTACTTTTACTATTATCAATATATCATGCACTATTAGCCATATTTTAATATTATTATCGCTAGAACTATAATAATTATACTTATTACTCCTGATATTAGCAATATAACATGCCTTATTACGCATATAATGCAGTTATTATCGCTAGAACTGTAATAATTATACTCATTACTTATATTATTAGCAATATAACGTGCATTATTACCCATATAATGCAGTTATTATCGCCAGAACTGTAATAATTATACTTATTACTTATATTATTCTCAATATAACATGCATTATTACCCATATTATGCAGTTATTATCGCTAGAACTATAATAAACATACGTATTACTTTCATTATCATCAACATAACATGCATTATTACCCATATAATGCAGTTATTATCGATAGAACTGTAATAAATACACTTATTACTTTTACTATTATCAATATATCATGAACTATTAGCCATATTTTACTATTATTATCGCTAGAACTATAATAATTATACTTATTACTCCCGATATTATCAATATAACATGCCTTATTACCCATATAATGCAGTTATTATCGCTAGAACTGTAATAATTATATTCATTACTTATATTATTAGCAATATAACGTGCATTATTACCCATATAATGCAGTTATTATCGCCAGAACTGTAATAAATATACTTATTACTTATATTATTATCAATATAACATGCATTATTACCCATATAATGCAGTTATTATAGCTAGAACTGTAATAATTATACTCATTACTTATATTATTAGCAATATAACGTGCATTATTACCCATATAATGCAGTTATTATCGCCAGAACTGTAATAATTATACTCATTACTTATATTATTATCAATATAACGTGCATTATTACCCATATTATGCAGTTATTATCGCTAGAACTGTAATAATTATACTTATTACTTATACTATTAGCAATATAACGTGCATTATTACCCATATAATGCAGTTATTATCGCCAGAACTGTAATAATTATACTTATTACTTATATTATTCTCAATATAACATGCATTATTACCCATATTATGCAGTTATTATCGCTAGAACTATAATAAACATACGTATTACTTTCATTATCATCAACATAACATGCATTATTACCCATATTATGCAGTTATTATCGATAGAACTGTAATAATTGTACTCATTACTTATATTATTAGCAATATAACGTGCATTATTACCCATATTATGCAGTTATTATCGCCAGAACTGTAATAATTATACTTATTACTTATATTATTATCAATATAACATGCATTATTACCCATATTGTCCAGTTATTATCTCTAGAACTGTAATAATTATACTTATTACTTATATTATTATCAATATAACATGCATTATTACCCATATAATGGAGGTATTATCGCTAGAACTGTAATAATTATACTTATTACTTATATTATTATCAATATAACATGCATTATTACCCATATTATGCAGTTATTATCGCTAGAACTGTAATAATTGTACTCATTACTTATATTATTAGCAATATAACGTGCATTATTACCCATATAATGCAGTTATTATCGCCAGAACTGTAATAATTATACTTATTACTTTTACTATTATCAATATATCATGCACTATTAGCCATATTATACTATTATTATCGCTAGAACTATAATAATTATACTTATTACTCCCGATATTATCAATATAACATGCATTATTACCCATATAATGCAGTTATTATCGCTAGAACTGTAATAATTATACTTATTACTTATATTATTATCAATATAACATGCATTATTACCCATATAATGGAGGTATTATCGCAAGAACTGTAATAATTATACTTATTACTTATACTATTAGCAATATAACGTGCATTATTACCCATATAATGCAGTTATTATCGCCAGAACTGTAATAATTATACTCATTACTTATATTATTATCAATATAACGTGCATTATTACCCATATTATGCAGTTATTATCGCTAGAACTGTAATAATTATACTTATTACTTATACTATTAGCAATATAACGTGCATTATTACCCATATAATGCAGTTATTATCGCCAGAACTGTAATAATTATACTTATTACTTATATTATTCTCAATATAACATGCATTATTACCCATATTATGCAGTTATTATCGCTAGAACTATAATAAACATACGTATTACTTTCATTATCATCAACATAACATGCATTATTACCCATATTATGCAGTTATTATCGATAGAACTGTAATAAATATACTTATTACTTTTACTATTATCAATATATCATGCACTATTAGCCATATTTTACTATTATTATCGCTAGAACTATAATAATTATACTTATTACTCCTGATATTAGCAATATAACATGCCTTATTACGCATATAATGCAGTTATTATCGCTAGAACTGTAATAATTATACTCATTACTTATATTATTAGCAATATAACGTGCATTATTACCCATATAATGCAGTTATTATCGCCAGAACTGTAATAATTATACTTATTACTTATATTATTCTCAATATAACATGCATTATTACCCATATTATGCAGTTATTATCGCTAGAACTATAATAAACATACGTATTACTTTCATTATCATCAACATAACATGCATTATTACCCATATAATGCAGTTATTATCGATAGAACTGTAATAAATACACTTATTACTTTTACTATTATCAATATATCATGAACTATTAGCCATATTTTACTATTATTATCGCTAGAACTATAATAATTATACTTATTACTCCCGATATTATCAATATAACATGCCTTATTACCCATATAATGCAGTTATTATCGCTAGAACTGTAATAATTATATTCATTACTTATATTATTAGCAATATAACGTGCATTATTACCCATATAATGCAGTTATTATCGCCAGAACTGTAATAAATATACTTATTACTTATATTATTATCAATATAACATGCATTATTACCCATATAATGCAGTTATTATAGCTAGAACTGTAATAATTATACTTATTACTTATATTATTATCAATATAACATGCATTATTACCCATATTATGCAGTTATTATCGCTAGAACTGTAATAATTGTACTCATTACTTATATTATTAGCAATATAACGTGCATTATTACCCATATAATGCAGTTATTATCGCCAGAACTGTAATAATTATACTTATTACTTTTACTATTATCAATATATCATGCACTATTAGCCATATTTTACTATTATTATCGCTAGAACTATAATAATTATACTTATTACTCCCGATATTATCAATATAACATGCATTATTACCCATATAATGCAGTTATTATCGCTAGAACTGTAATAATTATACTCATTACTTATATTATTATCAATATAACGTGCATTATTACCCATATTATGCAGTTATTATCGCTAGAACTGTAATAATTATACATATTACTTATACTATTAGCAATATAACGTGCATTATTACCCATATAATGCAGTTATTATCGCCAGAACTGTAATAATTATACTTATTACTTATATTATTATCAATATAACATGCATTATTACCCATATTGTCCAGTTATTATCTCTAGAACTGTAATAATTATACTTATTACTTATATTATTATCAATATAACATGCATTATTACCCATATAATGGAGGTATTATCGCTAGAACTGTAATAATTATACTTATTACGTATATTATTATCAATATAACATGCATTATTACCCATATAATGCAGTTATTATCGCTAGAACTATAATAAATATACGTATTACTTTCATTATCATCAATATAACATGCATTATTACCCATATAATAGAGGTATTATCGCTAGAACTGTAATAATTATACTTATTACTTATATTATTATCAATATAACATGCATTATTACCCATATTATGCAGTTATTATCGATAGAACTGTAATAAATACACTTATTACTTTTACTATTATCAATATCACATGCATTATTACCCATATAATGGAGGTATTATCGCTAGAACTGTAATAATTATACTTATTACTTATACTATTAGCAATATAACGTGTATTATTACCCATATAATGCAGTTATTATCGCCAGAACTGTAATAATTATACTTATTACTTATATTATTCTCAATATAACATGCATTATTACGCATATTATGCAGTTATTATCGCTAGAACTATAATAAATATACGTACTACTTTTATTATCATCAATATAACATGCATTATTACCCATATTATGCAGTTATTATCGATAGAACTGTAATAAATATACTTATTACTTTTATTATTATCAATATAACATGCACTATTTGCCATATTTTACTATTATTATCGCTAGAACTATAATAATTATACTTATTACTCCCGATATTATCAATATAACATGCATTATTACCCATATAATGCAGTTATTATCGCTAGAACTGTAATAATTATACTTATTACTTATATTGTTAGCAATATAACATGCATTATTACCCATATAATGCAGTTATTATCGCTAGAACTGTAATAATTATACTTATTACTTATATTATTCTCAATATAACATGCATTATTACCCATATTATGCAGTTATTATCGCAAGAACTATAATAAATATACGTATTACTTTCATTATTATCAATATAACATGCATTATTACCCATATTATGCAGTTATTATCGCTAGAACTATAATAAATATACGTATTACTTTTATTGTCATCAATATAACATGCATTATTACCCATATAATGCAGTTATTATCGCTAGAACTGTAATAATTGTACTCATTACTCATATTATTAGCAATATAACGTGCATTATTACCCATATAATGCAGTTATTATCGCCAGAACTGTAATAATTATACTTATTACTTATATTATTCTCAATATAACATGCATTATTACCCATATAATGCAGTTATTATCGCTAGAACTATAATAAATATACGTATTACTTTCATTATAATCAATATAACATGCATTATTACCCATATAATGGAGGTATTATCGCTAGAACTGTAATAATTATACTTATTACTTATATTATTATCAATATAACATGCATTATTACCCATATTATGCAGTTATTATCGATAGAACTGTAATAAATACACTTATTACTTTTACTATTATCAATATAACATGCATTATTACCCATATAATGGAGGTATTATCGCTAGAACTGTAATAATTATACTTATTACTTATACTATTAGCAATATAACGTGTATTATTACCCATATAATGCAGTTATTATCGCCAGAACTGTAATAATTATACTTATTACTTATATTATTCTCAATATAACATGCATTATTACGCATATTATGCAGTTATTATCGCTAGAACTATAATAAATATACGTACTACTTTTATTATCATCAATATAACATGCATTATTACCCATATTATGCAGTTATTATCGATAGAACTGTAATAAATATACTTATTACTTTTATTATTATCAATATAACATGCACTATTTGCCATATTTTACTATTATTATCGCTAGAACTATAATAATTATACTTATTACTCCCGATATTATCAATATAACATGCATTATTACCCATATAATGCAGTTATTATCGCTAGAACTGTAATAATTATACTTATTACTTATATTGTTAGCAATATAACATGCATTATTACCCATATAATGCAGTTATTATCGCTAGAACTGTAATAATTATACTTATTACTTATATTATTCTCAATATAACATGCATTATTACCCATATTATGCAGTTATTATCGCAAGAACTATAATAAATATACGTATTACTTTCATTATCATCAATATAACATGCATTATTACCCATATTATGCAGTTATTATAGCTAGAACTGTAATAATTATACTTATTACTTATATTATTATCAATATAACATGCATTATTACCCATATTATGCAGTTATTATCGCTAGAACTGTAATAATTGTACTCATTACTTATATTATTAGCAATATAACGTGCATTATTACCCATATAATGCAGTTATTATCGCCAGAACTGTAATAATTATACTTATTACTTTTACTATTATCAATATATCATGCACTATTAGCCATATTATACTATTATTATCGCTAGAACTATAATAATTATACTTATTACTCCCGATATTATCAATATAACATGCATTATTACCCATATAATGCAGTTATTATCGCTAGAACTGTAATAATTATACTTATTACTTATATTGTTAGCAATATAACATGCATTATTACCCATATAATGCAGTTATTATCGCTAGAACTGTAATAATTATACTTATTACTTATATTATTCTCAATATAACATGCATTATTACCCATATTATGCAGTTATTATCGCAAGAACTATAATAAATATACGTATTACTTTCATTATCATCAATATAACATGCATTATTACCCATATTATGCAGTTATTATCGATAGAACTGTAATAAATATACTTATTACTTTTACTATTATCAATATATCATGCACTATTAGCCATATTTTACTATTATTATCGCTAGAACTATAATAATTATACTTATTACTCCTGATATTAGCAATATAACATGCCTTATTACGCATATAATGCAGTTATTATCGCTAGAACTGTAATAATTATACTCATTACTTATATTATTAGCAATATAACGTGCATTATTACCCATATAATGCAGTTATTATCGCCAGAACTGTAATAATTATACTTATTACTTATATTATTCTCAATATAACATGCATTATTACCCATATTATGCAGTTATTATCGCTAGAACTATAATAAACATACGTATTACTTTCATTATCATCAACATAACATGCATTATTACCCATATAATGCAGTTATTATCGATAGAACTGTAATAAATACACTTATTACTTTTACTATTATCAATATATCATGAACTATTAGCCATATTTTACTATTATTATCGCTAGAACTATAATAATTATACTTATTACTCCCGATATTATCAATATAACATGCCTTATTACCCATATAATGCAGTTATTATCGCTAGAACTGTAATAATTATATTCATTACTTATATTATTAGCAATATAACGTGCATTATTACCCATATAATGCAGTTATTATCGCCAGAACTGTAATAAATATACTTATTACTTATATTATTATCAATATAACATGCATTATTACCCATATAATGCAGTTATTATAGCTAGAACTGTAATAATTATACTTATTACTTATATTATTATCAATATAACATGCATTATTACCCATATTATGCAGTTATTATCGCTAGAACTGTAATAATTGTACTCATTACTTATATTATTAGCAATATAACGTGCATTATTACCCATATAATGCAGTTATTATCGCCAGAACTGTAATAATTATACTTATTACTTTTACTATTATCAATATATCATGCACTATTAGCCATATTTTACTATTATTATCGCTAGAACTATAATAATTATACTTATTACTCCCGATATTATCAATATAACATGCATTATTACCCATATAATGCAGTTATTATCGCTAGAACTGTAATAATTATACTTATTACTTATACTATTAGCAATATAACGTGCATTATTACCCATATAATGCAGTTATTATCGCCAGAACTGTAATAATTATACTCATTACTTATATTATTATCAATATAACGTGCATTATTACCCATATTATGCAGTTATTATCGCTAGAACTGTAATAATTATACTTATTACTTATACTATTAGCAATATAACGTGCATTATTACCCATATAATGCAGTTATTATCGCCAGAACTGTAATAATTATACTTATTACTTATATTATTCTCAATATAACATGCATTATTACCCATATTATGCAGTTATTATCGCTAGAACTATAATAAACATACGTATTACTTTCATTATCATCAACATAACATGCATTATTACCCATATTATGCAGTTATTATCGATAGAACTGTAATAATTGTACTCATTACTTATATTATTAGCAATATAACGTGCATTATTACCCATATTATGCAGTTATTATCGCCAGAACTGTAATAATTATACTTATTACTTATATTATTATCAATATAACATGCATTATTACCCATATTGTCCAGTTATTATCTCTAGAACTGTAATAATTATACTTATTACTTATATTATTATCAATATAACATGCATTATTACCCATATAATGGAGGTATTATCGCTAGAACTGTAATAATTATACTTATTACTTATACTATTAGCAATATAACGTGCATTATTACCCATATAATGCAGTTATTATCGCCAGAACTGTAATAATTATACTCATTACTTATATTATTATCAATATAACGTGCATTATTACCCATATTATGCAGTTATTATCGCTAGAACTGTAATAATTATACTTATTACTTGTACTATTAGCAATATAACGTGCATTATTACCCATATAATGCAGTTATTATCGCCAGAACTGTAATAATTATACTTATTACTTATATTATTCTCAATATAACATGCATTATTACCCATATTATGCAGTTATTATCGCTAGAACTATAATAAACATACGTATTACTTTCATTATCATCAACATAACATGCATTATTACCCATATTATGCAGTTATTATCGATAGAACTGTAATAAATATACTTATTACTTTTACTATTATCAATATATCATGCACTATTAGCCATATTTTACTATTATTATCGCTAGAACTATAATAATTATACTTATTACTCCTGATATTATCAATATAACATGCCTTATTACGCATATAATGCAGTTATTATCGCTAGAACTGTAATAATTGTACTCATTACTCATATTATTAGCAATATAACGTGCATTATTACCCATATAATGCAGTTATTATCGCCAGAACTGTAATAATTATACTTATTACTTATATTATTCTCAATATAACATGCATTATTACCCATATAATGCAGTTATTATCGCTAGAACTATAATAAATATACGTATTACTTTCATTATCATGAATATAACATGCATTATTACCCATATAATGGAGGTATTATCGCTAGAACTGTAATAATTATACTTATTACTTATATTATTATCAATATAACATGCATTCTTACCCATATAATGGAGGTATTATGACTATAACTGTAATAATTATACTTATTACTTATACTATTAGGAATATAACGTGCATTATTACCCATATAATGCAGTTATTATCGCCAGAACTGTAATAAATATACTTATTACTTATATTATTATCAACATAACATGCATTATTACCCATATTATGCAGTTATTATCGCTAGAACTGTAATAATTATACTTATTACTTATATTATTATCAATAAAACATGCATTATTACCCATATAATGCAGTTATTATCGCTAGAACTGTAATACTGTACTCATTACTTATATTATTAGCAATATAACGTGCATTATTACCCATATTATGCAGTTATTATCGCTAGAACTGTAATAATTATACTTATTACTTATATCATTATCAATATAACATGCATTATTACCCATATAATGGAGGTATTATCGCTAGAACTGTAATAATTATACTTATTACTTAGATTATTATCAATATAACATGCATTATTACCCATATTATGCAGTTATTATCGCTAGAACTATAATAAATATACGTATTACTTTTATTATCATCAATATAATATGCATTATTACCCATATAATGCAGTTATTATCGCTAGAACTGTAATAATTATACTCATTACTTATATTATTAGCAATATAACGTGCATTATTACCCATATTATGCAGTTATTATCGCTAGAACTGTAATAATTATACTCATTACTTATATTATTATCAATATAACGTGCATTATTACCCATATTATGCAGTTATTATCGCTAGAACTGTAATAATTATACTTATTACTTATACTATTAGCAATATAACGTGCATTAGTACCCATATAATGCAGTTATTATCGCCAGAACTGTAATAAATATACTTATTACTTATATTATTATCAACATAACATGCATTATTACCCATATTATGCAGTTATTATCGCTAGAACTGTAATAATTGTACTCATTACTTATATTATTAGCAATATAACGTGCATTATTACCCATATTATGCAGTTATTATCGCTAGAACTGTAATAATTATACTCATTACTTATATTATTATCAATATAACGTGTATTATTACCCATATAATGCAGTTATTATCGCCAGAACTGTAATAATTATACTTATTACTTATATTATTCTCAATATAACATGCATTATTACCCATATAATGCAGTTATTATCGCTAGAACTATAATAAATATACGTATTACTTTCATTATCATCAATATAACATGCATTATTACCCATATAATGGAGGTATTATCGCTAGAACTGTAATAATTATACTTATTACTTATATTATTATCAATATAACATGCATTCTTACCCATATAATGGAGGTATTATGACTATAACTGTAATAATTATACTTATTACTTATACTATTAGGAATATAACGTGCATTATTACCCATATAATGCAGTTATTATCGCCAGAACTGTAATAAATATACTTATTACTTATATTATTATCAACATAACATGCATTATTACCCATATTATGCAGTTATTATCGCTAGAACTGTAATAATTGTACTCATTACTTATATTATTAGCAATATAACGTGCATTTTTACCCATATTATGCAGTTATTATCGCTAGAACTGTAATAATTATACTTATTACTTATATTATTATCAATATAACATGCATTATTACCCATATTGTCCAGTTATTATCTCTAGAACCATAATAAATATACTTATTACTCCCAATATTATCAATATAACATGCATTTTTACCCATATAATGCAGTTATTATCGCTAGAACTGTAATAATTATACTTATTACTTATACTATTAGCAATATAACATGCACTATTTGCCATATTTTACTATTATTATCGCTAGAACTATAATAATTATACTTATTACTCCCGATATTATCAATATAACATGCATTATTACAAATATAATGCAGTTATTATCGCTAGAACTGTAACAATTATACTTATTACTTATATTGTTAGCAATATAACATGCATTATTACCCATATAATGCAGTTATTATCGCTAGAACTGTAATAATTATACTTATTACTTATATTATTATCAATAAAACATGCATTATTACCCATATAATGCAGTTATTATCGCTAGAACTGTAATACTGTACTCATTACTTATATTATTAGCAATATAACGTGCATTATTACCCATATTATGCAGTTATTATCGCTAGAACTGTAATAATTATACTTATTACTTATATCATTATCAATATAACATGCATTATTACCCATATAATGGAGGTATTATCGCTAGAACTGTAATAATTATACTTATTACTTAGATTATTATCAATATAACATGCATTATTACCCATATTATGCAGTTATTATCGCTAGAACTATAATAAATATACGTATTACTTTTATTATCATCAATATAATATGCATTATTACCCATATAATGCAGTTATTATCGCTAGAACTGTAATAATTATACTCATTACTTATATTGTTAGCAATATAACGTGCATTATTACCCATATTATGCAGTTATTATCGCTAGAACTGTAATAATTATACTTATTACTTATATTATTATCAATATAACATGCATTATTACCCATATAATGCAGTTATTATCGCTAGAACTGTAATAATTATACTTATTACTTATACTATTAGCAATATAACGTGCATTAGTACCCACATAATGCAGTTATTATCGCCAGAACTGTAATAATTATACTCATTACTTATATTATTATCAATATAACGTGCATTATTACCCATATTATGCAGTTATTATCGCTAGAACTGTAATAATTATACTTATTACTTATACTATTAGCAATATAACGTGCATTAGTACCCATATAATGCAGTTATTATCGCCAGAACTGTAATAAATATACTTATTACTTATATTATTATCAACATAACATGCATTATTACCCATATTATGCAGTTATTATCGCTAGAACTGTAATAATTGTACTCATTACTTATATTATTAGCAATATAACGTGCATTATTACCCATATTATGCAGTTATTATCGCTAGAACTGTAATAATTATACTCATTACTTATATTATTATCAATATAACGTGTATTATTACCCATATAATGCAGTTATTATCGCCAGAACTGTAATAATTATACTTATTACTTATATTATTCTCAATATAACATGCATTATTACCCGTATAATGCAGTTATTATCGCTAGAACTATAATAAATATACGTATTACTTTCATTATCATCAATATAACATCCTTTATTACCCATATAATGGAGGTATTATCGCTAGAACTGTAATAATTATACTTATTACTTATATTATTATCAATATAACATGCATTCTTACCCATATAATGGAGGTATTATGACTATAACTGTAATAATTATACTTATTACTTATACTATTAGGAATATAACGTGCATTATTACCCATATAATGCAGTTATTATCGCCAGAACTGTAATAAATATACTTATTACTTATATTATTATCAACATAACATGCATTATTACCCATATTATGCAGTTATTATCGCTAGAACTGTAATAATTGTACTCATTACTTATATTATTAGCAATATAACGTGCATTTTTACCCATATTATGCAGTTATTATCGCTAGAACTGTAATAATTATACTTATTACTTATATTATTATCAATATAACATGCATTATTACCCATATTGTCCAGTTATTATCTCTAGAACCATAATAAATATACTTATTACTCCCAATATTATCAATATAACATGCATTTTTACCCATATAATGCAGTTATTATCGCTAGAACTGTAATAATTATACTTATTACTTATACTATTAGCAATATAACATGCACTATTTGCCATATTTTACTATTATTATCGCTAGAACTATAATAATTATACTTATTACTCCCGATATTATCAATATAACATGCATTATTACAAATATAATGCAGTTATTATCGCTAGAACTGTAACAATTATACTTATTACTTATATTGTTAGCAATATAACATGCATTATTACCCATATAATGCAGTTATTATCGCTAGAACTGTAATAATTATACTTATTACTTATATTATTATCAATAAAACATGCATTATTACCCATATAATGCAGTTATTATCGCTAGAACTGTAATACTGTACTCATTACTTATATTATTAGCAATATAACGTGCATTATTACCCATATTATGCAGTTATTATCGCTAGAACTGTAATAATTATACTTATTACTTATATCATTATCAATATAACATGCATTATTACCCATATAATGGAGGTATTATCGCTAGAACTGTAATAATTATACTTATTACTTAGATTATTATCAATATAACATGCATTATTACCCATATTATGCAGTTATTATCGCTAGAACTATAATAAATATACGTATTACTTTTATTATCATCAATATAATATGCATTATTACCCATATAATGCAGTTATTATCGCTAGAACTGTAATAATTATACTCATTACTTATATTATTATCAATATAACATGCATTATTACCCATATTGTCCAGTTATTATCTCTAGAACCATAATAAATATACTTATTACTCCCAATATTATCAATAAAACATGCATTTTTACCCATATAATGCAGTTATTATCGCCAGAACTGTAATAATTATACTTATTACTTTTACTATTATCAATATATCATGCACTATTAGCCATATTATACTATTATTATCGCTAGAACTATAATAATTATACTTATTACTCCCGATATTATCAATATAACATGCATTATTACCCATATAATGCAGTTATTATCGCTAGAACTGTAATAATTATACTTATTACTTATATTATTATCAATATAACATGCATTATTACCCATATAATGGAGGTATTATCGCAAGAACTGTAATAATTATACTTATTACTTATACTATTAGCAATATAACGTGCATTATTACCCATATAATGCAGTTATTATCGCCAGAACTGTAATAATTATACTCATTACTTATATTATTATCAATATAACGTGCATTATTACCCATATTATGCAGTTATTATCGCTAGAACTGTAATAATTATACTTATTACTTATACTATTAGCAATATAACGTGCATTATTACCCATATAATGCAGTTATTATCGCCAGAACTGTAATAATTATACTTATTACTTATATTATTCTCAATATAACATGCATTATTACCCATATTATGCAGTTATTATCGCTAGAACTATAATAAACATACGTATTACTTTCATTATCATCAACATAACATGCATTATTACCCATATTATGCAGTTATTATCGATAGAACTGTAATAAATATACTTATTACTTTTACTATTATCAATATATCATGCACTATTAGCCATATTTTACTATTATTATCGCTAGAACTATAATAATTATACTTATTACTCCTGATATTATCAATATAACATGCCTTATTACGCATATAATGCAGTTATTATCGCTAGAACTGTAATAATTGTACTCATTACTCATATTATTAGCAATATAACGTGCATTATTACCCATATAATGCAGTTATTATCGCCAGAACTGTAATAATTATACTTATTACTTATATTATTCTCAATATAACATGCATTATTACCCATATAATGCAGTTATTATCGCTAGAACTATAATAAATATACGTATTACTTTCATTATCATGAATATAACATGCATTATTACCCATATGATGGAGGTATTATCGCTAGAACTGTAATAATTATACTTATTACTTATATTATTATCAATATAACATGCATTCTTACCCATATAATGGAGGTATTATGACTATAACTGTAATAATTATACTTATTACTTATACTATTAGGAATATAACGTGCATTATTACCCATATAATGCAGTTATTATCGCCAGAACTGTAATAAATATACTTATTACTTATATTATTATCAACATAACATGCATTATTACCCATATTATGCAGTTATTATCGCTAGAACTGTAATAATTGTACTCATTACTTATATTATTAGCAATATAACGTGCATTTTTACCCATATTATGCAGTTATTATCGCTAGAACTGTAATAATTATACTTATTACTTATATTATTATCAATATAACATGCATTATTACCCATATTGTCCAGTTATTTTCTCTAGAACCATAATAAATATACTTATTACTCCCAATATTATCAATATAACATGCATTTTTACCCATATAATGCAGTTATTATCACTAGAACTGTAATAATTATACTTATTACTTATACTATTAGCAATATAACATGCACTATTTGCCATATTTTACTATTATTATCGCTAGAACTATAATAATTATACTTATTACTCCCGATATTATCAATATAACATGCATTATTACCCCTATAATGCAGTTATTATCGCTAGAACTGTAACAATTATACTTATTACTTATATTGTTAGCAATATAACATGCATTATTACCCATATAATGCAGTTATTATCGCTAGAACTGTAATAATTATACTTATTACTTATATTATTATCAATAAAACATGCATTATTACCCATATAATGCAGTTATTATCGCTAGAACTGTAATACTGTACTCATTACTTATATTATTAGCAATATAACGTGCATTATTACCCATATTATGCAGTTATTATCGCTAGAACTGTAATAATTATACTTATTACTTATATCATTATCAATATAACATGCATTATTACCCATATAATGGAGGTATTATCGCTAGAACTGTAATAATTATACTTATTACTTAGATTATTATCAATATAACATGCATTATTACCCATATTATGCAGTTATTATCGCTAGAACTATAATAAATATACGTATTACTTTTATTATCATCAATATAATATGCATTATTACCCATATAATGCAGTTATTATCGCTAGAACTGTAATAATTATACTCATTACTTATATTATTAGCAATATAACGTGCATTATTACCCATATTATGCAGTTATTATCGCTAGAACTGTAATAATTATACTTATTACTTATATCATTATCAATATAACATGCATTATTACCCATATAATGGAGGTATTGTCGCTAGAACTGTAATAATTATACTTATTACTTAGATTATTATCAATATAACATGCATTATTACCCATATTATGCAGTTATTATCGCTAGAACTATAATAAATATACGTATTACTTTTATTATCATCAATATAATATGCATTATTACCCATATAATGCAGTTATTATCGCTAGAACTGTAATAATTATACTCATTACTTATATTATTAGCAATATAACGTGCATTATTACCCATATTATGCAGTTATTATCGCTAGAACTGTAATAATTATACTTATTACTTATATTATTATCAATATAACATGCATTATTACCCATATAATGGAGGTATTATCGCTAGAACTGTAATAATTATACTTATTACTTATACTATTAGCAATATAACGTGCATTAGTACCCACATAATGCAGTTATTATCGCCAGAACTGTAATAATTATACTTATTACTTAGATTATTATCAATATAACATGCATTATTACCCATATTATGCAGTTATTATCGCTAGAACTATAATAAATATACGTATTACTTTTATTATCATCAATATAACATGCATTATTACCCATATAATGCAGTTATTATAGCTAGAACTGTAATAATTATACTTATTACTTATATTATTATCAATATAACATGCATTATTACCCATATTATGCAGTTATTATCGCTAGAACTGTAATAATTGTACTCATTACTTATATTATTAGCAATATAACGTGCATTATTACCCATATAATGCAGTTATTATCGCCAGAACTATAATAAACATACGTATTACTTTCATTATCATCAACATAACATGCATTATTACCCATATTATGCAGTTATTATCGCTAGAACTGTAATAATTGTACTCATTACTTATATTATTAGCAATATAACGTGCATTATTACCCATATTATGCAGTTATTATCGCTAGAACTGTAATAATTATACTTATTACTTATATTATTATCAATATAACATGCATTATTACCCATATTGTCCAGTTATTATCTCTAGAACCATAATAAATATACTTATTACTCCCAATATTATCAATATAACATGCATTTTTACCCATATAATGCAGTTATTATCGCTAGAACTGTAATAATTATACTTATTACTTATACTATTAGCAATATAACATGCACTATTTGCCATATTTTACTATTATTATCGCTAGAACTATAATAATTATACTTATTACTCCCGATATTATCAATATAACATGCATTATTACCCCTATAATGCAGTTATTATCGCTAGAACTGTAACAATTATACTTATTACTTATATTGTTAGCAATATAACATGCATTATTACCCATATAATGCAGTTATTATCGCTAGAACTGTAATAATTATACTTATTACTTATATTATTATCAATAAAACATGCATTATTACCCATATAATGCAGTTATTATCGCTAGAACTGTAATACTGTACTCATTACTTATATTATTAGCAATATAACGTGCATTATTACCCATATTATGCAGTTATTATCGCTAGAACTGTAATAATTATACTTATTACTTATATCATTATCAATATAACATGCATTATTACCCATATAATGGAGGTATTATCGCTAGAACTGTAATAATTATACTTATTACTTAGATTATTATCAATATAACATGCATTATTACCCATATTATGCAGTTATTATCGCTAGAACTATAATAAATATACGTATTACTTTTATTATCATCAATATAATATGCATTATTACCCATATAATGCAGTTATTATCGCTAGAACTGTAATAATTATACTCATTACTTATATTATTATCAATATAACATGCATTATTACCCATATTGTCCAGTTATTATCTCTAGAACCATAATAAATATACTTATTACTCCCAATATTATCAATAAAACATGCATTTTTACCCATATAATGCAGTTATTATCGCCAGAACTGTAATAATTATACTTATTACTTTTACTATTATCAATATATCATGCACTATTAGCCATATTATACTATTATTATCGCTAGAACTATAATAATTATACTTATTACTCCCGATATTATCAATATAACATGCATTATTACCCATATAATGCAGTTATTATCGCTAGAACTGTAATAATTATACTTATTACTTATATTATTATCAATATAACATGCATTATTACCCATATAATGGAGGTATTATCGCAAGAACTGTAATAATTATACTTATTACTTATACTATTAGCAATATAACGTGCATTATTACCCATATAATGCAGTTATTATCGCCAGAACTGTAATAATTATACTCATTACTTATATTATTATCAATATAACGTGCATTATTACCCATATTATGCAGTTATTATCGCTAGAACTGTAATAATTATACTTATTACTTATACTATTAGCAATATAACGTGCATTATTACCCATATAATGCAGTTATTATCGCCAGAACTGTAATAATTATACTTATTACTTATATTATTCTCAATATAACATGCATTATTACCCATATTATGCAGTTATTATCGCTAGAACTATAATAAACATACGTATTACTTTCATTATCATCAACATAACATGCATTATTACCCATATTATGCAGTTATTATCGATAGAACTGTAATAAATATACTTATTACTTTTACTATTATCAATATATCATGCACTATTAGCCATATTTTACTATTATTATCGCTAGAACTATAATAATTATACTTATTACTCCTGATATTATCAATATAACATGCCTTATTACGCATATAATGCAGTTATTATCGCTAGAACTGTAATAATTGTACTCATTACTCATATTATGAGCAATATAACGTGCATTATTACCCATATAATGCAGTTATTATCGCCAGAACTGTAATAATTATACTTATTACTTATATTATTCTCAATATAACATGCATTATTACCCATATAATGCAGTTATTATCGCTAGAACTATAATAAATATACGTATTACTTTCATTATCATGAATATAACATGCATTATTACCCATATGATGGAGGTATTATCGCTAGAACTGTAATAATTATACTTATTACTTATATTATTATCAATATAACATGCATTCTTACCCATATAATGGAGGTATTATGACTATAACTGTAATAATTATACTTATTACTTATACTATTAGGAATATAACGTGCATTATTACCCATATAATGCAGTTATTATCGCCAGAACTGTAATAAATATACTTATTACTTATATTATTATCAACATAACATGCATTATTACCCATATTATGCAGTTATTATCGCTAGAACTGTAATAATTGTACTCATTACTTATATTATTAGCAATATAACGTGCATTTTTACCCATATTATGCAGTTATTATCGCTAGAACTGTAATAATTATACTTATTACTTATATTATTATCAATATAACATGCATTATTACCCATATTGTCCAGTTATTTTCTCTAGAACCATAATAAATATACTTATTACTCCCAATATTATCAATATAACATGCATTTTTACCCATATAATGCAGTTATTATCGCTAGAACTGTAATAATTATACTTATTACTTATACTATTAGCAATATAACATGCACTATTTGCCATATTTTACTATTATTATCGCTAGAACTATAATAATTATACTTATTACTCCCGATATTATCAATATAACATGCATTATTACCCCTATAATGCAGTTATTATCGCTAGAACTGTAACAATTATACTTATTACTTATATTGTTAGCAATATAACATGCATTATTACCCATATAATGCAGTTATTATCGCTAGAACTGTAATAATTATACTTATTACTTATATTATTATCAATAAAACATGCATTATTACCCATATAATGCAGTTATTATCGCTAGAACTGTAATACTGTACTCATTACTTATATTATTAGCAATATAACGTGCATTATTACCCATATTATGCAGTTATTATCGCTAGAACTGTAATAATTATACTTATTACTTATATCATTATCAATATAACATGCATTATTACCCATATAATGGAGGTATTATCGCTAGAACTGTAATAATTATACTTATTACTTAGATTATTATCAATATAACATGCATTATTACCCATATTATGCAGTTATTATCGCTAGAACTATAATAAATATACGTATTACTTTTATTATCATCAATATAATATGCATTATTACCCATATAATGCAGTTATTATCGCTAGAACTGTAATAATTATACTCATTACTTATATTATTAGCAATATAACGTGCATTATTACCCATATTATGCAGTTATTATCGCTAGAACTGTAATAATTATACTTATTACTTATATCATTATCAATATAACATGCATTATTACCCATATAATGGAGGTATTATCGCTAGAACTGTAATAATTATACTTATTACTTAGATTATTATCAATATAACATGCATTATTACCCATATTATGCAGTTATTATCGCTAGAACTATAATAAATATACGTATTACTTTTATTATCATCAATATAATATGCATTATTACCCATATAATGCAGTTATTATCGCTAGAACTGTAATAATTATACTCATTACTTATATTATTAGCAATATAACGTGCATTATTACCCATATTATGCAGTTATTATCGCTAGAACTGTAATAATTATACTTATTACTTATATTATTATCAATATAACATGCATTATTACCCATATAATGGAGGTATTATCGCTAGAACTGTAATAATTATACTTATTACTTATACTATTAGCAATATAACGTGCATTAGTACCCACATAATGCAGTTATTATCGCCAGAACTGTAATAATTATACTTATTACTTAGATTATTATCAATATAACATGCATTATTACCCATATTATGCAGTTATTATCGCTAGAACTATAATAAATATACGTATTACTTTTATTATCATCAATATAACATGCATTATTACCCATATAATGCAGTTATTATAGCTAGAACTGTAATAATTATACTTATTACTTATATTATTATCAATATAACATGCATTATTACCCATATTATGCAGTTATTATCGCTAGAACTGTAATAATTGTACTCATTACTTATATTATTAGCAATATAACGTGCATTATTACCCATATAATGCAGTTATTATCGCCAGAACTGTAATAATTATACTTATTACTTTTACTATTATCAATATATCATGCACTATTAGCCATATTATACTATTATTATCGCTAGAACTATAATAATTATACTTATTACTCCCGATATTATCAATATAACATGCATTATTACCCATATAATGCAGTTATTATCGCTAGAACTGTAATAATTATACTTATTACTTATATTATTATCAATATAACATGCATTATTACCCATATAATGGAGGTATTATCGCAAGAACTGTAATAATTATACTTATTACTTATACTATTAGCAATATAACGTGCATTATTACCCATATAATGCAGTTATTATCGCCAGAACTGTAATAATTATACTCATTACTTATATTATTATCAATATAACGTGCATTATTACCCATATTATGCAGTTATTATCGCTAGAACTGTAATAATTATACTTATTACTTATACTATTAGCAATATAACGTGCATTATTACCCATATAATGCAGTTATTATCGCCAGAACTGTAATAATTATACTTATTACTTATATTATTCTCAATATAACATGCATTATTACCCATATTATGCAGTTATTATCGCTAGAACTATAATAAACATACGTATTACTTTCATTATCATCAACATAACATGCATTATTACCCATATTATGCAGTTATTATCGCTAGAACTGTAATAATTGTACTCATTACTTATATTATTAGCAATATAACGTGCATTATTACCCATATTATGCAGTTATTATCGCTAGAACTGTAATAATTATACTTATTACTTATATTATTATCAATATAACATGCATTATTACCCATATTGTCCAGTTATTATCTCTAGAACCATAATAAATATACTTATTACTCCCAATATTATCAATATAACATGCATTTTTACCCATATAATGCAGTTATTATCGCTAGAACTGTAATAATTATACTTATTACTTATACTATTAGCAATATAACATGCACTATTTGCCATATTTTACTATTATTATCGCTAGAACTATAATAATTATACTTATTACTCCCGATATTATCAATATAACATGCATTATTACCCCTATAATGCAGTTATTATCGCTAGAACTGTAACAATTATACTTATTACTTATATTGTTAGCAATATAACATGCATTATTACCCATATAATGCAGTTATTATCGCTAGAACTGTAATAATTATACTTATTACTTATATTATTATCAATAAAACATGCATTATTACCCATATAATGCAGTTATTATCGCTAGAACTGTAATACTGTACTCATTACTTATATTATTAGCAATATAACGTGCATTATTACCCATATTATGCAGTTATTATCGCTAGAACTGTAATAATTATACTTATTACTTATATCATTATCAATATAACATGCATTATTACCCATATAATGGAGGTATTATCGCTAGAACTGTAATAATTATACTTATTACTTAGATTATTATCAATATAACATGCATTATTACCCATATTATGCAGTTATTATCGCTAGAACTATAATAAATATACGTATTACTTTTATTATCATCAATATAATATGCATTATTACCCATATAATGCAGTTATTATCGCCAGAACTGTAATAATTATACTCATTACTTATATTATTAGCAATATAACGTGCATTATTACCCATATTATGCAGTTATTATCGCTAGAACTGTAATAATTATACTTATTACTTATATCATTATCAATATAACATGCATTATTACCCATATAATGGAGGTATTATCGCTAGAACTGTAATAATTATACTTATTACTTAGATTATTATCAATATAACATGCATTATTACCCATATTATGCAGTTATTATCGCTAGAACTATAATAAATATACGTATTACTTTTATTATCATCAATATAATATGCATTATTACCCATATAATGCAGTTATTATCGCTAGAACTGTAATAATTATACTCATTACTTATATTATTAGCAATATAACGTGCATTATTACCCATATTATGCAGTTATTATCGCTAGAACTGTAATAATTATACTTATTACTTATATTATTATCAATATAACATGCATTATTACCCATATAATGGAGGTATTATCGCTAGAACTGTAATAATTATACTTATTACTTATACTATTAGCAATATAACGTGCATTAGTACCCACATAATGCAGTTATTATCGCCAGAACTGTAATAATTATACTTATTACTTAGATTATTATGAATATAACATGCATTATTACCCATATTATGCAGTTATTATCGCTAGAACTATAATAAATATACGTATTACTTTTATTATCATCAATATAACATGCATTATTACCCATATAATGCAGTTATTATAGCTAGAACTGTAATAATTATACTTATTACTTATATTATTATCAATATAACATGCATTATTACCCATATTATGCAGTTATTATCGCTAGAACTGTAATAATTGTACTCATTACTTATACTATTAGCAATATAACGTGCATTATTACCCATATAATGCAGTTATTATCGCCAGAACTGTAATAATTATACTTATTACTTTTACTATTATCAATATATCATGCACTATTAGCCATATTATACTATTATTATCGCTAGAACTATAATAATTATACTTATTACTCCCGATATTATCAATATAACATGCATTATTACCCATATTATGCAGTTATTATCGCTAGAACTGTAATAATTATACTTATTACTTATATTATTATCAATATAACATGCATTATTACCCATATAATGGAGGTATTATCGCTAGAACTGTAATAATTATACTTATTACTTATACTATTAGCAATATAACGTGCATTAGTACCCACATAATGCAGTTATTATCGCCAGAACTGTAATAATTATACTTATTACTTAGATTATTATGAATATAACATGCATTATTACCCATATTATGCAGTTATTATCGCTAGAACTATAATAAATATACGTATTACTTTTATTATCATCAATATAACATGCATTATTACCCATATAATGCAGTTATTATAGCTAGAACTGTAATAATTATACTTATTACTTATATTATTATCAATATAACATGCATTATTACCCATATTATGCAGTTATTATCGCTAGAACTGTAATAATTGTACTCATTACTTATACTATTAGCAATATAACGTGCATTATTACCCATATAATGCAGTTATTATCGCCAGAACTGTAATAATTATACTTATTACTTTTACTATTATCAATATATCATGCACTATTAGCCATATTATACTATTATTATCGCTAGAACTATAATAATTATACTTATTACTCCCGATATTATCAATATAACATGCATTATTACCCATATAATGCAGTTATTATCGCTAGAACTGTAATAATTATACTTATTACTTATATTATTATCAATATAACATGCATTATTACCCATATAATGGAGGTATTATCGCAAGAACTGTAATAATTATACTTATTACTTATACTATTAGCAATATAACGTGCATTATTACCCATATAATGCAGTTATTATCGCCAGAACTGTAATAATTATACTCATTACTTATATTATTATCAATATAACGTGCATTATTACCCATATTATGCAGTTATTATCGCTAGAACTGTAATAATTATACTTATTACTTATGCTATTAGCAATATAACGTGCATTATTACCCATATAATGCAGTTATTATCGCCAGAACTGTAATAATTATACTTATTACTTATATTATTCTCAATATAACATGCATTATTACCCATATTATGCAGTTATTATCGCTAGAACTATAATAAACATACGTATTACTTTCATTATCATCAACATAACATGCATTATTACCCATATTATGCAGTTATTATCGCTAGAACTGTAATAATTGTACTCATTACTTATATTATTAGCAATATAACGTGCATTATTACCCATATTATGCTCCGTGTGGGGTTTCTAGTCCCCCATCGGACGCGTCCCCAGGTGGCGGATAGGGGAATGCTCGCCACGTACTCTTCGGAGTGCGTGGAGGGTAGGAGTGAAATAAAATAGCTCCCGCGGACCAAAACTAGAACTGTGTAAATGTGTGTGTGAATGGATGAATGAATGGGCTGCGGCTGGTACGCGGTGGATATTCCTTGCAGACTAGCCAAGGGGGGAGTAGTAGCCCCTCGACCGTGGCGGGACATGATGTTAGTACCTGACCTCTGTGGGAGTAATAAGGGTAAATGTAAGTCCACTCTCAGCTTGGGTTCGGCAGAGATCCCGTGAAACCACATGTTCAACGTGGGAGAACCGCTCATGTCTTCGCTGTACGGAGCCAATGCAAGGGTTGAAGCCGTGCTATCGGGCGCAGGAATGGAGGATCTCCTGGCCAGTGTTCCTCATAACCTGAGCTGCTGGGGGTTAAACCACAGCACCGTCTAGCCGGAGGTCGGGACAATACCCGGGTCGGATACCGGTGCGTCCCTTCGATAGGGGTGACGTTAAACCTTTTGCATCATATATGGCGCGGGCCTATCCCGTATCATTTTCTTTATTAGAGTCACTTGGTGTCGATAGGGTTGGCCTCCCGAAAAGCCGCTTCTCGGCTTCGACATCCGTAATTAGGGTTTCTAATCGGCGGGGATAGATGCCACACTGCGGTGTGGCTCGCATGATGCGCGAACCGTCGTTAATACTGCAATCGATATGAAATGGCGTCCAAACAAACAGCTATTGAAGAAGGGGGGAGCTTGCGCGGTACGAGCGCAAATGTCCTCGAGCAGGAGGTCAATGAGATGGAGGCGGCGGCATTCACGCCGCGCCGCAGTCTGGCGCGGAGCCCACCGCCATCCGGCGAGAGATCGCCGATGTTTGCAGGTGAGGGTACTCCGGTGCCTGCTGAGGAGACGCCGGCGGAACCGGTTCTGGCCCCACAGCCGGTCCCTTCCGCCACAGAGGCCTCAATAATTGGGGCCCTTTTGAAGCAACTCCGCGACACCGTAGCGGAGATGACCTTGGCAACGACCAGGCAACGTAATGTTGCCATGGCCATCAAGAATGGTCTCCCGCGCTTGGTGGAGTTGGCGGACGCTATTGAGGCGGCACAGTCCGCACAAATGACGCAGGACCTCAGCGGCAGAAAAAGGACGCGGGAGATAACATCCAGCCCCGCATCCCAGCCATCCCCTGCTGAGAAAAGGCTGAGGGATGGCGACGAAGCATGGAGCGTGGTGGCACGCCGTAAATTGAAGCCGCAAAAACCCGCGGCGCCTCCCACGGTGGCCGCCGTCGCTGCGGACAGGGCGACTACCTCTGCCTCCATGGAGGCAGATAACAAAAAGAAGGAGAAGAAGAGGAAGCCGCGTCGCAAACGCCGCGCAGCCGCTTTGGCGGTTAAGCCGGCGGCGGGCACGAGCTACGCTCAAGTGCTGGCGAAATTACGCGCCAGCGTAAAACCGGAGGAGGCCGGAATTGAAATTAAATCGATTCGGCAAACGAGGGGGGGTGAAGTCCTCCTCGAATTAGCAGGGGCTGCAAATCCTGAGCAGAAGGCCTCATTCAGTGAGGCTCTAAAGGGGGCCCTGGGCACCGCTGGCACAGTCCGCCGGATGGAGCCCAAGGAAACAATTGAACTGAGGGACTTAGACTGCCTCACCACAGCTGGTGAGGTGGAAGAGGCCCTCAGGAAGGAATTGGGCGACTCTGCCGGCGAGATGCGGGTGCATGTCACGAAGGAGAATGCCCGGGGCCAGAAATTGGCAATAGTCGAGCTCGAGGAGCGGGCCGCAGCCAAGATATTGGATTGCGGCCGTTTGAGGGTCGGGATGGTGATATCCCGTCCCAGAAAGAGGACGGTAGCCGCGCGCTGCTTCAGGTGCCTGGGGTACGAGCACCTGGCGCGCGGTTGCAAGGGCCCGGACCGGCAGAATAACTGCTACCGGTGCGGGGAGAAGGGCCATGCAGCCAAGGGCTGTCAGAAGCCGCCGAGGTGTGTGGTCTGCGCCGACCATGGTCTCAAGGGCGCAGACCTACAGCATGTGTTAGGGTCCGGCGCCTGTAAGGCGTACCGCGACGCCTTAGCCAACGCTAAGCAGCGCAATGGCTAAGGTGTTCCAAGCCAACTTGAACCGCAGCCGAGTCGCGGACGCCCTTCTTGAGCAGATGCGGCGAGAGCAGGAGATAGATATTCTCCTGCTCAGCGAACCGTATCGTGCTCGGGAAGGACCAACGTGGTTCGCTGACACGTTGGGTACCGCTGCGATCTGGATCCCGGATCCGACCAAGTTCCGGGTCCAGTCGCACGGCGCAGGCGCCGGACATGTCTGGGTAAGGGGAGAGGGTGTGACGCTGGTGAGCGTCTACCTCTCCCCTAACGACCGCATCGCGGAGTTTCGCGAGAAGGTTGAGGTCCTCGAAGACACCATCCAAGCCATTGGGGGCGGATGTGTGATCGGAGGGGACTTCAACGCGAAGGCGGTCGAGTGGGGAATGCCGAAACCGGACACGAGGGGACGGCACGTCGTCGAGTTGGCGGCGCGCCAGAACCTGGTGATCCTTAACCGAGGGGCGTCCACGACCTTCCGGAGGTTTGGTTACCAGGAGACCATCGTGGATATCACGATGGCTTCTGAGGATGTCGCGCCCCGTGTCGATGACTGGAGAGTCATCGAGGACTACACGGGGAGTGACCACCAGTACGTAGCTTTCCGGATAGCCGGGAAACAACGGAGGAGCGTCGTTCCACCTGTTAGAGGGTGGAACATTAAGACGCTCCAGAAGGAAAAGTTTGGAGAGGCTCTCCAAGTTGCGCTGCAGTCCATCCCGCAGCTCAACGGAGAGCCATTATCCCGGCTATCGCTAGAGCGGCTCGTTGGCGCAACTATGCACGCCATACACACGGCGTGCGAAGCGTCGATGAGCCGTGGAAGGCCACGCAGTGCTAGACGGCCGGCCTACTGGTGGTCGAGCGACATCGCCGACCTCCGGAGGGACTGCCATCGTCTACGGCGAATAGCCCAGCGCGCCAGGCGCACCGCCGAAGGCGAGGCCCTGTGGGAATCGTACAGGGCCAAGCGCCGCGAATTGCGCCACGCGATTTGCGTTAGTCAACGGCGTTGCTGGGACAACCTCCAGGAGGAGGTCAACCGTGACCCGTGGGGATTAGGGTACCGAATCGTGCTCCGCAAGATCGGTGCCCAAAACGGCCCCGCTGTGTTACCCGCAGACAAGGCATCGGCGATCGTGGCCGCCCTTTTTCCGGACCACCCGGCAAGGGCGCGACGGTCAGCAGGGCTGCAGGTAGAGGAGTTCCCCCCCTTCACCATGCAGGAGATGCAGAATGCCGCTCGGACCTTCCGCAATAGGAAAGCCCCGGGCCCAGACGGCATTCCAGCAGAGGTTGTGAAGCTGGCTGTTCAGCTTCACCCAGGACCTCTGCTGGCTTTGTTCAATTCGTGTCTGGGTTCCGGCCTCTGGCCAACCCGATGGAAAGTGCAGCGCCTTGCGCTCATTTCTAAAGGCAAGGAGCAGCTTACCGGTCCGTCAGCATACAGACCTATTTGTATGCTGGACGTGGCCGGTAAGTTGCTCGAGAAGATGATTAGGCCCCGCCTCCTGGACGCTTTCCGGGAGGCGGGCGATCTATCGGGTCGGCAGTTTGGCTTTCGTCGCGGAAGGTCTACCGTCGACGCCCTACGGGTGGTCCTGGACGCCGCCGAAAAGGCGGAGACAGGGAACCGACACAGTTGGCATGTCGTCCTCGTAGCCACGCTGGACGTCCGGAACGCCTTTAACTCGGTGAGTTGGCTGGGGATACTCGCGGCCCTGGAGAACACTTTCCAGGTGCCGGACTATCTCCTCCGCATGATGGAGGATTACCTCTCTGACCGTGTCCTTGTTTACGACACGGTCGAGGGGCGGCGGAGAAAAAAAGTCTCCGCAGGAGTGGCACAGGGTTCCATTCTCGGACCAGACCTCTGGAATGCGTTCTACGACGCCATCCTGCGGATCGAGTTCCCCAGCGAGGCGTTCCTGGTGGGCTACGCGGACGACATTGCGGCAGTAATTGTCGCCCGCGACACGGAGCGCGCACAGTTTGGCCTGAATCAGGTCATGAGACGGGTGGAGAGATGGATGGGTGACGCGGGTCTTCGGCTAGCAACCGAGAAGACCGAGCTCGTCGTCCTGTCAAGGCGAAGGATCCCCACCGAGATACCATTCAAGGTGGGGATCCATACCATCTTAGCCAAGGCCGCCGTGAAGTACCTGGGGGTCCTCCTTGATTCCAAGAGGACTTTTTGGGCACATATACGGCAGGCGGCCGACAGGGCGGCGGCAACCGCGTCGTCCTTAGCCCGCCTCATGGCGAACATTGGAGGCCCACAGCCGGCGAAGCGGAGGCTCCTGATGTCCACCGCCGAGTCCATACTTTTGTATGGCTCGGAGATTTGGGCAGGAGCTCTCCGCTTCGAGAAGTACCGCCGCAGACTCGCGGCGGTTCAGAGAAGGTGCGCACTCCGGGTGGCCTGTTCTTACAGGACTGTCGCGGAGCCAGCTGTGTTGGTGATAGCCGGTATGGTCCCCATAGACCTGCTCGCTCATGAGCGTCAGCAGGTCTATGGGGCCAAAAGGAATGGCCAGGAGAAGGTCGAGGCGAAGAGGGTGGCTCGTGAAGCCACTCTGCACCGCTGGCAGCAACGTTGGAATGAGGAGACCCGAGGGCGTTGGACAGCTAGGCTCATTCCATGTCTAGCCCCTTGGGTATCCAGAAAGCACGGCGAGGTGGGTTACTACCTTACCCAGTTCCTTAGTGGGCACGGATACTTCCGTAGGATGGGAAAGGCCACCTCGCCGATGTGTGGTTATGGCTGCCAGGGTGCGGAGGATAGTGCTGAGCACACCCTCTTCGCCTGCCGTCGATGGACGGCTGAGCGGGATGCCCTCCAACAGGAGGTTGGCCCCATCACCCCCGACATCATCGTGGGGGTGATGCTGCAAACTTTGCAGCACTGGAGCGCCGTTGGCACTTACGTGCGACGGCTGCTCCAGCAGAAGAAGACGGAGGAGAGCCGGTGGAATCCCCTAAATCCGGTGTAGGGAATTCCATCGGCAAGTTAAAATAGCTCCTAACGGGCCACCTTTTGTCGTGAGGGCATCTCACTTGAGACGTGCGAAATCGCACAACAGGTGACTCCCCCCTGAAGTAATGTGAAAAACAGTCCCGGGGGGGACTAAAGTCACAGCGAGGGTTAGGGGTTTTAGCCGGTAGGAATCCGGCATACCCCGGGGCACGTGGCCTAGCCCCGGGGATCTTTAGAAGATTTCCCCTGTTTCCCTTCCCAAAACAAAAAAAAAAAAAAAAAAAAAATTACCCATATTATGCAGTTATTATCGCTAGAACTGTAATAATTATACTTATTACTTATATTATTATCAATATAACATGCATTATTACCCATATTGTCCAGTTATTATCTCTAGAACCATAATAAATATACTTATTACTCCCAATATTATCAATATAACATGCATTTTTACCCATATAATGCAGTTATTATCGCTAGAACTGTAATAATTATACTTATTACGTATACTATTAGCAATATAACATGCACTATTTGCCATATTTTACTATTATTATCGCTAGAACTATAATAATTATACTTATTACTCCCGATACTATCAATATAACATGCATTATTACCCCTATAATGCAGTTATTATCGCTAGAACTGTAACAATTATACTTATTACTTATATTGTTAGCAATATAACATGCATTATTACCCATATAATGCAGTTATTATCGCTAGAACTGTAATAATTATACTTATTACTTATATTATTATCAATAAAACATGCATTATTACCCATATAATGCAGTTATTATCGCTAGAACTGTAATACTGTACTCATTACTTATATTATTAGCAATATAACGTGCATTATTACCCATATTATGCAGTTATTATCGCTAGAACTGTAATAATTATACTTATTACTTATATCATTATCAATATAACATGCATTATTACCCACATAATGCAGTTATTATCGCCAGAACTGTAATAATTATACTTATTACTTAGATTATTATGAATATAACATGCATTATTACCCATATTATGCAGTTATTATCGCTAGAACTATAATAAATATACGTATTACTTTTATTATCATCAATATAACATGCATTATTACCCATATAATGCAGTTATTATAGCTAGAACTGTAATAATTATACTTATTACTTATATTATTATCAATATAACATGCATTATTACCCATATTATGCAGTTATTATCGCTAGAACTGTAATAATTGTACTCATTACTTATATTATTAGCAATATAACGTGCATTATTACCCATATAATGCAGTTATTATCGCCAGAACTGTAATAATTATACTTATTACTTTTACTATTATCAATATATCATGCACTATTAGCCATATTATACTATTATTATCGCTAGAACTATAATAATTATACTTATTACTCCCGATATTATCAATATAACATGCATTATTACCCATATAATGCAGTTATTATCGCTAGAACTGTAATAATTATACTTATTACTTATATTATTATCAATATAACATGCATTATTACCCATATAATGGAGGTATTATCGCAAGAACTGTAATAATTATACTTATTACTTATACTATTAGCAATATAACGTGCATTATTACCCATATAATGCAGTTATTATCGCCAGAACTGTAATAATTATACTCATTACTTATATTATTATCAATATAACGTGCATTATTACCCATATTATGCAGTTATTATCGCTAGAACTGTAATAATTATACTTATTACTTATACTATTAGCAATATAACGTGCATTATTACCCATATAATGCAGTTATTATCGCCAGAACTGTAATAATTATACTTATTACTTATATTATTCTCAATATAACATGCATTATTACCCATATTATGCAGTTATTATCGCTAGAACTATAATAAACATACGTATTACTTTCATTATCATCAACATAACATGCATTATTACCCATATTATGCAGTTATTATCGCTAGAACTGTAATAATTGTACTCATTACTTATATTATTAGCAATATAACGTGCATTATTACCCATATTATGCAGTTATTATCGCTAGAACTGTAATAATTATACTTATTACTTATATTATTATCAATATAACATGCATTATTACCCATATTGTCCAGTTATTATCTCTAGAACCATAATAAATATACTTATTACTCCCAATATTATCAATATAACATGCATTTTTACCCATATAATGCAGTTATTATCGCTAGAACTGTAATAATTATACTTATTACTTATACTATTAGCAATATAACATGCACTATTTGCCATATTTTACTATTATTATCGCTAGAACTATAATAATTATACTTATTACTCCCGATATTATCAATATAACATGCATTATTACCCATATAAAGCAGTTATTATCGCTAGAACTGTAACAATTATACTTATTACTTATATTGTTAGCAATATAACATGCATTATTACCCATATAATGCAGTTATTATCGCTAGAACTGTAATAATTATACTTATTACTTATATTATTATCAATAAAACATGCATTATTACCCATATAATGCAGTTATTATCGCTAGAACTGTAATACTGTACTCATTACTTATATTATTAGCAATATAACGTGCATTATTACCCATATTATGCAGATATTATCGCTAGAACTGTAATAATTATACTTATTACTTATATCATTATCAATATAACATGCATTATTACCCATATAATGGAGGTATTATCGCTAGAACTGTAATAATTATACTCATTACTTATATTATTAGCAATATAACGTGCATTATTACCCATATTATGCAGTTATTATCGCTAGAACTGTAATAATTATACTTATTACTTATATTATTATCAATATAACATGCATTATTACCCATATAATGGAGGTATTATCGCTAGAACTGTAATAATTATACTTATTACTTATACTATTAGCAATATAACGTGCATTAGTACCCACATAATGCAGTTATTATCGCCAGAACTGTAATAATTATACTTATTACTTAGATTATTATCAATATAACATGCATTATTACCCATATTATGCAGTTATTATCGCTAGAACTATAATAAATATACGTATTACTTTTATTATCATCAATATAACATGCATTATTACCCATATAATGCAGTTATTATAGCTAGAACTGTAATAATTATACTTATTACTTATATTATTATCAATATAACATGCATTATTACCCATATTATGCAGTTATTATCGCTAGAACTGTAATAATTGTACTCATTACTTATATTATTAGCAATATAACGTGCATTATTAACCATATAATGCAGTTATTATCGCCAGAACTGTAATAATTATACTTATTACTTTTACTATTATCAATATATCATGCACTATTAGCCATATTATACTATTATTATCGCTAGAACTATAATAATTATACTTATTACTCCCGATATTATCAATATAACATGCATTATTACCCATATAATGCAGTTATTATCGCTAGAACTGTAATAATTATACTTATTACTTATATTATTATCAATATAACATGCATTATTACCCATATAATGGAGGTATTATCGCAAGAACTGTAATAATTATACTTATTACTTATACTATTAGCAATATAACGTGCATTATTACCCATATAATGCAGTTATTATCGCCAGAACTGTAATAATTATACTCATTACTTATATTATTATCAATATAACGTGCATTATTACCCATATTATGCAGTTATTATCGCTAGAACTGTAATAATTATACTTATTACTTATACTATTAGCAATATAACGTGCATTATTACCCATATAATGCAGTTATTATCGCCAGAACTGTAATAATTATACTTATTACTTATATTATTCTCAATATAACATGCATTATTACCCATATTATGCAGTTATTATCGCTAGAACTATAATAAACATACGTATTACTTTCATTATCATCAACATAACATGCATTATTACCCATATTATGCAGTTATTATCGCTAGAACTGTAATAATTGTACTCATTACTTATATTATTAGCAATATAACGTGCATTATTACCCATATTATGCAGTTATTATCGCTAGAACTGTAATAATTATACTTATTACTTATATTATTATCAATATAACATGCATTATTACCCATATTGTCCAGTTATTATCTCTAGAACCATAATAAATATACTTATTACTCCCAATATTATCAATATAACATGCATTTTTACCCATATAATGCAGTTATTATCGCTAGAACTGTAATAATTATACTTATTACTTATACTATTAGCAATATAACATGCACTATTTGCCATATTTTACTATTATTATCGCTAGAACTATAATAATTATACTTATTACTCCCGATATTATTAATATAACATGCATTATTACCCATATAATGCAGTTATTATCGCTAGAACTGTAACAATTATACTTATTACTTATATTGTTAGCAATATAACATGCATTATTACCCATATAATGCAGTTATTATCGCTAGAACTGTAATAATTATACTTATTACTTATATTATTATCAATAAAACATGCATTATTACCCATATAATGCAGTTATTATCGCTAGAACTGTAATACTGTACTCATTACTTATATTATTAGCAATATAACGTGCATTATTACCCATATTATGCAGATATTATCGCTAGAACTGTAATAATTATACTTATTACTTATATCATTATCAATATAACATGCATTATTACCCATATAATGGAGGTATTATCGCTAGAGCTGTAATAATTATACTTATTACTTAGATTATTATCAATATAACATGCATTATTACCCATATTATGCAGTTATTATCGCTAGAACTATAATAAATATACGTATTACTTTTATTATCATCAATATAATATGCATTATTACCCATATAATGCAGTTATTATCGCTAGAACTGTAATAATTATACTCATTACTTATATTATTAGCAATATAACGTGCATTATTACCCATATTATGCAGTTATTATCGCTAGAACTATAATAAACATACGTATTACTTTCATTATCATCAACATAACATGCATTATTACCCATATTATGCAGTTATTATCGCTAGAACTGTAATAATTGTACTCATTACTTATATTATTAGCAATATAACGTGCATTATTACCCATATTATGCAGTTATTATCGCTAGAACTGTAATAATTATACTTATTACTTATATTATTATCAATATAACATGCATTATTACCCATATTGTCCAGTTATTATCTCTAGAACCATAATAAATATACTTATTACTCCCAATATTATCAATATAACATGCATTTTTACCCATATAATGCAGTTATTATCGCTAGAACTGTAATAATTATACTTATTACTTATACTATTAGCAATATAACATGCACTATTTGCCATATTTTACTATTATTATCGCTAGAACTATAATAATTATACTTATTACTCCCGATATTATCAATATAACATGCATTATTACCCATATAATGCAGTTATTATCGCTAGAACTGTAACAATTATACTTATTACTTATATTGTTAGCAATATAACATGCATTATTACCCATATAATGCAGTTATTATCGCTAGAACTGTAATAATTATACTTATTACTTATATTATTATCAATAAAACATGCATTATTACCCATATAATGCAGTTATTATCGCTAGAACTGTAATAATTATACTCATTACTTATATTATTAGCAATATAACGTGCATTATTACCCATATTATGCAGTTATTATCGCTAGAACTGTAATAATTATACTTATTACTTATATCATTATCAATATAACATGCATTATTACCCATATAATGGAGGTATTATCGCTAGAACTGTAATAATTATACTTATTACTTAGATTATTATCAATATAACATGCATTATTACCCATATTATGCAGTTATTATCGCTAGAACTATAATAAATATACGTATTACTTTTATTATCATCAATATAATATGCATTATTACCCATATAATGCAGTTATTATCGCTAGAACTGTAATAATTATACTCATTACTTATATTATTAGCAATATAACGTGCATTATTACCCATATTATGCAGTTATTATCGCTAGAACTGTAATAATTATACTTATTACTTATATTATTATCAATATAACATGCATTATTACCCATATAATGGAGGTATTATCGCTAGAACTGTAATAATTATACTTATTACTTATACTATTAGCAATATAACGTGCATTAGTACCCACATAATGCAGTTATTATCGCCAGAACTGTAATAATTATACTTATTACTTAGATTATTATCAATATAACATGCATTATTACCCATATTATGCAGTTATTATCGCTAGAACTATAATAAATATACGTATTACTTTTATTATCATCAATATAACATGCATTATTACCCATATAATGCAGTTATTATAGCTAGAACTGTAATAATTATACTTATTACTTATATTATTATCAATATAACATGCATTATTACCCATATTATGCAGTTATTATCGCTAGAACTGTAATAATTGTACTCATTACTTATATTATTAGCAATATAACGTGCATTATTACCCATATAATGCAGTTATTATCGCCAGAACTGTAATAATTATACTTATTACTTTTACTATTATCAATATATCATGCACTATTAGCCATATTATACTATTATTATCGCTAGAACTATAATAATTATACTTATTACTCCCGATATTATCAATATAACATGCATTATTACCCATATAATGCAGTTATTATCGCTAGAACTGTAATAATTATACTTATTACTTATATTATTATCAATATAACATGCATTATTACCCATATAATGGAGGTATTATCGCAAGAACTGTAATAATTATACTTATTACTTATACTATTAGCAATATAACGTGCATTATTACCCATATAATGCAGTTATTATCGCCAGAACTGTAATAATTATACTCATTACTTATATTATTATCAATATAACGTGCATTATTACCCATATTATGCAGTTATTATCGCTAGAACTGTAATAATTATACTTATTACTTATACTATTAGCAATATAACGTGCATTATTACCCATATAATGCAGTTATTATCGCCAGAACTGTAATAATTATACTTATTACTTATATTATTCTCAATATAACATGCATTATTACCCATATTATGCAGTTATTATCGCTAGAACTATAATAAACATACGTATTACTTTCATTATCATCAACATAACATGCATTATTACCCATATTATGCAGTTATTATCGCTAGAACTGTAATAATTGTACTCATTACTTATATTATTAGCAATATAACGTGCATTATTACCCATATTATGCAGTTATTATCGCTAGAACTGTAATAATTATACTTATTACTTATATTATTATCAATATAACATGCATTATTACCCATATTGTCCAGTTATTATCTCTAGAACCATAATAAATATACTTATTACTCCCAATATTATCAATATAACATGCATTTTTACCCATATAATGCAGTTATTATCGCTAGAACTGTAATAATTATACTTATTACTTATACTATTAGCAATATAACATGCACTATTTGCCATATTTTACTATTATTATCGCTAGAACTATAATAATTATACTTATTACTCCCGATATTATCAATATAACATGCATTATTACCCATATAATGCAGTTATTATCGCCAGAACTGTAATAAATATACTTATTACTTATATTATTATCAACATAACATGCATTATTACCCATATTATGCAGTTATTATCGCTAGAACTGTAATAATTGTACTCATTACTTATATTATTAGCAATATAACGTGCATGATTACCCATATAATGCAGTTATTATCGCCAGAACTGTAATAATTATACTTATTACTTTTACTATTATCAATATATCATGCACTATTAGCCATATTTTACTATTATTATCGCTAGAACTATAATAATTATACTTATTACTCCCGATATTATCAATATAACATGCCTTATTACCCATATAATGCAGTTATTATCGCTAGAACTGTAATAATTATACTCATTACTTATATTATTAGCAATATAACGTGCATTATTACCCATATTATGCAGTTATTATCGCTAGAACTGTAATAATTATACTCATTACTTATATTATTAGCAATATAACGTGCATTATTACCCATATTATGCAGTTATTATCGCTAGAACTGTAATAATTATACTTATTGCTTATATTGTTAGAAATATAACGTGCATTATTACCCATATAATGCAGTTATTATCGCTAGAACTGTAATAATTATACTTATTACTTAAATTATTATCAATATAACATGCATTATTACCCAAATTATGCAGTTATTATCTCAGGAACCATAATAAATATACTTATTACTCCCAATATTATCAATATAACATGCACTTTTACCCATATAATGCAGTTATTATCGCTAGAACTGTAATAATTATACTTATTACTTAGATTATTATCAATATAACATGCATTATTACCCATATTATGCAGTTATTATCGCTAGAACTATAATAAATATACGTATTACTTTTATTATCATCAATATAACATGCATTATTACCCATATTATGCAGTTATTATCGATAGAACGGTAATAAATATACTTATTACTCCCAATATTATCAATATAACATTCATTTTTACCCATATAATGCAGTTATTATCGCCAGAACTGTAATAATTATACTTATTACTTATATTATTCTCAATATAACATGCATTATTACCCATATTATGCAGTTATTATCGCTAGAACTATAATAAATATACGTATTACTTTCATTATCATCAATATAACATGCATTATTACCCATATAATGCAGTTATTATCGCTAGAACTGAAATAATTATACTTATTACTTATATTATTCTCAATATAACATGCATTATTACCCATATTATGCAGTTATTATCGCTAGAACTATAATAAATATACGTATCACTTTCATTATCATCAATATAACATGCATTATTACCCATATAATGGAGGTATTATCGCTAGAACTGTAATAATTATACATATTACTTATATTATTATCAATATAACATGCATTATTACCCATATTATGCAGTTATTATCTCTAGAACCATAATAAATATACTTATTACTCCCAATATTATCAATATAACATGCATTTTTAACCATATAATGGAGTTATTATCGCTAGAACTGTAATAATTATACTTATTACTTATATTGTTAGCAATATAACGTGCATTATTACCCATATAATGCAGTTATTATCGCCAGAACTGTAATAATTGTACTCATTACTTATATTATTAGCAATATAACGTGCATTATTACCCATATTATGCAGTTATTATCGCTAGAACTGTAATAATTATACTTATTACTTATACTATTAGCAATATAACGTGCATTATTACCCATATTATGCAGTTATTATCGCTAGAACTATAATAAATATACGTATTACTTTCATTATCATCAATATAACATGCATTATTACCCATATAATGGAGGTATTATCGCTAGAACTGTAATAATTATACTTATTACTTATATTGTTAGCAATATAACGTGCATTATTACTCATATAATGCAGTTATTATCGCTAGAACTGTAATAATTATACTTATTACTTATATTATTCTCAATATAACATGCATTATTACCCATATTATGCAGTCATTATCGCTAGAACTATAATAAATATACGTATTACCTTCATTATCATCAATATAACATGCATTATTACCCATATAATGTAGTTATTATCGCTAGAACTGTAATAAATATACTTATTACTTATATTGTTAGCAATATAACGTGCATTATTACCCATATAATGCAGTTATTATCGCTAGAACTGTAATAATTATACTTATTACTTAGATTATTATCAATATAACATGCATTATTACCCATATTATGCAGTTATTATCGCTAGAACTATAATAAATATACGTATTACTTTTATTATCATCAATATAACATGCATTATTACCCATATTATGCAGTTATTATCGTTAGAACGGTAATAAATATACTTATTACTCCCAATATTATCAATATAACATTCATTTTTAACCATATAATGCAGTTATTATCGCCAGAACTGTAATAATTATACTTATTACTTATATTATTCTCAATATAACATGCATTATTAACCATATTATGCAGTTATTATCGCTAGAGCTATAATAAATGTACGTATTACTTTCATTATCATCAATATAACATGCATTATTACCCATATAATGCAGTTATTATCGCTAGAACTGTAACAATTATACTTATTACTTATATTGTTAGAAATATAACGTGCATTATTACCCATATAATGCAGTTATTATCGCTAGAACTGTAATAATTATACTTATTACTTAAATTATTATCAATATAACATGCATTATTACCCATATTATGCACTTATTATCGATAGAACTGTAATAAATATATTTATTACTTTTATTATTATCAATATAACATGCACTGTTTGCCATATTTTACTATTATTATCGCTAGAACTATAATAATTATACTTATTACTCCCGATATTATCAATATAACATGCATTATTACCCATATAATGCAGTTATTATCGCTAGAACTGTAATAATTATACTTATTACTTATATTGTTAGCAATATAACGTGCATTATTACCCATATAATGCAGTTATTATCGCCAGAACTGTAATAATTATACTTATTACTTATATTATTCTCAATATAACATGCATTATTACCCATATTATGCAGTTATTATCGCTAGAACTATAATAAATATACGTATTACTTTCATTATCATCAATATAACATGCATTATTACCCATACAATGGAGGTATTATCGCTAGAACTGTAATAATTATACTTATTACTTATATTATTATCAATATAACATGCATTATTACCCATATTATGCAGTTATTATCGCTAGAACTGTAATAATTATACTTATTACTTATATTATTCTCAATATAACATGCATTATTACCCATATTATGCAGTCATTATCGCTAGAACTATAATAAATATACGTATTACTTTCATTATCATCAATATAACATGCATTATTACCCATATAATGCAGTTATTATCGCTAGAACTGTAACAATTATACTTATTTCTTATATTGTTAGCAATATAACGTGCATTATTACCCATATAATGCAGTTATTACCGCCAGAACTGTAATAATTATACTTATTACTTATATTATTATCAATAAAACATGCATTATTACCCATATAATGCAGTTATTATCGCTAGAACTGTAATAATTGTACTCATTACTTATATTATTAGCAATATAACGTGCATTATTACCCATATTATGCAGTTATTTACGCTAGAACTGTAATAATTATACTTATTACTTATACTATTAGCAATATAACGTGCATTATTACCCATATAATGCAGTTATTATCGGCAGAACTGTAATAATTATACTTATTACTTATATTATTCTCAATATAACATGCATTATTACCCATATTATGCAGTTATTATCGCTAGAACTATAATAAATATACGTATTACTTTCATTATCATCAATATAACATGCATTATTACCCATATAATGCAGTTATTATCGCTAGAACTGTAATAAATATACTTATTACTTATATTGTTAGCAATATAACGTGCATTATTACCCATATAATGCAGTCATTATCGCTAGAACTGTAATAATTATACTTATTACTTAGATTATTATCAATATAACATGCATTATTACCCATATTATGCAGTTATTATCGCTAGAACTATAATAAATATACGTATTACTTTTATTATCATCAATATAACATGCATTATTACCCATATTATGCAGTTATTATCGATAGAACGGTAATAAATATACTTATTACTCCCAATATTATCAATATAACATTCATTTTTAACCATATAATGCAGTTATTATCGCCAGAACTGTAATAATTATACTTATTACTTATATTATTCTCAATATAACATGCATTATTACCGATATTATGCAGTTATTATCGCTAGAGCTATAATAAATATACGTATTACTTTCATTATCATCAATATAACATGCATTATTACCCATATAATGCAGTTATTATCGCTAGAACTGTAACAATTATACTTATTACTTATATTGTTAGAAATATAACGTGCATTATTACCCATATAATGCAGTTATTATCGCTAGAACTGTAATAATTATACTTATTACTTAAATTATTATCAATATAACATGCATTATTACCCATATTATGCACTTATTATCGATAGAACTGTAATAAATATATTTATTACTTTTATTATTATCAATATAACATGCACTGTTTGCCATATTTTACTATTATTATCGCTAGAACTATAATAATTATACTTATTACTCCCGATATTATCAATATAACATGCATTATTGCCCATATAATGCAGTTATTATCGCTAGAACTGTAATAATTATACTTATTACTTATATTGTTAGCAATATAACGTGCATTATTACCCATATAATGCAGTTATTATCGCCAGAACTGTAATAATTATACTTATTACTTATATTATTCTCAATATAACATGCATTATTACCCATATTATGCAGTTATTATCGCTAGAACTATAATAAATATACGTATTACTTTCATTATCATCAATATAACATGCATTATTACCCATATAATGGAGGTATTATCGCTAGAACTGTAATAATTATACTTATTACTTATATTGTTAGCAATATAACGTGCATTATTACTCATATAATGCAGTTATTATCGCTAGAACTGTAATAATTATACTTATTACTTATATTATTCTCAATATAACATGCATTATTACCCATATTATGCAGTCATTATCGCTAGAACTATAATAAATATACGTATTACCTTCATTATCATCAATATAACATGCATTATTACCCATATAATGTAGTTATTATCGCTAGAACTGTAATAAATATACTTATTACTTATATTGTTAGCAATATAACGTGCATTATTACCCATATAATGCAGTTATTATCGCTAGAACTGTAATAATTATACTTATTACTTAGATTATTATCAATATAACATGCATTATTACCCATATTATGCAGTTATTATCGCTAGAACTATAATAAATATACGTATTACTTTTATTATCATCAATATAACATGCATTATTACCCATATTATGCAGTTATTATCGTTAGAACGGTAATAAATATACTTATTACTCCCAATATTATCAATATAACATTCATTTTTAACCATATAATGCAGTTATTATCGCCAGAACTGTAATAATTATACTTATTACTTATATTATTCTCAATATAACATGCATTATTAACCATATTATGCAGTTATTATCGCTAGAGCTATAATAAATTTACGTATTACTTTCATTATCATCAATATAACATGCATTATTACCCATATAATGCAGTTATTATCGCTAGAACTGTAACAATTATACTTATTACTTATATTGTTAGAAATATAACGTGCATTATTACCCATATAATGCAGTTATTATCGCTAGAACTGTAATAATTATACTTATTACTTAAATTATTATCAATATAACATGCATTATTACCCATATTATGCACTTATTATCGATAGAACTGTAATAAATATATTTATTACTTTTATTATTATCAATATAACATGCACTGTTTGCCATATTTTACTATTATTATCGCTAGAACTATAATAATTATACTTATTACTCCCGATATTATCAATATAACATGCATTATTACCCATATAATGCAGTTATTATCGCTAGAACTGTAATAATTATACTTATTACTTATATTGTTAGCAATATAACGTGCATTATTACCCATATAATGCAGTTATTATCGCCAGAACTGTAATAATTATACTTATTACTTATATTATTCTCAATATAACATGCATTATTACCCATATTATGCAGTTATTATCGCTAGAACTATAATAAATATACGTATTACTTTCATTATCATCAATATAACATGCATTATTACCCATACAATGGAGGTATTATCGCTAGAACTGTAATAATTATACTTATTACTTATATTATTATCAATATAACATGCATTATTACCCATATTATGCAGTTATTATCGCTAGAACTGTAATAATTATACTTATTACTTATATTATTCTCAATATAACATGCATTATTACCCATATTATGCAGTCATTATCGCTAGAACTATAATAAATATACGTATTACTTTCATTATCATCAATATAACATGCATTATTACCCATATAATGCAGTTATTATCGCTAGAACTGTAACAATTATACTTATTTCTTATATTGTTAGCAATATAACGTGCATTATTACCCATATAATGCAGTTATTACCGCCAGAACTGTAATAATTATACTTATTACTTATATTATTATCAATAAAACATGCATTATTACCCATATAATGCAGTTATTATCGCTAGAACTGTAATAATTGTACTCATTACTTATATTATTAGCAATATAACGTGCATTATTACCCATATTATGCAGTTATTATCGCTAGAACTGTAATAATTATACTTATTACTTATACTATTAGCAATATAACGTGCATTATTACCCATATAATGCAGTTATTATCGGCAGAACTGTAATAATTATACTTATTACTTATATTATTCTCAATATAACATGCATTATTACCCATATTATGCAGTTATTATCGCTAGAACTATAATAAATATACGTATTACTTTCATTATCATCAATATAACATGCATTATTACCCATATAATGCAGTTATTATCGCTAGAACTGTAATAAATATACTTATTACTTATATTGTTAGCAATATAACGTGCATTATTACCCATATAATGCAGTCATTATCGCTAGAACTGTAATAATTATACTTATTACTTAGATTATTATCAATATAACATGCATTATTACCCATATTATGCAGTTATTATCGCTAGAACTATAATAAATATACGTATTACTTTTATTATCATCAATATAACATGCATTATTACCCATATTATGCAGTTATTATCGATAGAACGGTAATAAATATACTTATTACTCCCAATATTATCAATATAACATTCATTTTTAACCATATAATGCAGTTATTATCGCCAGAACTGTAATAATTATACTTATTACTTATATTATTCTCAATATAACATGCATTATTACCCATATTATGCAGTTATTATCGCTAGAGCTATAATAAATATACGTATTACTTTCATTATCATCAATATAACATGCATTATTACCCATATAATGCAGTTATTATCGCTAGAACTGTAACAATTATACTTATTACTTATATTGTTAGAAATATAACGTGCATTATTACCCATATAATGCAGTTATTATCGCTAGAACTGTAATAATTATACTTATTACTTAAATTATTATCAATATAACATGCATTATTACCCATATTATGCACTTATTATCGATAGAACTGTAATAAATATATTTATTACTTTTATTATTATCAATATAACATGCACTGTTTGCCATATTTTACTATTATTATCGCTAGAACTATAATAATTATACTTATTACTCCCGATATTATCAATATAACATGCATTATTACCCATATAATGCAGTTATTATCGCTAGAACTGTAATAATTATACTTATTACTTATATTGTTAGCAATATAACGTGCATTATTACCCATATAATGCAGTTATTATCGCCAGAACTGTAATAATTATACTTATTACTTATATTATTCTCAATATAACATGCATTATTACCCATATTATGCAGTTATTATCGCTAGAACTATAATAAATATACGTATTACTTTCATTATCATCAATATAACATGCATTATTACCCATACAATGGAGGTATTACCGCTAGAACTGTAATAATTATACTTATTACTTATATTATTATCAATATAACATGCATTATTACCCATATTATGCAGTTATTATCGCTAGAACTGTAATAATTATACTTATTACTTATATTGTTAGCAATATAACGTGCATTATTACCCATATAATGCAGTTATTATCGGCAGAACTGTAATAATTATACTTATTACTTATATTATTCTCAATATAACATGCATTATTACCCATATTATGCAGTTATTATCGCTAGAACTATAATAAATATACGTATTACTTTCATTATCATCAATATAACATGCATTATTACCCATATAATGCAGTTATTATCGCTAGAACTGTAATAAATATACTTATTACTTATATTGTTAGCAATATAACGTGCATTATTACCCATATAATGCAGTTATTATCGCTAGAACTGTAATAATTATACTTATTACTTAGATTATTATCAATATAACATGCATTATTACCCATATTATGCAGTTATTATCGCTAGAACTATAATAAATATACGTATTACTTTTATTATCATCAATATAACATGCATTATTACCCATATTATGCAGTTATTATCGATAGAACGGTAATAAATATACTTATTACTCCCAATATTATCAATATAACATTCATTTTTAACCATATAATGCAGTTATTATCGCCAGAACTGTAATAATTATACTTATTACTTATATTATTCTCAATATAACATGCATTATTACCCATATTATGCAGTTATTATCGCTAGAACTATAATAAATATACGTATTACTTTCATTATCATCAATATAACATGCATTATTACCCATATTATGCAGTTATTATCTCTAGAACCATAATAAATATACTTATTACTCCCAATATTATCAATATAACATGCATTTTTAACCATATAATGGAGTTATTATCGCTAGAACTGTAATAATTATACTTATTACTTACATTGTTAGCAATATAACGTGCATTATTACCCATATAATGCAGTTATTATCGCCAGAACTGTAATAATTGTACTCATTACTTATATTATTAGCAATATAACGTGCATTATTACCCATATTATGCAGTTATTATCGCTAGAACTGTAATAATTATACTTATTACTTATACTATTAGCAATATAACGTGCATTATTACCCATATTATGCAGTTATTATCGCTAGAACTATAATAAATATACGTATTACTTTCATTATCATCAATATAACATGCATTATTACCCATATAATGGAGGTATTATCGCTAGAACTGTAATAATTATACTTATTACTTATATTGTTAGCAATATAACGTGCATTATTACTCATATAATGCAGTTATTATCGCTAGAACTGTAATAATTATACTTATTACTTATATTATTCTCAATATAACATGCATTATTACCCATATTATGCAGTCATTATCGCTAGAACTATAATAAATATACGTATTACTTTCATTATCATCAATATAACATGCATTATTACCCATATAATGCAGTTATTATCGCTAGAACTGTAACAATTATACTTATTTCTTATATTGTTAGCAATATAACGTGCATTATTACCCATATAATGCAGTTATTACCGCCAGAACTGTAATAATTATACTTATTACTTATATTATTATCAATAAAACATGCATTATTACCCATATAATGCAGTTATTATCGCTAGAACTGTAATAATTGTACTCATTACTTATATTATTAGCAATATAACGTGCATTATTACCCATATTATGCAGTTATTATCGCTAGAACTGTAATAATTATACTTATTACTTATACTATTAGCAATATAACGTGCATTATTACCCATATAATGCAGTTATTATCGGCAGAACTGTAATAATTATACTTATTACTTATATTATTCTCAATATAACATGCATTATTACCCATATTATGCAGTTATTATCGCTAGAACTATAATAAATATACGTATTACCTTCATTATCATCAATATAACATGCATTATTACCCATATAATGTAGTTATTATCGCTAGAACTGTAATAAATATACTTATTACTTATATTGTTAGCAATATAACGTGCATTATTACCCATATAATGCAGTTATTATCGCTAGAACTGTAATAATTATACTTATTACTTAGATTATTATCAATATAACATGCATTATTACCCATATTATGCAGTTATTATCGCTAGAACTATAATAAATATACGTATTACTTTTATTATCATCAATATAACATGCATTATTACCCATATTATGCAGTTATTATCGTTAGAACGGTAATAAATATACTTATTACTCCCAATATTATCAATATAACATTCATTTTTAACCATATAATGCAGTTATTATCGCCAGAACTGTAATAATTATACTTATTACTTATATTATTCTCAATATAACATGCATTATTAACCATATTATGCAGTTATTATCGCTAGAGCTATAATAAATGTACGTATTCCTTTCATTATCATCAATATAACATGCATTATTACCCATATAATGCAGTTATTATCGCTAGAACTGTAACAATTATACTTATTACTTATATTGTTAGAAATATAACGTGCATTATTACCCATATAATGCAGTTATTATCGCTAGAACTGTAATAATTATACTTATTACTTAAATTATTATCAATATAACATGCATTATTACCCATATTATGCACTTATTATCGATAGAACTGTAATAAATATATTTATTACTTTTATTATTATCAATATAACATGCACTGTTTGCCATATTTTACTATTATTATCGCTAGAACTATAATAATTATACTTATTACTCCCGATATTATCAATATAACATGCATTATTACCCATATAATGCAGTTATTATCGCTAGAACTGTAATAATTATACTTATTACTTATATTGTTAGCAATATAACGTGCATTATTACCCATATAATGCAGTTATTATCGCCAGAACTGTAATAATTATACTTATTACTTATATTATTCTCAATATAACATGCATTATTACCCATATTATGCAGTTATTATCGCTAGAACTATAATAAATATACGTATTACTTTCATTATCATCAATATAACATGCATTATTACCCATACAATGGAGGTATTATCGCTAGAACTGTAATAATTATACTTATTACTTATATTATTATCAATATAACATGCATTATTACCCATATTATGCAGTTATTATCGCTAGAACTGTAATAATTATACTTATTACTTATATTATTCTCAATATAACATGCATTATTACCCATATTATGCAGTCATTATCGCTAGAACTATAATAAATATACGTATTACTTTCATTATCATCAATATAACATGCATTATTACCCATATAATGCAGTTATTATCGCTAGAACTGTAACAATTATACTTATTTCTTATATTGTTAGCAATATAACGTGCATTATTACCCATATAATGCAGTTATTACCGCCAGAACTGTAATAATTATACCTATTACTTATATTATTATCAATAAAACATGCATTATTACCCATATAATGCAGTTATTATCGCTAGAACTGTAATAATTGTACTCATTACTTATATTATTAGCAATATAACGTGCATTATTACCCATATTATGCAGTTATTATCGCTAGAACTGTAATAATTATACTTATTACTTATACTATTAGCAATATAACGTGCATTATTACCCATATAATGCAGTTATTATCGGCAGAACTGTAATAATTATACTTATTACTTATATTATTCTCAATATAACATGCATTATTACCCATATTATGCAGTTATTATCGCTAGAACTATAATAAATATACGTATTACTTTCATTATCATCAATATAACATGCATTATTACCCATATAATGCAGTTATTATCGCTAGAACTGTAATAAATATACTTATTACTTATATTGTTAGCAATATAACGTGCATTATTACCCATATAATGCAGTCATTATCGCTAGAACTGTAATAATTATACTTATTACTTAGATTATTATCAATATAACATGCATTATTACCCATATTATGCAGTTATTATCGCTAGAACTATAATAAATATACGTATTACTTTTATTATCATCAATATAACATGCATTATTACCCATATTATGCAGTTATTATCGATAGAACGGTAATAAATATACTTATTACTCCCAATATTATCAATATAACATTCATTTTTAACCATATAATGCAGTTATTATCGCCAGAACTGTAATAATTATACTTATTACTTATATTATTCTCAATATAACATGCATTATTACCCATATTATGCAGTTATTATCGCTAGAGCTATAATAAATATACGTATTACTTTCATTATCATCAATATAACATGCATTATTACCCATATAATGCAGTTATTATCGCTAGAACTGTAACAATTATACTTATTACTTATATTGTTAGAAATATAACGTGCATTATTACCCATATAATGCAGTTATTATCGCTAGAACTGTAATAATTATACTTATTACTTAAATTATTATTAATATAACATGCATTATTACCCATATTATGCACTTATTATCGATAGAACTGTAATAAATATATTTATTACTTTTATTATTATCAATATAACATGCACTGTTTGCCATATTTTACTATTATTATCGCTAGAACTATAATAATTATACTTATTACTCCCGATATTATCAATATAACATGCATTATTACCCATATAATGCAGTTATTATCGCTAGAACTGTAATAATTATACTTATTACTTATATTGTTAGCAATATAACGTGCATTATTACCCATATAATGCAGTTATTATCGCCAGAACTGTAATAATTATACTTATTACTTATATTATTCTCAATATAACATGCATTATTACCCATATTATGCAGTTATTATCGCTAGAACTATAATAAATATACGTATTACTTTCATTATCATCAATATAACATGCATTATTACCCATACAATGGAGGTATTACCGCTAGAACTGTAATAATTATACTTATTACTTATATTATTATCAATATAACATGCATTATTACCCATATTATGCAGTTATTATCGCTAGAACTGTAATAATTATACTTATTACTTATATTGTTAGCAATATAACGTGCATTATTACCCATATAATGCAGTTATTATCGGCAGAACTGTAATAATTATACTTATTACTTAGATTATTATCAATATAACATGCATTATTACCCATATTATGCAGTTATTATCGCTAGAACTATAATAAATATACGTATTACTTTCATTATCATCAATATAACATGCATTATTACCCATATAATGCAGTTATTATCGCTAGAACTGTAATAAATATACTTATTACTTATATTGTTAGCAATATAACGTGCATTATTACCCATATAATGCAGTTATTATCGCTAGAACTGTAATAATTATACTTATTACTTAGATTATTATCAATATAACATGCATTATTACCCATATTATGCAGTTATTATCGCTAGAACTATAATAAATATACGTATTACTTTTATTATCATCAATATAACATGCATTATTACCCATATTATGCAGTTATTATCGATAGAACGGTAATAAATATACTTATTACTCCCAATATTATCAATATAACATTCATTTTTAACCATATAATGCAGTTATTATCGCCAGAACTGTAATAATTATACTTATTACTTATATTATTCTCAATATAACATGCATTATTACCCATATTATGCACTTATTATCGATAGAACTGTAATAAATATATTTATTACTTTTATTATTATCAATATAACATGCACTGTTTGCCATATTTTACTATTATTATCGCTAGAACTATAATAATTATACTTATTACTCCCGATATTATCAATATAACATGCATTATTACCCATATAATGCAGTTATTATCGCTAGAACTGTAATAATTATACTTATTACTTATATTGTTAGCAATATAACGTGCATTATTACCCATATAATGCAGTTATTATCGCCAGAACTGTAATAATTATACTTATTACTTATATTATTCTCAATATAACATGCATTATTACCCATATTATGCAGTTATTATCGCTAGAACTATAATAAATATACGTATTACTTTCATTATCATCAATATAACATGCATTACTACCCATACAATGGAGGTATTATCGCTAGAACTGTAATAATTATACTTATTACTTATATTATTATCAATATAACATGCATTATTACCCATATTATGCAGTTATTATCGCTAGAACTGTAATAATTATACTTATTACTTATATTGTTAGCAATATAACGTGCATTATTACCCATATAATGCAGTTATTATCGCTAGAACTGTAATAATTATACTTATTACTTATATTATTCTCAATATAACATGCATTATTACCCATATTATGCAGTCATTATCGCTAGAACTATAATAAATATACGTATTACTTTCATTATCATCAATATAACATGCATTATTACCCATATAATGCAGTTATTATCGCTAGAACTGTAACAATTATACTTATTACTTATATTGTTAGAAATATAACGTGCATTATTACCCACATAATGCAGTTATTATCGCTAGAACTGTAATAATTATACTTATTACTTAAATTATTATCAATATAACATGCATTATTACCCATATTATGCACTTATTATCGATAGAACTGTAATAAATATATTTATTACTTTTATTATTATCAATATAACATGCACTGTTTGCCATATTTTACTATTATTATCGCTAGAACTATAATAATTATACTTATTACTCCCGATATTATCAATATAACATGCATTATTACCCATATAATGCAGTTATTATCGCTAGAACTGTAATAATTATACTTATTACTTATATTGTTAGCAATATAACGTGCATTATTACCCATATAATGCAGTTATTATCGCCAGAACTGTAATAATTATACTTATTACTTATATTATTCTCAATATAACATGCATTATTACCCATATTATGCAGTTATTATCGCTAGAACTATAATAAATATACGTATTACTTTCATTATCATCAATATAACATGCATTATTACCCATACAATGGAGGTATTATCGCTAGAACTGTAATAATTATACTTATTACTTATATTATTATCAATATAACATGCATTATTACCCATATTATGCAGTTATTATCGCTAGAACTATAATAAATATACGTATTACTTTCATTATCATCAATATAACATGCATTACTACCCATACAATGGAGGTATTATCGCTAGAACTGTAATAATTATACTTATTACTTATATTATTATCAATATAACATGCATTATTACCCATATTATGCAGTTATTATCGCTAGAACTGTAATAATTATACTTACTACTTATATTGTTAGCAATATAACGTGCATTATTACCCATATAATGCAGTTATTATCGCTAGAACTGTAATAATTATACTTATTACTTATATTATTCTCAATATAACATGCATTATTACCCATATTATGCAGTCATTATCGCTAGAACTATAATAAATATACGTATTACTTTCATTATCATCAATATAACATGCATTATTACCCGTATAATGCAGTTATTATCGCTAGAACTGTAACAATTATACTTATTACTTATATTGTTAGAAATATAACGTGCATTATTACCCATATAATGCAGTTATTATCGCTAGAACTGTAATAATTATACTTATTACTTAAATTATTATCAATATAACATGCATTATTACCCATATTATGCACTTATTATCGATAGAACTGTAATAAATATATTTATTACTTTTATTATTATCAATATAACATGCATTATTACCCATATTATGCAGTTATTATCGCTAGAACTGTAATAATTATACTTACTACTTATATTGTTAGCAATATAACGTGCATTATTACCCATATAATGCAGTTATTATCGCTAGAACTGTAATAATTATACTTATTACTTATATTATTCTCAATATAACATGCATTATTACCCATATAATGCAGTTATTATCGCCAGAACTGTAATAATTATACTTATTACTTATATTTTTCTCAATATAACTGCATTATTACCCATATAATGCAGTTATTATCGCTAGAACTGTAATAATTGTACTCATTACTTATATTATTAGCAATATAACGTGCATTATTACCCATATTATGCAGTTATTATCGCTAGAACTGTAATAAATATACACATTACTTATATTATTAGCAATATAACGTGCATTATTACCCATATTATGCAGTTATTATCGGTAGAACTGTAATAATTATACCTATTACTTATATTATTATCAATATAACATGCATTATTACCCATATAATGCAGTTATTATCGCTAGAACTGTAATAATTATACTTATTACTTATATTGTTAGCAATATAACATGCATTATTACCCATATAATGCAGTTATTATCGCCAGAACTGTAATAATTATACTTATTACTTATATTATTCTCAATATAACATGCATTATTACCCATATTATGCAGTTATTATCGCTAGAACTATAATAAATATACGTATTACTTTCATTATCATCAATATAACATGCATTATTACCCATACAATGGAGGTATTATCGCTAGAACTGTAATAATTATACTTATTACTTATATTATTATCAATATAACATGCATTATTACCCATATTATGCAGTTATTATCGCTAGAACTGTAATAATTATACTTATTACTTATATTGTTAGCAATATAACGTGCATTATTACCCATATAATGCAGTTATTATCGCTAGAACTGTAATAATTATACTTATTACTTATATTATTCTCAATATAACATGCATTATTACCCATATTATGCAGTCATTATCGCTAGAACTAAAATAAATATACGTATTACTTTCATTATCATCAATATAACATGCATTATTACCCATATAATGCAGTTATTACCGCCAGAACTGTAATAATTATACTTATTACTTATATTACTATCAATAAAACATGCATTATTACCCATATAATGCAGTTATTATCGCTAGAACTGTAATAATTGTACTCATTACTTATATTATTAGCAATATAACGTGCATTATTACCCATATTATGCAGTTATTATCGCTAGAACTGTAATAATTATACTTATTACTTATACTATTAGCAATATAACGTGCATTATTACCCATATAATGCAGTTATTATCGCTAGAACTGTAATAAATATACTTATTACTTATATTGTTAGCAATATAACGTGCATTATTACCCATATAATGCAGTTATTATCGCTAGAACTATAATAAATATACTTATTACTCCCAATATTATCAATATAACATGCATTATTACCCATATAATGGAGGTATTATTGCTAGAACTGTAATAATTATACTGATTGCTTATACTATTAGCAATATAACGTGCATTGTTACCCATATAAAGCAGTTATTATCGCCAGAACTGTAATAATTATACTTATTACTTATATTATTCTCAATATAACATGCATTATTACCCATATTATGCAGTTATTATCGCTAGAACTATAATAAATATACGTATTACTTTCATTATCGTCAATATAACATGCATTATTACCCATATAATGGAGGTATTATCGCTAGAACTGTAATAATTATACTTATTTCTTATATTATTATCAATATAACATGCATTATTACCCATATTATGCAGTTATTATCGCTAGAACTATAATAAATATATTTATTACTCCCAATATTATCAATATAACATGCATTATTACCCATATAATGCAGTTATTATCGCAAGAACTGTAATAATTATACTTATTACTTATATCATTATCAGTATAACATGCATTATTACCCATATAATGGAGGTATTATCGCTAGAACTGTAATCATTATACTTATTACTTATACTTTTAGCAATATAACGTGCATTATTACCCATATAATGCAGTTATTATCGGCAGAACTGTAATAATTATACTTATTACTTATATTATTCTCAATATAACATGCATTATTACCCATATTATGCAGTTATTATCGCTAGAACTATAATAAATATACGTATTACATTCATTATCATCAATATAACATGCATTATTACCCATATAATGCAGTTATTATCGCTAGAACTGTAATAATTATACTTATTACTTATATTGTTAGAAATATAACGTGCATTATTACCCATATAATGCAGTTATTATCGCTAGAACTGTACTAATTATACTTATTACTTAAATTATTATCAATATAACATGCATTATTACCCATATTATGCACTTATTATCGATAGAACTGTAATAAATATATTTATTACTTTTATTATTATCAATATAACATGCACTGTTTGCCATATTTTACTATTATTATCGCTAGAACTATAATAATTATACTTATTACTCCCGATATTATCAATATAACATGCATTATTACCCATATAATGCAGTTATTATCGCTAGAACTGTAATAATTATACTTATTACTTATATTGTTAGCAATATAACGTGCATTATTACCCATATAATGCAGTTATTATCGCCAGAACTGTAATAATTATACTTATTACTTAGATTATTATCAATATAACATGCATTATTACCCATATTATGCAGTTATTATCGCTAGAACTATAATAAATATACGTATTACTTTCATTATCATCAATATAACATGCATTATTACCCATATAATGCAGTTATTATCGCTAGAACTGGAATAAATATACTTATTACTTATATTGTTAGCAATATAACGAGCATTATTACCCATATAATGCAGTTATTATCGCTAGAACTGTAATAATTATACTTATTACTTATACTATTAGCAATATAACGAGCATTATTACCCATATAATGCAGTTATTATCGGCAGAACTGTAATAATTATACTTATTACTTATATTATTCTCAATATAACATGCATTATTACCCATATAATGCAGTTATTATCGCTAGAACTGGAATAAATATACTTATTACTTATATTGTTAGCAATATAACGAGCATTATTACCCATATAATGCAGTTATTATCGCTAGAACTGTAATAATTATACTTATTACTTATACTATTAGCAATATAACGAGCATTATTACCCATATAATGCAGTTATTATCGGCAGAACTGTAATAATTATACTTATTACTTATATTATTCTCAATATAACATGCATTATTACCCATATAATGCAGTTATTATCGCTAGAACTGTAATAATTATACTTATTACTTATATTATTAGCAATATAACGTGCATTATTACCCATATAATGCAGTTATTATCGCTAGAACTGTAATAATTGTACTCATTACTTATATTATTAGCAATATAACGTGCATTATTACCCATATTATGCAGTTATTATCGCTAGAACTGTAATAATTATACTTATTACTTATACTATTAGCAATATAACGTGCATTATTACCCATATAATGCAGTTATTATCGCCAGAACTGTAATAATTATACTTATTACTTATATTATTCTGAATATAACATGCATTATTACCCATATTATGCATTTATTATCGCAAGAACTATAATAAATATACGTATTACTTTCATTATCATCAATATATCATGCATTATTACCCATATTATGCAGTTATTATCGCTAGAACTATAATAAATATACGTATTACTTTTATTATCATCAATATAACATGCATTATTACCCATATTATGCAGTTATTATCGCTAGAACTATAATAAATATACTTATTACTCCCAATATTATCAATATAACATGCATTATTACCCATATAATGGAGGTATTATTACTAGAACTGTAATAATTATACTGATTGCTTATACTATTAGCAATATAACGTGCATTGTTACCCATATAAAGCAGTTGTTATCGCCAGAACTGTAATAATTATACTTATTACTTATATTATTCTCAATATAACATGCATTATTACCCATATTATGCAGTTATTATCGCTAGAACTATAATAAATATACGTATTACTTTTATTATCATCAATATAACGTGCATTATTACCCATATAATGCAGTTATTATCGGCAGAACTGTAATAATTATACTTATTACTTATATTATTCTCAATATAACATGCATTATTACCCATATTATGCAGTTATTATCGCTAGAACTATAATAAATATACGTATTACATTCATTATCATCAATATAACATGCATTATTACCCATATAATGCAGTTATTATCGCTAGAACTGTAATAATTATACTTATTACTTATATTGTTAGAAATATAACGTGCATTATTACCCATATAATGCAGTTATTATCGCTAGAACTGTACTAATTATACTTATTACTTAAATTATTATCAATATAACATGCATTATTACCCATATTATGCACTTATTATCGATAGAACTGTAATAAATATATTTATTACTTTTATTATTATCAATATAACATGCACTGTTTGCCATATTTTACTATTATTATCGCTAGAACTATAATAATTATACTTATTACTCCCGATATTATCAATATAACATGCATTATTACCCATATAATGCAGTTATTATCGCTAGAACTGTAATAATTATACTTATTACTTATATTGTTAGCAATATAACGTGCATTATTACCCATATAATGCAGTTATTATCGCCAGAACTGTAATAATTATACTTATTACTTAGATTATTATCAATATAACATGCATTATTACCCATATTATGCAGTTATTATCGCTAGAACTATAATAAATATACGTATTACTTTCATTATCATCAATATAACATGCATTATTACCCATATAATGCAGTTATTATCGCTAGAACTGGAATAAATATACTTATTACTTATATTGTTAGCAATATAACGAGCATTATTACCCATATAATGCAGTTATTATCGCTAGAACTGTAATAATTATACTTATTACTTATACTATTAGCAATATAACGAGCATTATTACCCATATAATGCAGTTATTATCGGCAGAACTGTAATAATTATACTTATTACTTATATTATTCTCAATATAACATGCATTATTACCCATATAATGCAGTTATTATCGCTAGAACTGGAATAAATATACTTATTACTTATATTGTTAGCAATATAACGAGCATTATTACCCATATAATGCAGTTATTATCGCTAGAACTGTAATAATTATACTTATTACTTATACTATTAGCAATATAACGAGCATTATTACCCATATAATGCAGTTATTATCGGCAGAACTGTAATAATTATACTTATTACTTATATTATTCTCAATATAACATGCATTATTACCCATATAATGCAGTTATTATCGCTAGAACTGTAATAATTATACTTATTACTTATATTATTAGCAATATAACGTGCATTATTACCCATATAATGCAGTTATTATCGCTAGAACTGTAATAATTGTACTCATTACTTATATTATTAGCAATATAACGTGCATTATTACCCATATTATGCAGTTATTATCGCTAGAACTGTAATAATTATACTTATTACTTATACTATTAGCAATATAACGTGCATTATTACCCATATAATGCAGTTATTATCGCCAGAACTGTAATAATTATACTTATTACTTATATTATTCTGAATATAACATGCATTATTACCCATATTATGCATTTATTATCGCAAGAACTATAATAAATATACGTATTACTTTCATTATCATCAATATATCATGCATTATTACCCATATTATGCAGTTATTATCGCTAGAACTATAATAAATATACGTATTACTTTTATTATCATCAATATAACATGCATTATTACCCATATTATGCAGTTATTATCGCTAGAACTATAATAAATATACTTATTACTCCCAATATTATCAATATAACATGCATTATTACCCATATAATGGAGGTATTATTACTAGAACTGTAATAATTATACTGATTGCTTATACTATTAGCAATATAACGTGCATTGTTACCCATATAAAGCAGTTGTTATCGCCAGAACTGTAATAATTATACTTATTACTTATATTATTCTCAATATAACATGCATTATTACCCATATTATGCAGTTATTATCGCTAGAACTATAATAAATATACGTATTACTTTTATTATCATCAATATAACGTGCATTATTACCCATATTATGCAGTTATTATCGCTAGAACTATAATAAATATACTTATTACTCCCAATATTATCAATATAACATGCATTACTACCCATATAATGGAGGTATTATTGCTAGAACTGTAATAATTATACTGATTGCTTATACTATTAGCAATATAACGTGCATTGTTACCCATATAAAGCAGTTATTATCGCCAGAACTGTAATAATTATACTTATTACTTATATTATTCTCAATATAACATGCATTATTACCCATATTATGCAGTTATTATCGCTAGAACTATAATAAATATACGTATTACATTCATTATCATCAATATAACATGCATTATTACCCATATAATGCAGTTATTATCGCTAGAACTGTAATAATTATACTTATTACTTATATTGTTAGAAATATAACGTGCATTATTACCCATATAATGCAGTTATTATCGCTAGAACTGTACTAATTATACTTATTACTTAAATTATTATCAATATAACATGCATTATTACCCATATTATGCACTTATTATCGATAGAACTGTAATAAATATATTTATTACTTTTATTATTATCAATATAACATGCACTGTTTGCCATATTTTACTATTATTATCGCTAGAACTATAATAATTATACTTATTACTCCCGATATTATCAATATAACATGCATTATTACCCATATAATGCAGTTATTATCGCTAGAACTGTAATAATTATACTTATTACTTATATTGTTAGCAATATAACGTGCATTATTACCCATATAATGCAGTTATTATCGCCAGAACTGTAATAATTATACTTATTACTTAGATTATTATCAATATAACATGCATTATTACCCATATTATGCAGTTATTATCGCTAGAACTATAATAAATATACGTATTACTTTCATTATCATCAATATAACATGCATTATTACCCATATAATGCAGTTATTATCGCTAGAACTGGAATAAATATACTTATTACTTATATTGTTAGCAATATAACGAGCATTATTACCCATATAATGCAGTTATTATCGCTAGAACTGTAATAATTATACTTATTACTTATACTATTAGCAATATAACGAGCATTATTACCCATATAATGCAGTTATTATCGGCAGAACTGTAATAATTATACTTATTACTTATATTATTCTCAATATAACATGCATTATTACCCATATAATGCAGTTATTATCGCTAGAACTGTAATAATTATACTTATTACTTATATTATTAGCAATATAACGTGCATTATTACCCATATAATGCAGTTATTATCGCTAGAACTGTAATAATTGTACTCATTACTTATATTATTAGCAATATAACGTGCATTATTACCCATATTATGCAGTTATTATCGCTAGAACTGTAATAATTATACTTATTACTTATACTATTAGCAATATAACGTGCATTATTACCCATATAATGCAGTTATTATCGCCAGAACTGTAATAATTATACTTATTACTTATATTATTCTGAATATAACATGCATTATTACCCATATTATGCATTTATTATCGCAAGAACTATAATAAATATACGTATTACTTTCATTATCATCAATATATCATGCATTATTACCCATATTATGCAGTTATTATCGCTAGAACTATAATAAATATACGTATTACTTTTATTATCATCAATATAACATGCATTATTACCCATATTATGCAGTTATTATCGCTAGAACTATAATAAATGTACTTATTACTCCCAATATTATCAATATAACATGCATTATTACCCATATAATGGAGGTATTATTACTAGAACTGTAATAATTATACTGATTGCTTATACTATTAGCAATATAACGTGCATTGTTACCCATATAAAGCAGTTATTATCGCCAGAACTGTAATAATTATACTTATTACTTATATTATTCTCAATATAACATGCATTATTACCCATATAATGCAGTTATTATCGCTAGAACTGTAATAATTATACTTATTACTTATATTATTAGCAATATAACGTGCATTATTACCCATATTATGCAGTTATTATCGCTAGAACTGTAATAATTATACTTATTACTTATACTATTAGCAATATAACGTGCATTATTACCCATATAATGCAGTTATTATCGCCAGAACTGTAATAATTATACTTATTACTTATATTATTCTGAATATAACATGCATTATTACCCATATTATGCATTTATTATCGCAAGAACTATAATAAATATACGTATTACTTTCATTATCATCAATATATCATGCATTATTACCCATATTATGCAGTTATTATCGCTAGAACTATAATAAATATACGTATTACTTTTATTATCATCAATATAACATGCATTATTACCCATATTATGCAGTTATTATCGCTAGAACTATAATAAATATACTTATTACTCCCAATATTATCAATATAACATGCATTACTACCCATATAATGGAGGTATTATTGCTAGAACTGTAATAATTATACTGATTGCTTATACTATTAGCAATATAACGTGCATTGTTACCCATATAAAGCAGTTATTATCGCCAGAACTGTAATAATTATAATTATTACTTATATTATTCTCAATATAACATGCATTATTACCCATATTATGCAGTTATTATCGCTAGAACTATAATAAATATACGTATTACATTCATTATCATCAATATAACATGCATTATTACCCATATAATGCAGTTATTATCGCTAGAACTGTAATAATTATACTTATTACTTATATTGTTAGAAATATAACGTGCATTATTACCCATATAATGCAGTTATTATCGCTAGAACTGTACTAATTATACTTATTACTTAAATTATTATCAATATAACATGCATTATTACCCATATTATGCACTTATTATCGATAGAACTGTAATAAATATATTTATTACTTTTATTATTATCAATATAACATGCACTGTTTGCCATATTTTACTATTATTATCGCTAGAACTATAACAATTATACTTATTACTCCCGATATTATCAATATAACATGCATTATTACCCATATAATGCAGTTATTATCGCTAGAACTGTAATAATTATACTTATTACTTATATTGTTAGCAATATAACGTGCATTATTACCCATATAATGCAGTTATTATCGCCAGAACTGTAATAATTATACTTATTACTTAGATTATTATCAATATAACATGCATTATTACCCATATTATGCAGTTATTATCGCTAGAACTATAATAAATATACGTATTACTTTCATTATCATCAATATAACATGCATTATTACCCATATAATGCAGTTATTATCGCTAGAACTGGAATAAATATACTTATTACTTATATTGTTAGCAATATAACGAGCATTATTACCCATATAATGCAGTTATTATCGCTAGAACTGTAATAATTATACTTATTACTTATACTATTAGCAATATAACGAGCATTATTACCCATATAATGCAGTTATTATCGGCAGAACTGTAATAATTATACTTATTACTTATATTATTCTCAATATAACATGCATTATTACCCATATAATGCAGTTATTATCGCTAGAACTGTAATAATTATACTTATTACTTATATTATTAGCAATATAACGTGCATTATTACCCATATAATGCAGTTATTATCGCTAGAACTGTAATAATTGTACTCATTACTTATATTATTAGCAATATAACGTGCATTATTACCCATATTATGCAGTTATTATCGCTAGAACTGTAATAATTATACTTATTACTTATACTATTAGCAATATAACGTGCATTATTACCCATATAATGCAGTTATTATCGCCAGAACTGTAATAATTATACTTATTACTTATATTATTCTGAATATAACATGCATTATTACCCATATTATGCATTTATTATCGCAAGAACTATAATAAATATACGTATTACTTTCATTATCATCAATATATCATGCATTATTACCCATATTATGCAGTTATTATCGCTAGAACTATAATAAATATACGTATTACTTTTATTATCATCAATATAACATGCATTATTACCCATATTATGCAGTTATTATCGCTAGAACTATAATAAATGTACTTATTACTCCCAATATTATCAATATAACATGCATTATTACCCATATAATGGAGGTATTATTACTAGAACTGTAATAATTATACTGATTGCTTATACTATTAGCAATATAACGTGCATTGTTACCCATATAAAGCAGTTATTATCGCCAGAACTGTAATAATTATACTTATTACTTATATTATTCTCAATATAACATGCATTATTACCCATATTATGCAGTTATTATCGCTAGAACTATAATAAATATACGTATTACTTTTATTATCATCAATATAACGTGCATTATTACCCATATTATGCGGTTATTATCGCTAGAACTATAATAAATATACTTATTACTCCCAATATTATCAATATAACATGCATTACTACCCATATAATGGAGGTATTATTGCTAGAACTGTAATAATTATACTGATTGCTTATACTATTAGCAATATAACGTGCATTGTTACCCATATAAAGCAGTTATTATCGCTAGAACTGTAATAATTGTACTCATTACTTATATTATTAGCAATATAACGTGCATTATTACTCATATTATGGAGTTATTATCGCTAGAACTGTAATAATTATACTTATTACTTATATTATTATCAATATAACATGCATTATTACCCATATAATGCAGTTATTATCGCAAGAACTGTAATAATTATACTTATTACTTATATCGTTATCAATATAACATGCATTATTACCCATATAATGGAGGTATTATCGCTAGAACTGTAATAATTATACTTATTACTCCCAATATTATCAATATAACATGCTTTATTACCCATATAATGCAGTTATTATCGCTAGAACTGTAATAATTATACTTATTACTTATATTGTTAGCAATATAACGTGCATTATTGCCCATATAATGCAGTTATTATCGCCAGAACTGTAATAATTATACTTATTACTTATATTATTCTCAATATAACATGCATTATTACCCATATTATGCAGTTATTATCGCTAGAAATATAATAAATGTACGTATTACTTTTATTATCATCAATATAACATGCATTATTAGCCATATTATGCAGTTATTATCGATAGAACTGTAATAAATATATTTATTACTTTTATTATTATCAATATAACATGCACTGTTTGCCATATTTTACTATTATTATCGCTAGAACTATAATAATTATACTTATTACTCCCGATATTATCAATATAACATGCATTATTACCCATATAATGCAGTTATTATCGCTAGAACTATAATAAATATACGTATTACTTTCATTATCATCAATATAACATGCATTATTACCCATATAATGCAGTTATTATCGCTAGAACTGGAATAAATATACTTATTACTTATATTGTTAGCAATATAACGAGCATTATTACCCATATAATGCAGTTATTATCGCTAGAACTGTAATAATTATACTTATTACTTATACTATTAGCAATATAACGAGCATTATTACCCATATAATGCAGTTATTATCGGCAGAACTGTAATAATTATACTTATTACTTATATTATTCTCAATATAACATGCATTATTACCCATATAATGCTGTTATTATCGCTAGAACTGTAATAATTATACTTATTACTTATATTATTAGCAATATAACGTGCATTATTACCCATATAATGCAGTTATTATCGCTAGAACTGTAATAATTGTACTCATTACTTATATTATTAGCAATATAACGTGCATTATTACCCATATTATGCAGTTATTATCGCTAGAACTGTAATAATTATACTTATTACTTATACTATTAGCAATATAACGTGCATTATTACCCATATAATGCAGTTATTATCGCCAGAACTGTAATAATTATACTTATTACTTATATTATTCTGAATATAACATGCATTATTACCCATATTATGCATTTATTATCGCAAGAACTATAATAAATATACGTATTACTTTCATTATCATCAATATATCATGCATTATTACCCATATTATGCAGTTATTATCGCTAGAACTATAATAAATATACGTATTACTTTTATTATCATCAATATAACATGCATTATTACCCATATTATGCAGTTATTATCGCTAGAACTATAATAAATATACTTATTACTCCCAATATTATCAATATAACATGCATTATTACCCATATAATGGAGGTATTATTACTAGAACTGTAATAATTATACTGATTGCTTATACTATTAGCAATATAACGTGCATTGTTACCCATATAAAGCAGTTATTATCGCCAGAACTGTAATAATTATACTTATTACTTATATTATTCTCAATATAACATGCATTATTACCCATATTATGCAGTTATTATCGCTAGAACTATAATAAATATACGTATTACTTTCATTATCATCAATATAACATGCATTATTACCCATATAATGGAGGTATTATCGCTAGAACTGTAATAATTATACTTATTTCTTATATTATTATCAATATAACATGCATTATTACCCATATTATGCAGTTATTATCTCTAGAACCATAATAAATATACTTATTACTCCCTATATTATCAATATAACATGCATTATTACCCATATAATGCAGTTATTATCGCAAGAACTGTAATAATTATACTTATTACTTATATCGTTATCAATATAACATGCATTATTACCCATATAATGGAGGTATTATCGCTAGAACTGTAATAATTATACTTATTACTCCCAATATTATCAATATAACATGCTTTATTACCCATATAATGCAGTTATTATCGCTAGAACTGTAATAATTATACTTATTACTAATATTATTATCAATAAAACATGCATTATTACCCATATAATGCAGTTATTATCGCTAGGACTGTAATAATTGTACTCATTACTTATATTATTAGCAATATAACGTGCACTGTTACCCACATAATGCAGTTATTATCGCTAGAACTGTAATAATTATACTTATTACTTATATTATTATCAATATAACATGCATTATTACCCATATAATGGAGGTATTATCGCAAGAACTGTAATAATTATACTTATTACTTATATTATTCTGAATATAACATGCATTATTACCCATATTATGCAGTTATTATCGCTAGTACTATAATAAATATACGTATTACTTTTATTATCATCAATGTTACATGCATTATTACCCATATTATGCAGTTATTATCGATAGAACTGTAATAAATATACTTATTACTCTTATTATTATCAATATAACATGCACTATTTGCCATATTTTACTATTATTATTGCTAGAACTATAATAATTATACTTATTACTCCCAATATTATCAATATAACATGCATTATTACCCATATAATGCAGTTATTATCGCTAGAACTGTAATAATTATACTTATTAGTTATATTGTTAGCAATATAACATGCATCATTACCCATATAATGCAGTTATTATCGCTAGAACTGTAATAATTATACTTATTACTTGTATTATTATCAATAAAACATGCATTATTACCCATATTATGCAGTTATTATCGCAAGAACTATAATAAATATACGTATTACTTTCATTATCATCAATATAACATGCATTATTACCCATATTATGCAGTTATTATCGCTAGAACTATAATAAATATACGTATTACTTTTATTATCATCAATATAACATGCATTATTACCCATATTATGCAGTTATTATCGCTAGAACTATAATAAATATACTTATTACTCCCAATATTATCAATATAACATGCATTACTACCCATATAATGGAGGTATTATTGCTAGAACTGTAATAATTATACTTATTACTCCCAATATTATCAATATAACATGCTTTATTACCCATATAATGCAGTTATTATCGCTAGAACTGTAATAATTATACTTATTACTTATATTGTTAGCAATATAACGTGCATTATTGCCCATATAATGCAGTTATTATCGCCAGAACTGTAATAATTATACTTATTACTTATATTATTCTCAATATAACATGCATTATTACCCATATTATGCAGTTATTATCGCTAGAACTATAATAAATGTACGTATTACTTTTATTATCATCAATATAACATGCATTATTAGCCATATTATGCAGTTATTATCGATAGAACTGTAATAAATATATTTATTACTTTTATTATTATCAATATAACATGCACTGTTTGCCATATTTTACTATTATTATCGCTAGAACTATAATAATTATACTTATTACTCCCGATATTATCAATATAACATGCATTATTACCCATATAATGCAGTTATTATCGCTAGAACTGTAATAATTATACTTATTACTTATATTGTTAGCAATATAACGTGCATTATTACCCATATAATGCAGTTATTATCGCCAGAACTGTAATAATTATACTTATTACTTAGATTATTATCAATATAACATGCATTATTACCCATATTACGCAGTTATTATCGCTAGAACTATAATAAATATACGTATTACTTTCATTATCATCAATATAACATGCATTATTACCCATATAATGCAGTTATTATCGCTAGAACTGGAATAAATATACTTATTACTTATATTGTTAGCAATATAACGAGCATTATTACCCATATAATGCAGTTATTATCGCTAGAACTGTAATAATTATACTTATTACTTATACTATTAGCAATATAACGAGCATTATTACCCATATAATGCAGTTATTATCGGCAGAACTGTAATAATTATACTTATTACTTATATTATTCTCAATATAACATGCATTATTACCCATATAATGCTGTTATTATCGCTAGAACTGTAATAATTATACTTATTACTTATATTATTAGCAATATAACGTGCATTATTACCCATATAATGCAGTTATTATCGCTAGAACTGTAATAATTGTACTCATTACTTATATTATTAGCAATATAACGTGCATTATTACCCATATTATGCAGTTATTATCGCTAGAACTGTAATAATTATACTTATTACTTATACTATTAGCAATATAACGTGCATTATTACCCATATAATGCAGTTATTATCGCCAGAACTGTAATAATTATACTTATTACTTATATTATTCTGAATATAACATGCATTATTACCCATATTATGCATTTATTATCGCAAGAACTATAATAAATATACGTATTACTTTCATTATCATCAATATATCATGCATTATTACCCATATTATGCAGTTATTATCGCTAGAACTATAATAAATATACGTATTACTTTTATTATCATCAATATAACATGCATTATTACCCATATTATGCAGTTATTATCGCTAGAACTATAATAAATATACTTATTACTCCCAATATTATCAATATAACATGCATTATTACCCATATAATGGAGGTATTATTACTAGAACTGTAATAATTATACTGATTGCTTATACTATTAGCAATATAACGTGCATTGTTACCCATATAAAGCAGTTATTATCGCCAGAACTGTAATAATTATACTTATTACTTATATTATTCTCAATATAACATGCATTATTACCCATATTATGCAGTTATTATCGCTAGAACTATAATAAATATACGTATTACTTTCATTATCATCAATATAACATGCATTATTACCCATATAATGGAGGTATTATCGCTAGAACTGTAATAATTATACTTATTTCTTATATTATTATCAATATAACATGCATTATTACCCATATTATGCAGTTATTATCTCTAGAACCATAATAAATATACTTATTACTCCCTATATTATCAATATAACATGCATTATTACCCATATAATGCAGTTATTATCGCAAGAACTGTAATAATTATACTTATTACTTATATCGTTATCAATATAACATGCATTATTACCCATATAATGGAGGTATTATCGCTAGAACTGTAATAATTATACTTATTACTCCCAATATTATCAATATAACATGCTTTATTACCCATATAATGCAGTTATTATCGCTAGAACTGTAATAATTATACTTATTACTAATATTATTATCAATAAAACATGCATTATTACCCATATAATGCAGTTATTATCGCTAGGACTGTAATAATTGTACTCATTACTTATATTATTAGCAATATAACGTGCACTGTTACCCACATAATGCAGTTATTATCGCTAGAACTGTAATAATTATACTTATTACTTATATTATTATCAATATAACATGCATTATTACCCATATAATGGAGGTATTATCGCAAGAACTGTAATAATTATACTTATTACTTATATTATTCTGAATATAACATGCATTATTACCCATATTATGCAGTTATTATCGCTAGTACTATAATAAATATACGTATTACTTTTATTATCATCAATGTTACATGCATTATTACCCATATTATGCAGTTATTATCGATAGAACTGTAATAAATATACTTATTACTCTTATTATTATCAATATAACATGCACTATTTGCCATATTTTACTATTATTATTGCTAGAACTATAATAATTATACTTATTACTCCCAATATTATCAATATAACATGCATTATTACCCATATAATGCAGTTATTATCGCTAGAACTGTAATAATTATACTTAATAGTTATATTGTTAGCAATATAACATGCATCATTACCCATATAATGCAGTTATTATCGCTAGAACTGTAATAATTATACTTATTACTTGTATTATTATCAATAAAACATGCATTATTACCCATATTATGCAGTTATTATCGCAAGAACTATAATAAATATACGTATTACTTTCATTATCATCAATATAACATGCATTATTACCCATATTATGCAGTTATTATCGCTAGAACTATAATAAATATACTTATTACTCCCAATATTATCAATATAACATGCATTACTACCCATATAATGGAGGTATTATTGCTAGAACTGTAATAATTATACTTATTACTCCCAATATTATCAATATAACATGCATTATTACCCATATAATGCAGTTATTATCGCTAGAACTGTAATAATTATACTTATTACTTATATTGTTAGCAATATAACGTGCATTATTGCCCATATAATGCAGTTATTATCGCCAGAACTGTAATAATTATACTTATTACTTATATTATTCTCAATATAACATGCATTATTACCCATATTATGCACTTATTATCGATAGAACTGTAATAAATATATTTATTACTTTTATTATTATCAATATAACATGCACTGTTTGCCATATTTTACTATTATTATCGCTAGAACTATAATAATTATACTTATTACTCCCGATATTATCAATATAACATGCATTATTACCCATATAATGCAGTTACTATCGCTAGAACTGTAATAATTATACTTATTACTTATATTGTTAGCAATATAACGTGCATTATTACCCATATAATGCAGTTATTATCGCCAGAACTGTAATAATTATACTTATTACTTATATTATTCTCAATATAACATGCATTATTACCCATATTATGCAGTTATTATCGCTAGAACTATAATAAATATACGTATTACTTTCATTATCATCAATATAACATGCATTATTACCCATACAATGGAGGTATTATCGCTAGAACTGTAATAATTATACTTATTACTTGTATTATTATCAATATAACATGCATTATTACCCATATTATGCAGTTATTATCGCTAGAACTGTAATAATTATACTTATTACTTATATTGTTAGCAATATAACGTGCATTATTACCCATATAATGCAGTTATTATCGCTAGAACTGTAATAATTATACTTATTACTTATATTATTCTCAATATAACATGCATTATTACCCATATTATGCAGTCATTATCGCTAGAACTATAATAAATATACGCATTACTTTCATTATCATCAATATAACATGCATTATTACCCATATAATGCAGTTATTACCGCCAGAACTGTAATAATTATACTTATTACTTATATTATTATCAATAAAACATGCATTATTACCCATATAATGCAGTTATTATCGCTAGAACTGTAATAATTGTACTCATTACTTATATTATTAGCAATATAACGTGCATTATTACCCATATTATGCAGTTATTATCGCTAGAACTGTAATAATTATACTTATTACTTATACTATTAGCAATATAACGTGCATTATTACCCATATAATGCAGTTATTATCGCTAGAACTGTAATAAATATACTTATTACTTATATTGTTAGCAATATAACGTGCATTATTACCCATATAATGCAGTTATTATCGCTAGAACTATAATAAATATACTTATTACTCCCAATATTATCAATATAACATGCATTATTACCCATATAATGGAGGTATTATTGCTAGAACTGTAATAATTATACTGATTGCTTATACTATTAGCAATATAACGTGCATTGTTACCCATATAAAGCAGTTATTATCGCCAGAACTGTAATAATTATACTTATTACTTATATTATTCTCAATATAACATGCATTATTACCCATATTATGCAGTTATTATCGCTAGAACTATAATAAATATACGTATTACTTTCATTATCGTCAATATAACATGCATTATTACCCATATAATGGAGGTATTATCGCTAGAACTGTAATAATTATACTTATTTCTTATATTATTATCAATATAACATGCATTATTACCCATATTATGCAGTTATTATCGCTAGAACTATAATAAATATATTTATTACTCCCAATATTATCAATATAACATGCATTATTACCCATATAATGCAGTTATTATCGCAAGAACTGTAATAATTATACTTATTACTTATATCATTATCAGTATAACATGCATTATTACCCATATAATGGAGGTATTATCGCTAGAACTGTAATCATTATACTTATTACTTATACTTTTAGCAATATAACGTGCATTATTACCCATATAATGCAGTTATTATCGGCAGAACTGTAATAATTATACTTATTACTTATATTATTCTCAGTATAACATGCATTATTACCCATATTATGCAGTTATTATCGCTAGAACTATAATAAATATACGTATTACATTCATTATCATCAATATAACATGCATTATTACCCATATAATGCAGTTATTATCGCTAGAACTGTAATAATTATACTTATTACTTATATTGTTAGAAATATAACGTGCATTATTACCCATATAATGCAGTTATTATCGCTAGAACTGTACTAATTATACTTATTACTTAAATTATTATCAATATAACATGCATTATTACCCATATTATGCACTTATTATCGATAGAACTGTAATAAATATATTTATTACTTTTATTATTATAAAAGTATAATAATAAGTAATAAGTAATAAGTAATAAGTAAGATAATAACTGCATAATATGGGTAATAATGCACGTTATATTGCTAATAATATAAGTAATGAGTATAATTATTACAGTTCTAGCGATAATAACTGCATTATATGGGTAATAATGCATGTTATATTGATGATAGTAAAAGTAATACGTATATTTATTATAGTTCTAGCGATAATAACTGCATAATATGGGTAATAATGCATGTTATATTGATAATAATCTAAGTAATAAGTATAATTATTACAGTTCTAGCGATAATACCTCCATTATATAGGTAATAATGCATGTTATATTGATAATGATATAAGTAATAAGTATAATTATTACAGTTCTAGCGATAATAACTGCATAATATGGGTAATAATGCACGTTATATTGCTAATAATATAAGTAATAAGTATAATTATTACAGTTCTAGCGATAATAACTGCATAATATGGGTAATAATGCACGTTATATTGCTAATAATATAAGTAATGAGTACAATTATTACAGTTCTAGCGATAATAACTGCATTATATGGGTAATAATGCATGTTTTATTGATAATAATATAAGTAATAAGTATAATTATTACAGTTCTAGCGATAATAACTGCATAATATAGGTAATAATGCACGCTATATTGCTAATAATATAAGTAATGAGTACAATTATTACAGTTCTAGCGATAATAACTGCATTATATGGGCAATAATGCATGTTATATTGAGAATAATATAAGTAATAAGTATAATTATTACAGTTCTGGCGATAATAACTGCATTATATGGGTAATAATGCACGTTATATTGGTAATAGTATAAGTAATAAGTATAATTATTACAGTTCTAGCGATAATACCTCCATTATATGGGTAATAATGCATGTTATATTGAGAATAATATAAGTAATAAGTATAATTATTACAGTTCTAGCGATAATAACTGCATAATATGGGTAATAATGCACGTTATATTGATATTAATATAAGTAATGAGTATAATTATTACAGTTCTAGCGATAATAACTGCATTATATGGATAATAATGCATGTTATATTGATGATAATAAAAGTAATACGTATATTTATTATAGTTCTAGCGATAATAACTGCATAATATGGGTAATAATGCATGTTGTTATTCATAATAATCTAAGTAATAAGTATAATTATTACAGTTCTAGCGATAATACCTCCATTATATGGGTAATAATGCATGTTATATTGATAATGATATAAGTATTAAGTATAATTATTACAGTTCTAGCGATAATAACTGCATTATATGGGTAATAATGCATGTTATATTGCTAACAATATAAGTAATAAGTATAATTATTACAGTTCTAGCGATAATAACTGCATTATATGGGTAATAATGCATGTTATATTGATAATAATATAAGTAATAGGTATAATTATTACAGTTCTACCGATAATAACTGCATAATATGGGTAATAATGCACGTTATATTGCTAATAATATAAGTAATGTGTATATTTATTACAGTTCTAGCGATAATAACTGCATAATATGGGTAATAATGCACGTTATATTGCTAATAATATAAGTAATGAGTACAATTATTACAGTTCTAGCGATAATAACTGCATTATATGGGTAATAATGCAGTTATATTGAGAAAAATATAAGTAATAAGTATAATTATTACAGTTCTGGCGATAATAACTGCATTATATGGGTAATAATGCACGTTATATTGGTAATAGTATAAGTAATAAGTATAATTATTACAGTTCTAGTGATAATACGTCCATTATATGGGTAATAATGCATGTTATATTGATAATAATATAAGTAATAAGTATAATTATTACAGTTCTAGCGATAATAACTGCATAATATGGGTAATAATGCACGTTATATTGCTAACAGTATAAATAATAAGTATAATTATTACAGTTCTAGCGATAATACCTCCATTATATGGGTAATAATGCATGTTATATTGATAATAATATAAGTAATAAGTATAATTATTACAGTTCTAGCGATAATAACTGCATAATATGGGTAATAATGCACGTTATATTGCTAATAATATAAGTAATGAGTATAATTATTACAGTTCTAGCGATAATACCTCCATTATATGGGTAATAATGCATGTTATATTGATAATGATATAAGTATTAAGTATAATTATTACAGTTCTAGCGATAATAACTGCATTATGTGGGTAATAATGCATGTTATATTGATAATAATATAAGTAATAGGTATAATTATTACAGTTCTAGCGATAATAACTGCATAATATGGGTAATAATGCACGTTATATTGCTAATAATATAAGTAATGTGTATATTTATTACAGTTCTAGCGATAATAACTGCATAATATGGGTAATAATGCACGTTATATTGCTAATAATATAAGTAATGAGTACAATTATTACAGTTCTAGCGATAATAACTGCATTATATGGGTAATAATGCAGTTATATTGAGAATAATATAAGTAATAAGTATAATTATTACAGTTCTGGCGATAATAACTGCATTATATGGGTAATAATGCACGTTATATTGGTAATAGTATAAGTAATAAGTATAATTATTACAGTTCTAGTGATAATACGTCCATTATATGGGTAATAATGCATGTTATATTGATAATAATATAAGTAATAAGTATAATTATTACAGTTCTAGCGATAATAACTGCGTAATATGGGTAATAATGCACGTTATATTGCTAATAGTATAAATAATAAGTATAATTATTACAGTTCTAGCGATAATACCTCCATTATATGGGTAATAATGCATGTTATATTGATAATAATATAAGTAATAAGTATAATTATTACAGTTCTAGCGATAATAACTGCATAATATGGGTAATAATGCACGTTATATTGCTAATAATATAAGTAATGAGTATAATTATTACAGTTCTAGCGATAATAACTGCATTATATGGGTAATAATGCATGTTATATTGATGATAGTAAAAGTAATACGTATATTTATTATAGTTCTAGCGATAATAACTGCATAATATGGGTAATAATGCATGTTATATTGAGAATAATCTAAGTAATAAGTATAATTATTACAGTTCTAGCGATAATACCTCCATTATATGGGTAATAATGCATGTTATATTGATAATGATATAAGTAATAAGTATAATTATTACAGTTCTAGCGATAATAACTGCATAATATGGGTAATAATGCACGTTATATTGCTAATAATATAAGTAATGAGTACAATTATTACAGTTCTAGCGATAATAACTGCATTATATGGGTAATAATGCATGTTTTATTGATAATAATATAAGTAATAAGTATAATTATTACAGTTCTAGCGATAATAACTGCATAATATGGGTAATAATGCATGTTATATTGATGATAGTAAAAGTAATACGTATATTTATTATAGTTCTAGCGATAATAACTGCATAATATGGGTAATAATGCATGTTATATTGATAATAATCTAAGTAATAAGTATAATTATTACAGTTCTAGCGATAATACCTCCATTATATGGGTAATAATGCATGTTATATTGATAATGATATAAGTAATAAGTATAATTATTACAGTTCTAGCGATAATAACTGCATAATATGGGTAATAATGCACGTTATATTGCTAATAATATAAGTAATGAGTACAATTATTACAGTTCTAGCGATAATAACTGCATTATATGGGTAATAATGCATGTTATATTGAGAATAATATAAGTAATAAGTATAATTATTACAGTTCTGGCGATAATAACTGCATTATATGGGTAATAATGCACGTTATATTGGTAATAGTATAAGTAATAAGTATAATTATTACAGTTCTAGCGATAATACCTCCATTATATGGGTAATAATGCATGTTATATTGAGAATAATATAACTAATAAGTATAATTATTGCAGTTCTAGCGATAATAACTGCATAATATGGGTAATAATGCACGTTATATTGATAATAATATAAGTAATGAGTATAATTATTACAGTTCTAGCGATAATAACTGCATTATATGGGTAATAATGCATGTTATATTGATGATAATAAAAGTAATTCGTATATTTATTATAGTTCTAGCGATAATAACTGCATAATATGGGTAATAATGCATGTTATATTGATAATAATCTAAGTAATAAGTATAATTATTACAGTTCTAGCGATAATACCTCCATTATATGGGTAATAATGCATGTTATATTGATAATGATATAAGTAATAAGTATAATTATTACAGTTCTAGCGATAATAACTGCATAATATGGGTAATAATGCACGTTATATTGCTAATAATATAAGTAATGAGTACAATTATTACAGTTCTAGCGATAATAACTGCATTATATGGGTAATAATGCACGTTATATTGCTAATAATATAAGTAACAAGTATAATTATTACAGTTCTAGCGATAATAACTGCATTATATGGGTAATAATGCATGTTATATTGCTAATAATATAAGTAATGAGTACAATTATTACAGTTCTAGCGATAATAACTGCATTATATGGGTAATAATGCATGTTTTATTGATAATAATATAAGTAATAAGTATAATTATTACAGTTCTAGCGATAATAACTGCATAATATGGGTAATAATGCATGTTATATTGATGATAGTAAAAGTAATACGTATATTTATTATAGTTCTAGCGATAATAACTGCATAATATGGGTAATAATGCATGTTATATTGATAATAATCTAAGTAATAAGTATAATTATTACAGTTCTAGCGATAATACCTCCATTATATGGGTAATAATGCATGTTATATTGATAATGATATAAGTAATAAGTATAATTATTACAGTTCTAGCGATAATAACTGCATAATATGGGTAATAATGCACGTTATATTGCTAATAATATAAGTAATGAGTACAATTATTACAGTTCTAGCGATAATAACTGCATTATATGGGTAATAATGCATGTTATATTGAGAATAATATAAGTAATAAGTATAATTATTACAGTTCTGGCGATAATAACTGCATTATATGGGTAATAATGCACGTTATATTGGTAATAGTATAAGTAATAAGTATAATTATTACAGTTCTAGCGATAATACCTCCATTATATGGGTAATAATGCATGTTATATTGAGAATAATATAACTAATAAGTATAATTATTGCAGTTCTAGCGATAATAACTGCATAATATGGGTAATAATGCACGTTATATTGATAATAATATAAGTAATGAGTATAATTATTACAGTTCTAGCGATAATAACTGCATTATATGGGTAATAATGCATGTTATATTGATGATAATAAAAGTAATTCGTATATTTATTATAGTTCTAGCGATAATAACTGCATAATATGGGTAATAATGCATGTTATATTGATAATAATCTAAGTAATAAGTATAATTATTACAGTTCTAGCGATAATACCTCCATTATATGGGTAATAATGCATGTTATATTGATAATGATATAAGTAATAAGTATAATTATTACAGTTCTAGCGATAATAACTGCATAATATGGGTAATAATGCACGTTATATTGCTAATAATATAAGTAATGAGTACAATTATTACAGTTCTAGCGATAATAACTGCATTATATGGGTAATAATGCACGTTATATTGCTAATAATATAAGTAACAAGTATAATTATTACAGTTCTAGCGATAATAACTGCATTATATGGGTAATAATGCATGTTACATTGATAATATAGGGAGTAATAAGTGTATTTATTATAGTTCTAGCGATAATAACTGCATAATATGGGTAATAATGCATGTTATATTGATAATAATATAAGTAATAAGTATAATTATTACAGTTCTAGCGATAATAACTGCATAATATGGGTAATAATGCACGTTATATTGATAATAATATAAGTAATGAGTATAATTATTACAGTTCTAGCGATAATAACTGCATTATATGGGTAATAATGCATGTTATATTGATGATAATAAAAGTAATACGTATATTTATTATAGTTCTAGCGATAATAACTGCATAATATGGGTAATAATGCATGTTGTTATTCATAATAATCTAAGTAATAAGTATAATTATTACAGTTCTAGCGATAATACCTCCATTATATGGGTAATAATGCATGTTATATTGATAATGATATAAGTATTAATTATAATTATTACAGTTCTAGCGATAATAACTGCATTATATGGGTTATAATGCATGTTATATTGCTAACAATATAAGTAATAAGTATAATTATTACAGTTCTAGCGATAATAACTGCATTATATGGGTAATAATGCATGTTATATTGCTAATAATATAAGTAATGTGTATATTTATTACAGTTCTAGCGATAATAACTGCATAATATGGGTAATAATGCACGTTATATTGCTAATAATATAAGTAATGAGTACAATTATTACAGTTCTAGCGATAATAACTGCATTATATGGGTAATAATGCAGTTATATTGAGAATAATATAAGTAATAAGTATAATTATTACAGTTCTGGCGATAATAACTGCATTATATGGGTAATAATGCACGTTATATTGGTAATAGTATAAGTAATAAGTATAATTATTACAGTTCTAGTGATAATACGTCCATTATATGGGTAATAATGCATGTTATATTGATAATAATATAAGTAATAAGTATAATTATTACAGTTCTAGCGATAATAACTGCATAATATGGGTAATAATGCACGTTATATTGCTAATAGTATAAATAATAAGTATAATTATTACAGTTCTAGCGATAATACCTCCATTATATGGGTAATAATGCATGTTATATTGATAATGATATAAGTAATAAGTATAATTATTACAGTTCTAGCGATAATAACTGCATAATATGGGTAATAATGCACGTTATATTGCTAATAATATAAGTAATGAGTACAATTATTACAGTTCTAGCGATAATAACTGCATTATATGGGTAATAATGCATGTTTTATTGATAATAATATAAGTAATAAGTATAATTATTACAGTTCTAGCGATAATAACTGCATAATATGGGTAATAATGCATGTTATATTGATGATAGTAAAAGTAATACGTATATTTATTATAGTTCTAGCGATAATAACTGCATAATATGGGTAATAATGCATGTTATATTGATAATAATCTAAGTAATAAGTATAATTATTACAGTTCTAGCGATAATTTCTCCATTATATGGGTAATAATGCATGTTATATTGATAATGATATAAGTAATAAGTATAATTATTACAGTTCTAGCGATAATAACTGCATAATATGGGTAATAATGCACGTTATATTGCTAATAATATAAGTAATGAGTACAATTATTACAGTTCTAGCGATAATAACTGCATTATATGGGTAATAATGCATGTTATATTGAGAATAATATAAGTAATAAGTATAATTATTACAGTTCTGGCGATAATAACTGCATTATATGGGTAATAATGCACGTTATATTGGTAATAGTATAAGTAAAAAGTATAATTATTACAGTTCTAGCGATAATACCTCCATTATATGGGTAATAATGCATGTTATATTGAGAATAATATAAGTAATAAGTATAATTATTGCAGTTCTAGCGATAATAACTGCATAATATGGGTAATAATGCACGTTATATTGATAATAATATAAGTAATGAGTATAATTATTACAGTTCTAGCGATAATAACTGCATTATATGAGTAATAATGCATGTTATATTGATGATAATAAAAGTAATACGTATATTTATTATAGTTCTAGCGATAATAACTGCATAATATGGGTAATAATGCATGTTATATTGATAATAATCTAAGTAATAAGTATAATTATTACAGTTCTAGCGATAATACCTCCATTATATGGGTAATAATGCATGTTATATTGATAATGATATAAGTAATAAGTATAATTAATACAGTTCTAGCGATAATAACTACATAATATGGGTAATAATGCACGTTATATTGCTAATAATATAAGTAATGAGTACAATTATTACAGTTCTAGCGATAATAACTGCATTATATGGGTAATAATGCACGTTATATTGCTAATAATATAAGTAACAAGTATAATTATTACAGTTCTAGCGATAATAACTGCATTATATGGGTAATAATGCATGTTACATTGATAATATAGGGAGTAATAAGTGTATTTATTATAGTACTAGCGATAATAACTGCATAATATGGGTAATAATGCATGTTATATTGATAATAATATAAGTAATAAGTATAATTATTACAGTTCTAGCAATAATACCTCCATTATATGGGTAATAATGCATGTTATATTGATAATAATATAAGTAATGAGTACAATTATTACAGTTCTAGCGATAATAACTGCATTATATAGGTAATAATGCATGTTTTATTGATAATAATATAAGTAATAAGTATAATTATTACAGTTGTAGCGATAATAACTGCATTATATGGGTAAAAATGCATGTTATATTGATAATATTGGGAGTAATAAGTATATTTATTATGGTTCTAGAGATAATAACTGCATAATATGGGTAATAATGCATGTTATATTGATAATAATATAAGTAATAAGTATAATTATTACAGTTCTAGCGATAATAACTGCATAATATGGGTAATAATGCATGTTATATTGATAATAATATAAGTAATAAGTATAATTATTACAGTTCTAGCGATAATAACTGCATTATATGGGTAATAATGCACGTTATATTGCTAACAATATAAGTAATAAGTATAATTATTACAGTTCTAGCGATAATAACTGCATTATATGGGTAAAAATGCATGTTATATTGATAATATGGGGAGTAATAAGTATATTGATTATGGTTCTAGAGATAATAACTGCATAATATGGGTAATAATGCATGTTATATTGATAATAATATAAGTAATAAGTATAATTATTACAGTTCTAGCGATAATAACTGCATAATATGGGTAATAATGCACGTTATATTGCTAATAATATAAGTAATGAGTATATTTATTACAGTTCTAGCGATAATAACTGCATAATATGGGTAATAATGCACGTTATATTGCTAATAATATAAGTAATGAGTACAATTATTACAGTTCTAGCGATAATAACTGCATTATATGGGTAATAATGCATGTTATATTGAGAATAATATAAGTAATAAGTATAATTATTACAGTTCTGGCGATAATAACTGCATTATATGGGTAATAATGCATGTTACATTGATAATATAGGGAGTAATAAGTGTATTTATTATAGTACTAGCGATAATAACTGCATAATATGGGTAATAATGCATGTTGTTATTCATAATAATCTAAGTAATAAGTATAATTATTACAGTTCTAGCGATAATACCTCCATTATATGGGTAATAATGCATGTTATATTGATAATGATATAAGTATTAATTATAATTATTACAGTTCTAGCGATAATAACTGCATTATATGGGTTATAATGCATGTTATATTGCTAACAATATAAGTAATAAGTATAATTATTACAGTTCTAGCGATAATAACTGCATTATATGGGTAATAATGCATGTTATATTGCTAATAATATAAGTAATGTGTATATTTATTACAGTTCTAGCGATAATAACTGCATAATATGGGTAATAATGCACGTTATATTGCTAATAATATAAGTAATGAGTACAATTATTACAGTTCTAGCGATAATAACTGCATTATATGGGTAATAATGCAGTTATATTGAGAATAATATAAGTAATAAGTATAATTATTACAGTTCTGGCGATAATAACTGCATTATATGGGTAATAATGCACGTTATATTGGTAATAGTATAAGTAATAAGTATAATTATTACAGTTCTAGTGATAATACGTCCATTATATGGGTAATAATGCATGTTATATTGATAATAATATAAGTAATAAGTATAATTATTACAGTTCTAGCGATAATAACTGCATAATATGGGTAATAATGCACGTTATATTGCTAATAGTATAAATAATAAGTATAATTATTACAGTTCTAGCGATAATACCTCCATTATATGGGTAATAATGCATGTTATATTGATAATGATATAAGTAATAAGTATAATTATTACAGTTCTAGCGATAATAACTGCATAATATGGGTAATAATGCACGTTATATTGCTAATAATATAAGTAATGAGTACAATTATTACAGTTCTAGCGATAATAACTGCATTATATGGGTAATAATGCATGTTTTATTGATAATAATATAAGTAATAAGTATAATTATTACAGTTCTAGCGATAATAACTGCATAATATGGGTAATAATGCATGTTATATTGATGATAGTAAAAGTAATACGTATATTTATTATAGTTCTAGCGATAATAACTGCATAATATGGGTAATAATGCATGTTATATTGATAATAATCTAAGTAATAAGTATAATTATTACAGTTCTAGCGATAATTTCTCCATTATATGGGTAATAATGCATGTTATATTGATAATGATATAAGTAATAAGTATAATTATTACAGTTCTAGCGATAATAACTGCATAATATGGGTAATAATGCACGTTATATTGCTAATAATATAAGTAATGAGTACAATTATTACAGTTCTAGCGATAATAACTGCATTATATGGGTAATAATGCATGTTATATTGAGAATAATATAAGTAATAAGTATAATTATTACAGTTCTGGCGATAATAACTGCATTATATGGGTAATAATGCACGTTATATTGGTAATAGTATAAGTAAAAAGTATAATTATTACAGTTCTAGCGATAATACCTCCATTATATGGGTAATAATGCATGTTATATTGAGAATAATATAAGTAATAAGTATAATTATTGCAGTTCTAGCGATAATAACTGCATAATATGGGTAATAATGCACGTTATATTGATAATAATATAAGTAATGAGTATAATTATTACAGTTCTAGCGATAATAACTGCATTATATGAGTAATAATGCATGTTATATTGATGATAATAAAAGTAATACGTATATTTATTATAGTTCTAGCGATAATAACTGCATAATATGGGTAATAATGCATGTTATATTGATAATAATCTAAGTAATAAGTATAATTATTACAGTTCTAGCGATAATACCTCCATTATATGGGTAATAATGCATGTTATATTGATAATGATATAAGTAATAAGTATAATTAATACAGTTCTAGCGATAATAACTACATAATATGGGTAATAATGCACGTTATATTGCTAATAATATAAGTAATGAGTACAATTATTACAGTTCTAGCGATAATAACTGCATTATATGGGTAATAATGCACGTTATATTGCTAATAATATAAGTAACAAGTATAATTATTACAGTTCTAGCGATAATAACTGCATTATATGGGTAATAATGCACGTTATATTGCTAACAATATAAGTAATAAGTATAATTATTACAGTTCTAGCGATAATAACTGCATAATATGGGTAATAATGCACGCTATATTGCTAATAATATAAGTAATGAGTATAATTATTACAGTTCTAGCGATAATAACTGCATTATATGGGTAATAATGCATGTTATATTGATGATAATAAAAGTAATACGTATATTTATTATAGTTCTAGCGATAATAACTGCATAATATGGGTAATAATGCATGTTGTTATTCATAATAATCTAAGTAATAAGTATAATTATTACAGTTCTAGCGATAATACCTCCATTATATGGGTAATAATGCATGTTATATTGATAATGATATAAGTATTAAGTATAATTATTACAGTTCTAGCGATAATAACTGCATTATATGGGTAATAATGCACGTTATATTGCTAATAATATAAGTAATGAGTACAATTATTACAGTTCTAGCGATAATGACTGCATTATATGGGTAATAATGCATGTTTTATTGATAATAATATAAGTAATAAGTATAATTATTACAGTTCTAGCGATAATAACTGCATAATATGGGTAATAATGCATGTTATATTGATGATAGTAAAAGTAATACGTATATTTATTATAGTTCTAGCGATAATAACTGCATAATATGGGTAATAATGCATGTTATATTGATAATAATCTAAGTAATAAGTATAATTATTACAGTTCTAGCGATAATACCTCCATTATATGGGTAATAATGCATGTTATATTGATAATGATATAAGTAATAAGTATAATTATTACAGTTCTAGCGATAATAACTGCATAATATGGGTAATAATGCACGCTATATTGCTAATAATATAAGTAATGAGTACAATTATTACAGTTCTAGCGATAATAACTGCATTATATGGGTAAAAATGCATGTTATATTGATAATAATCTAAGTAATAAGTATAATTATTACAGTTCTAGCGATAATACCTCCATTATATGGGTAATAATGCATGTTATATTGATAATGATATAAGTAATAAGTATAATTATTACAGTTCTAGCGATAATAACTGCATAATATGGGTAATAATGCACGTTATATTGCTAACAGTATAAATAATAAGTATAATTATTACAGTTCTAGCGATAATACCTCCATTATATGGGTAATAATGCATGTTATATTGATAATAATATAAGTAATAAGTATAATTATTACAGTTCTAGCGATAATAACTGCATAATATGGGTAATAATGCACGTTATATTGCTAATAATATAAGTAATGAGTATAATTATTACAGTTCTAGCGATAATACCTCCATTATATGGGTAATAATGCATGTTATATTGATAATGATATAAGTATTAAGTATAATTATTACAGTTCTAGCGATAATAACTGCATTATGTGGGTAATAATGCATGTTATATTGATAATAATATAAGTAATAGGTATAATTATTACAGTTCTAGCGATAATAACTGCATAATATGGGTAATAATGCACGTTATATTGCTAATAATATAAGTAATGTGTATATTTATTACAGTTCTAGCGATAATAACTGCATAATATGGGTAATAATGCACGTTATATTGCTAATAATATAAGTAATGAGTACAATTATTACAGTTCTAGCGATAATAACTGCATTATATGGGTAATAATGCAGTTATATTGAGAATAATATAAGTAATAAGTATAATTATTACAGTTCTGGCGATAATAACTGCATTATATGGGTAATAATGCACGTTATATTGGTAATAGTATAAGTAATAAGTATAATTATTACAGTTCTAGTGATAATACGTCCATTATATGGGTAATAATGCATGTTATATTGATAATAATATAAGTAATAAGTATAATTATTACAGTTCTAGCGATAATAACTGCGTAATATGGGTAATAATGCACGTTATATTGCTAATAGTATAAATAATAAGTATAATTATTACAGTTCTAGCGATAATACCTCCATTATATGGGTAATAATGCATGTTATATTGATAATAATATAAGTAATAAGTATAATTATTACAGTTCTAGCGATAATAACTGCATAATATGGGTAATAATGCACGTTATATTGCTAATAATATAAGTAATGAGTATAATTATTACAGTTCTAGCGATAATAACTGCATTATATGGGTAATAATGCATGTTATATTGATGATAGTAAATGTAATACGTATATTTATTATAGTTCTAGCGATAATAACTGCATAATATGGGTAATAATGCATGTTATATTGATAATAATCTAAGTAATAAGTATAATTATTACAGTTCTAGCGATAATACCTCCATTATATGGGTAATAATGCATGTTATATTGATAATGATATAAGTAATAAGTATAATTATTACAGTTCTAGCGATAATAACTGCATAATATGGGTAATAATGCACGTTATATTGCTAATAATATAAGTAATGAGTACAATTATTACAGTTCTAGCGATAATAACTGCATTATATGGGTAATAATGCATGTTTTATTGATAATAATATAAGTAATAAGTATAATTATTACAGTTCTAGCGATAATAACTGCATAATATGGGTAATAATGCATGTTATATTGATGATAGTAAAAGTAATACGTATATTTATTATAGTTCTAGCGATAATAACTGCATAATATGGGTAATAATGCATGTTATATTGATAATAATCTAAGTAATAAGTATAATTATTACAGTTCTAGCGATAATACCTCCATTATATGGGTAATAATGCATGTTATATTGATAATGATATAAGTAATAAGTATAATTATTACAGTTCTAGCGATAATAACTGCATAATATGGGTAATAATGCACGTTATATTGCTAATAATATAAGTAATGAGTACAATTATTACAGTTCTAGCGATAATAACTGCATTATATGGGTAATAATGCATGTTATATTGAGAATAATATAAGTAATAAGTATAATTATTACAGTTCTGGCGATAATAACTGCATTATATGGGTAATAATGCACGTTATATTGGTAATAGTATAAGTAATAAGTATAATTATTACAGTTCTAGCGATAATACCTCCATTATATGGGTAATAATGCATGTTATATTGAGAATAATATAACTAATAAGTATAATTATTGCAGTTCTAGCGATAATAACTGCATAATATGGGTAATAATGCACGTTATATTGATAATAATATAAGTAATGAGTATAATTATTACAGTTCTAGCGATAATAACTGCATTATATGGGTAATAATGCATGTTATATTGATGATAATAAAAGTAATTCGTATATTTATTATAGTTCTAGCGATAATAACTGCATAATATGGGTAATAATGCATGTTATATTGATAATAATCTAAGTAATAAGTATAATTATTACAGTTCTAGCGATAATACCTCCATTATATGGGTAATAATGCATGTTATATTGATAATGATATAAGTAATAAGTATAATTATTACAGTTCTAGCGATAATAACTGCATAATATGGGTAATAATGCACGTTATATTGCTAATAATATAAGTAATGAGTACAATTATTACAGTTCTAGCGATAATAACTGCATTATATGGGTAATAATGCACGTTATATTGCTAATAATATAAGTAACAAGTATAATTATTACAGTTCTAGCGATAATAACTGCATTATATGGGTAATAATGCATGTTATATTGCTAATAATATAAGTAATGAGTACAATTATTACAGTTCTAGCGATAATAACTGCATTATATGGGTAATAATGCATGTTTTATTGATAATAATATAAGTAATAAGTATAATTATTACAGTTCTAGCGATAATAACTGCATAATATGGGTAATAATGCATGTTATATTGATGATAGTAAAAGTAATACGTATATTTATTATAGTTCTAGCGATAATAACTGCATAATATGGGTAATAATGCATGTTATATTGATAATAATCTAAGTAATAAGTATAATTATTACAGTTCTAGCGATAATACCTCCATTATATGGGTAATAATGCATGTTATATTGATAATGATATAAGTAATAAGTATAATTATTACAGTTCTAGCGATAATAACTGCATAATATGGGTAATAATGCACGTTATATTGCTAATAATATAAGTAATGAGTACAATTATTACAGTTCTAGCGATAATAACTGCATTATATGGGTAATAATGCATGTTATATTGAGAATAATATAAGTAATAAGTATAATTATTACAGTTCTGGCGATAATAACTGCATTATATGGGTAATAATGCACGTTATATTGGTAATAGTATAAGTAATAAGTATAATTATTACAGTTCTAGCGATAATACCTCCATTATATGGGTAATAATGCATGTTATATTGAGAATAATGTAACTAATAAGTATAATTATTGCAGTTCTAGCGATAATAACTGCATAATATGGGTAATAATGCACGTTATATTGATAATAATATAAGTAATGAGTATAATTATTACAGTTCTAGCGATAATAACTGCATTATATGGGTAATAATGCATGTTATATTGATGATAATAAAAGTAATTCGTATATTTATTATAGTTCTAGCGATAATAACTGCATAATATGGGTAATAATGCATGTTATATTGATAATAATCTAAGTAATAAGTATAATTATTACAGTTCTAGCGATAATACCTCCATTATATGGGTAATAATGCATGTTATATTGATAATGATATAAGTAATAAGTATAATTATTACAGTTCTAGCGATAATAACTGCATAATATGGGTAATAATGCACGTTATATTGCTAATAATATAAGTAATGAGTACAATTATTACAGTTCTAGCGATAATAACTGCATTATATGGGTAATAATGCACGTTATATTGCTAATAATATAAGTAACAAGTATAATTATTACAGTTCTAGCGATAATAACTGCATTATATGGGTAATAATGCATGTTACATTGATAATATAGGGAGTAATAAGTGTATTTATTATAGTTCTAGCGATAATAACTGCATAATATGGGTAATAATGCATGTTATATTGATAATAATATAAGTAATAAGTATAATTATTACAGTTCTAGCGATAATAACTGCATAATATGGGTAATAATGCACGTTATATTGATAATAATATAAGTAATGAGTATAATTATTACAGTTCTAGCGATAATAACTGCATTATATGGGTAATAATGCATGTTATATTGATGATAATAAAAGTAATACGTATATTTATTATAGTTCTAGCGATAATAACTGCATAATATGGGTAATAATGCATGTTGTTATTCATAATAATCTAAGTAATAAGTATAATTATTACAGTTCTAGCGATAATACCTCCATTATATGGGTAATAATGCATGTTATATTGATAATGATATAAGTATTAATTATAATTATTACAGTTCTAGCGATAATAACTGCATTATATGGGTAATAATGCATGTTATATTGCTAACAATATAAGTAATAAGTATAATTATTACAGTTCTAGCGATAATAACTGCATTATATGGGTAATAATGCATGTTATATTGCTAATAATATAAGTAATGTGTATATTTATTACAGTTCTAGCGATAATAACTGCATAATATGGGTAATAATGCACGTTATATTGCTAATAATATAAGTAATGAGTACAATTATTACAGTTCTAGCGATAATAACTGCATTATATGGGTAATAATGCAGTTATATTGAGAATAATATAAGTAATAAGTATAATTATTACAGTTCTGGCGATAATAACTGCATTATATGGGTAATAATGCACGTTATATTGGTAATAGTATAAGTAATAAGTATAATTATTACAGTTCTAGTGATAATACGTCCATTATATGGGTAATAATGCATGTTATATTGATAATAATATAAGTAATAAGTATAATTATTACAGTTCTAGCGATAATAACTGCATAATATGGGTAATAATGCACGTTATATTGCTAATAGTATAAATAATAAGTATAATTATTACAGTTCTAGCGATAATACCTCCATTATATGGGTAATAATGCATGTTATATTGATAATGATATAAGTAATAAGTATAATTATTACAGTTCTAGCGATAATAACTGCATAATATGGGTAATAATGCACGTTATATTGCTAATAATATAAGTAATGAGTACAATTATTACAGTTCTAGCGATAATAACTGCATTATATGGGTAATAATGCATGTTTTATTGATAATAATATAAGTAATAAGTATAATTATTACAGTTCTAGCGATAATAACTGCATAATATGGGTAATAATGCATGTTATATTGATGATAGTAAAAGTAATACGTATATTTATTATAGTTCTAGCGATAATAACTGCATAATATGGGTAATAATGCATGTTATATTGATAATAATCTAAGTAATAAGTATAATTATTACAGTTCTAGCGATAATTTCTCCATTATATGGGTAATAATGCATGTTATATTGATAATGATATAAGTAATAAGTATAATTATTACAGTTCTAGCGATAATAACTGCATAATATGGGTAATAATGCACGTTATATTGCTAATAATATAAGTAATGAGTACAATTATTACAGTTCTAGCGATAATAACTGCATTATATGGGTAATAATGCATGTTATATTGAGAATAATATAAGTAATAAGTATAATTATTACAGTTCTGGCGATAATAACTGCATTATATGGGTAATAATGCACGTTATATTGGTAATAGTATAAGTAAAAAGTATAATTATTACAGTTCTAGCGATAATACCTCCATTATATGGGTAATAATGCATGTTATATTGAGAATAATATAAGTAATAAGTATAATTATTGCAGTTCTAGCGATAATAACTGCATAATATGGGTAATAATGCACGTTATATTGATAATAATATAAGTAATGAGTATAATTATTACAGTTCTAGCGATAATAACTGCATTATATGGGTAATAATGCATGTTATATTGATGATAATAAAAGTAATACGTATATTTATTATAGTTCTAGCGATAATAACTGCATAATATGGGTAATAATGCATGTTATATTGATAATAATCTAAGTAATAAGTATAATTGTTACAGTTCTAGCGATAATACCTCCATTATATGGGTAATAATGCATGTTATATTGATAATGATATAAGTAATAAGTATAATTAATACAGTTCTAGCGATAATAACTACATAATATGGGTAATAATGCACGTTATATTGCTAATAATATAAGTAATGAGTACAATTATTACAGTTCTAGCGATAATAACTGCATTATATGGGTAATAATGCACGTTATATTGCTAATAATATAAGTAACAAGTATAATTATTACAGTTCTAGCGATAATAACTGCATTATATGGGTAATAATGCATGTTACATTGATAATATAGGGAGTAATAAGTGTATTTATTATAGTACTAGCGATAATAACTGCATAATATGGGTAATAATGCATGTTATATTGATAATAATATAAGTAATAAGTATAATTATTACAGTTCTAGCAATAATACCTCCATTATATGGGTAATAATGCATGTTATATTGATAATAATATAAGTAATGAGTATAATTATTACAGTTCTAGCGATAATAACTGCATTATATGGGTAATAATGCATGTTATATTGATGATAATAAAAGTAATACGTATATTTATTATAGTTCTAGCGATAATAACTGCATAATATGGGTAATAATGCATGTTGTTATTCATAATAATCTAAGTAATAAGTATAATTATTACAGTTCTAGCGATAATACCTCCATTATATGGGTAATAATGCATGTTATATTGATAATGATATAAGTATTAAGTATAATTATTACAGTTCTAGCGATAATAACTGCATTATATGGGTAATAATGCACGTTATATTGCTAATAATATAAGTAATGAGTACAATTATTACAGTTCTAGCGATAATGACTGCATTATATGGGTAATAATGCATGTTTTATTGATAATAATATAAGTAATAAGTATAATTATTACAGTTCTAGCGATAATAACTGCATAATATGGGTAATAATGCATGTTATATTGATGATAGTAAAAGTAATACGTATATTTATTATAGTTCTAGCGATAATAACTGCATAATATGGGTAATAATGCATGTTATATTGATAATAATCTAAGTAATAAGTATAATTATTACAGTTCTAGCGATAATACCTCCATTATATGGGTAATAATGCATGTTATATTGATAATGATATAAGTAATAAGTATAATTATTACAGTTCTAGCGATAATAACTGCATAATATGGGTAATAATGCACGTTATATTGCTAATAATATAAGTAATGAGTACAATTATTACAGTTCTAGCGATAATAACTGCATTATATGGGTAAAAATGCATGTTATATTGATAATAATCTAAGTAATAAGTATAATTATTACAGTTCTAGCGATAATACCTCCATTATATGGGTAATAATGCATGTTATATTGATAATGATATAAGTAATAAGTATAATTATTACAGTTCTAGCGATAATAACTGCATAATATGGGTAATAATGCACGTTATATTGCTAATAATGTAAGTAATAAGTATAATTATTACAGTTCTAGCGATAATAACTGCATAATATGGGTAATAATGCACGTTATATTGCTAATAATATAAGTAATGAGTACAATTATTACAGTTCTAGCGATAATAACTGCATTATATGGGTAATAATGCATGTTTTATTGATAATAATATAAGTAATAAGTATAATTATTACAGTTCTAGCGATAATAACTGCATAATATGGGTAATAATGCACGCTATATTGCTAATAATATAAGTAATGAGTACAATTATTACAGTTCTAGCGATAATAACTGCATTATATGGGTAATAATGCATGTTATATTGAGAATAATATAAGTAATAAGTATAATTATTACAGTTCTGGCGATAATAACTGCATTATATGGGTAATAATGCACGTTATATTGGTAATAGTATAAGTAATAAGTATAATTATTACAGTTCTAGCGATAATACCTCCATTATATGGGTAATAATGCATGTTATATTGAGAATAATATAAGTAATAAGTATAATTATTACAGTTCTAGCGATAATAACTGCATAATATGGGTAATAATGCACGTTATATTGATAATAATATAAGTAATGAGTATAATTATTACAGTTCTAGCGATAATAACTGCATTATATGGGTAATAATGCATGTTATATTGATGATAATAAAAGTAATACGTATATTTATTATAGTTCTAGCGATAATAACTGCATAATATGGGTAATAATGCATGTTGTTATTCATAATAATCTAAGTAATAAGTATAATTATTACAGTTCTAGCGATAATACCTCCATTATATGGGTAATAATGCATGTTATATTGATAATGATATAAGTATTAAGTATAATTATTACAGTTCTAGCGATAATAACTGCATTATATGGGTAATAATGCATGTTATATTGCTAACAATATAAGTAATAAGTATAATTATTACAGTTCTAGCGATAATAACTGCATTATGTGGGTAATAATGCATGTTATATTGATAATAATATAAGTAATAGGTATAATTATTACAGTTCTAGCGATAATAACTGCATAATATGGGTAATAATGCACGTTATATTGCTAATAATATAAGTAATGTGTATATTTATTACAGTTCTAGCGATAATAACTGCATAATATGGGTAATAATGCACGTTATATTGCTAATAATATAAGTAATGAGTACAATTATTACAGTTCTAGCGATAATAACTGCATTATATGGGTAATAATGCAGTTATATTGAGAATAATATAAGTAATAAGTATAATTATTACAGTTCTGGCGATAATAACTGCATTATATGGGTAATAATGCACGTTATATTGGTAATAGTATAAGTAATAAGTATAATTATTACAGTTCTAGTGATAATACGTCCATTATATGGGTAATAATGCATGTTATATTGATAATAATATAAGTAATAAGTATAATTATTACAGTTCTAGCGATAATAACTGCGTAATATGGGTAATAATGCACGTTATATTGCTAATAGTATAAATAATAAGTATAATTATTACAGTTCTAGCGATAATACCTCCATTATATGGGTAATAATGCATGTTATATTGATAATAATATAAGTAATAAGTATAATTATTACAGTTCTAGCGATAATAACTGCATAATATGGGTAATAATGCACGTTATATTGCTAATAATATAAGTAATGAGTATAATTATTACAGTTCTAGCGATAATAACTGCATTATACGGGTAATAATGCATGTTATATTGATGATAGTAAAAGTAATACGTATATTTATTATAGTTCTAGCGATAATAACTGCATAATATGGGTAATAATGCATGTTATATTGATAATAATCTAAGTAATAAGTATAATTATTACAGTTCTAGCGATAATACCTCCATTATATGGGTAATAATGCATGTTATATTGATAATGATATAAGTAATAAGTATAATTATTACAGTTCTAGCGATAATAACTGCATAATATGGGTAATAATGCACGTTATATTGCTAATAATATAAGTAATGAGTACAATTATTACAGTTCTAGCGATAATAACTGCATTATATGGGTAATAATGCATGTTTTATTGATAATAATATAAGTAATAAGTATAATTATTACAGTTCTAGCGATAATAACTGCATAATATGGGTAATAATGCATGTTATATTGATGATAGTAAAAGTAATACGTATATTTATTATAGTTCTAGCGATAATAACTGCATAATATGGGTAATAATGCATGTTATATTGATAATAATCTAAGTAATAAGTATAATTATTACAGTTCTAGCGATAATACCTCCATTATATGGGTAATAATGCATGTTATATTGATAATGATATAAGTAATAAGTATAATTATTACAGTTCTAGCGATAATAACTGCATAATATGGGTAATAATGCACGTTATATTGCTAATAATATAAGTAATGAGTACAATTATTACAGTTCTAGCGATAATAACTGCATTATATGGGTAATAATGCACGTTATATTGGTAATAGTATAAGTAATAAGTATAATTATTACAGTTCTAGTGATAATACGTCCATTATATGGGTAATAATGCATGTTATATTGATAATAATATAAGTAATAAGTATAATTATTACAGTTCTAGCGATAATAACTGCATAATATGGGTAATAATGCACGTTATATTGCTAATAGTATAAATAATAAGTATAATTATTACAGTTCTAGCGATAATACCTCCATTATATGGGTAATAATGCATGTTATATTGATAATGATATAAGTAATAAGTATAATTATTACAGTTCTAGCGATAATAACTGCATAATATGGGTAATAATGCACGTTATATTGCTAATAATATAAGTAATGAGTACAATTATTACAGTTCTAGCGATAATAACTGCATAATATGGGTAATAATGCATGTTATATTGATAATAATCTAAGTAATAAGTATAATTATTACAGTTCTAGCGATAATACCTCCATTATATGGGTAATAATGCATGTTATATTGATAATGATATAAGTAATAAGTATAATTATTACAGTTCTAGCGATAATAACTGCATAATATGGGTAATAATGCACGTTATATTGCTAATAATATAAGTAATGAGTACAATTATTACAGTTCTAGCGATAATAACTGCATTATATGGGTAATAATGCACGTTATATTGCTAATAATATAAGTAACAAGTATAATTATTACAGTTCTAGCGATAATAACTGCATTATATGGGTAATAATGCATGTTACATTGATAATATAGGGAGTAATAAGTGTATTTATTATAGTTCTAGCGATAATAACTGCATAATATGGGTAATAATGCATGTTATATTGATAATAATATAAGTAATAAGTATAATTATTACAGTTCTAGCGATAATAACTGCATAATATGGGTAATAATGCACGTTATATTGATAATAATATAAGTAATGAGTATAATTATTACAGTTCTAGCGATAATAACTGCATTATATGGGTAATAATGCATGTTATATTGATGATAATAAAAGTAATACGTATATTTATTATAGTTCTAGCGATAATAACTGCATAATATGGGTAATAATGCATGTTGTTATTCATAATAATCTAAGTAATAAGTATAATTATTACAGTTCTAGCGATAATACCTCCATTATATGGGTAATAATGCATGTTATATTGATAATGATATAAGTATTAAGTATAATTATTACAGTTCTAGCGATAATAACTGCATTATATGGGTAATAATGCATGTTATATTGCTAACAATATAAGTAATAAGTATAATTATTACAGTTCTAGCGATAATAACTGCATTATATGGGTAATAATGCATGTTATATTGATAATAATATAAGTAATAGGTATAATTATTACAGTTCGAGCGATAATAACTGCATAATATGGGTAATAATGCAAGTTATATTGCTAATAATATAAGTAATGTGTATATTTATTACAGTTCTAGCGATAATAACTGCATAATATGGGTAATAATGCACGTTATATTGCTAATAATATAAGTAATGAGTACAATTATTACAGTTCTAGCGATAATAACTGCATTATATGGGTAATAATGCAGTTATATTGAGAATAATATAAGTAATAAGTATAATTATTACAGTTCTGGCGATAATAACTGCATTATATGGGTAATAATGCACGTTATATTGGTAATAGTATAAGTAATAAGTATAATTATTACAGTTCTAGTGATAATACGTCCATTATATGGGTAATAATGCATGTTATATTGATAATAATATAAGTAATAAGTATAATTATTACAGTTCTAGCGATAATAACTGCATAATATGGGTAATAATGCACGTTATATTGCTAATAGTATAAATAATAAGAATAATTATTACAGTTCTAGCGATAATACCTCCATTATATGGGTAATAATGCATGTTATATTGATAATGATATAAGTAATAAGTATAATTATTACAGTTCTAGCGATAATAACTGCATAATATGGGTAATAATGCACGTTATATTGCTAATAATATAAGTAATGAGTACAATTATTACAGTTCTAGCGATAATAACTGCATTATATGGGTAATAATGCATGTTTTATTGATAATAATATAAGTAATAAGTATAATTATTACAGTTCTAGCGATAATAACTGCATAATATGGGTAATAATGCATGTTATATTGATGATAGTAAAAGTAATACGTATATTTATTATAGTTCTAGCGATAATAACTGCATAATATGGGTAATAATGCATGTTATATTGATAATAATCTAAGTAATAAGTATAATTATTACAGTTCTAGCGATAATTTCTCCATTATATGGGTAATAATGCATGTTATATTGATAATGATATAAGTAATAAGTATAATTATTACAGTTCTAGCGATAATAACTGCATAATATGGGTAATAATGCACGTTATATTGCTAATAATATAAGTAATGAGTACAATTATTACAGTTCTAGCGATAATAACTGCATTATATGGGTAATAATGCATGTTATATTGATGATAATAAAAGTAATACGTATATTTATTATAGTTCTAGCGATAATAACTGCATAATATGGGTAATAATGCATGTTATATTGATAATAATCTAAGTAATAAGTATAATTATTACAGTTCTAGCGATAATACCTCCATTATATGGGTAATAATGCATGTTATATTGATAATGATATAAGTAATAAGTATAATTAATACAGTTCTAGCGATAATAACTACATAATATGGGTAATAATGCACGTTATATTGCTAATAATATAAGTAATGAGTACAATTATTACAGTTCTAGCGATAATAACTGCATTATATGGGTAATAATGCACGTTATATTGCTAATAATATAAGTAACAAGTATAATTATTACAGTTCTAGCGATAATAACTGCATTATATGGGTAATAATGCATGTTACATTGATAATATAGGGAGTAATAAGTGTATTTATTATAGTACTAGCGATAATAACTGCATAATATGGGTAATAATGCATGTTATATTGATAATAATATAAGTAATAAGTATAATTATTACAGTTCTAGCAATAATACCTCCATTATATGGGTAATAATGCATGTTATATTGATAATAATATAAGTAATGAGTACAATTATTACAGTTCTAGCGATAATAACTGCATTATATAGGTAATAATGCATGTTTTATTCATAATAATATAAGTAATAAGTATAATTATTACAGTTGTAGCGATAATAACTGCATTATATGGGTAAAAATGCATGTTATATTGATAATATTGGGAGTAATAAGTATATTTATTATGGTTCTAGAGATAATAACTGCATAATATGGGTAATAATGCATGTTATATTGATAATAATATAAGTAATAAGTATAATTATTACAGTTCTAGCGATAGTAACTGCATAATATGGGTAATAATGCATGTTATATTGATAATAATATAAGTAATAAGTATAATTATTACAGTTCTAGCGATAATAACTGCATTATATGGGTAATAATGCACGTTATATTGCTAACAATATAAGTAATAAGTATAATTATTACAGTTCTAGCGATAATAACTGCATTATATGGGTAAAAATGCATGTTATATTGATAATATGGGGAGTAATAAGTATATTGATTATGGTTCTAGAGATAATAACTGCATAATATGGGTAATAATGCATGTTATATTGATAATAATATAAGTAATAAGTATAATTATTACAGTTCTAGCGATAATAACTGCATAATATGGGTAATAATGCACGTTATATTGCTAATAATATAAGTAATGAGTATATTTATTACAGTTCTAGCGATAATAACTGCATAATATGGGTAATAATGCACGTTATATTGCTAATAATATAAGTAATGAGTACAATTATTACAGTTCTAGCGATAATAACTGCATTATATGGGTAATAATGCATGTTATATTGAGAATAATATAAGTAATAAGTATAATTATTACAGTTCTGGCGATAATAACTGCATTATATGGGTAATAATGCACGTTATATTGGTAATAGTATAAGTAATAAGTATAATTATTACAGTTCTAGCGATAATACCTCCATTATATGGGTAATAATGCATGTTATATTGATAATAATATAAGTAATAAGTATAATTATTACAGTTCTAGCGATAATAACTGCATAATATGGGTAATAATGCACGTTATATTGCTAATAATATAAGTAATGAGTATAATTATTACAGTTCTAGCGATAATAACTGCATTATATGGGTAATAATGCATGTTATATTGATGATAATAAAAGTAATACGTATATTTATTATAGTTCTAGCGATAATAACTGCATAATATGGGTAATAATGCATGTTATATTGATAATAATCTAAGTAATAAGTATAATTATTACAGTTCTAGCGATAATACCTCCATTATATGGGTAATAATGCATGTTATATTGATAATGATATAAGTAATAAGTATAATTATTACAGTTCTAGCGATAATAACTACATAATATGGGTAATAATGCATGTTTTATTGATAATAATATAAGTAATAAGTATAATTATTACAGTTCTAGCGATAATAACTGCATAATATGGGTAATAATGCACGTTATATTGCTAATAATATAAGTAATGAGTATAATTATTACAGTTGTAGCGATAATAACTGCATTATATGGGTAAAAATGCATGTTATATTGATAATATTGGGAGTAATAAGTATATTTATTATGGTTCTAGAGATAATAACTGCATAATATGGGTAATAATGCACGTTATATTGCTAATAATATAAGTAATGAGTACAATTATTACAGTTCTAGCGATAATAACTGCATTATATGGGTAATAATGCAGTTATATTGAGAATAATATAAGTAATAAGTATAATTATTACAGTTCTGGCGATAATAACTGCATTATATGGGTAATAATGCACGTTATATTGGTAATAGTATAAGTAATAAGTATAATTATTACAGTTCTAGTGATAATACGTCCATTATATGGGTAATAATGCATGTTATATTGATAATAATATAAGTAATAAGTATAATTATTACAGTTCTAGCGATAATAACTGCATAATATGGGTAATAATGCACGTTATATTGCTAATAGTATAAATAATAAGTATAATTATTACAGTTCTAGCGATAATACCTCCATTATATGGGTAATAATGCATGTTATATTGATAATGATATAAGTAATAAGTATAATTATTACAGTTCTAGCGATAATAACTGCATAATATGGGTAATAATGCACGTTATATTGCTAATAATATAAGTAATGAGTACAATTATTACAGTTCTAGCGATAATAACTGCATTATATGGGTAATAATGCATGTTTTATTGATAATAATATAAGTAATAAGTATAATTATTACAGTTCTAGCGATAATAACTGCATAATATGGGTAATAATGCATGTTATATTGATGATAGTAAAAGTAATACGTATATTTATTATAGTTCTAGCGATAATAACTGCATAATATGGGTAATAATGCATGTTATATTGATAATAATCTAAGTAATAAGTATAATTATTACAGTTCTAGCGATAATTTCTCCATTATATGGGTAATAATGCATGTTATATTGATAATGATATAAGTAATAAGTATAATTATTACAGTTCTAGCGATAATAACTGCATTATATGGGTAATAATGCACGTTATATTGGTAATAGTATAAGTAATAAGTATAATTATTACAGTTCTAGCGATAATACCTCCATTATATGGGTAATAATGCATGTTATATTGCTAATAATATAAGTAACAAGTATAATTATTACAGTTCTAGCGATAATAACTGCATTATATGGGTAATAATGCATGTTACATTGATAATATAGGGAGTAATAAGTGTATTTATTATAGTACTAGCGATAATAACTGCATAATATGGGTAATAATGCATGTTATATTGATAATAATCTAAGTAATAAGTATAATTATTACAGTTCTAGCGATAATACCTCCATTATATGGGTAATAATGCATGTTATATTGATAATAATCTAAGTAATAAGTATAATTATTACAGTTCTAGCGATAATACCTCCATTATATGGGTAATAATGCATGTTATATTGATAATGATATAAGTAATAAGTATAATTATTACAGTTCTAGCGATAATAACTGCATAATATGGGTAATAATGCACGTTATATTGCTAATAATATAAGTAATGAGTACAATTATTACAGTTCTAGCGATAATAACTGCATTATATGGGTAATAATGCATGTTTTATTGATAATAATATAAGTAATAAGTATAATTATTACAGTTCTAGCGATAATAACTGCATAATATGGGTAATAATGCATGTTATATTGATGATAGTAAAAGTAATACGTATATTTATTATAGTTCTAGCGATAATAACTGCATAATATGGGTAATAATGCATGTTATATTGATAATAATCTAAGTAATAAGTATAATTATTACAGTTCTAGCGATAATACCTCCATTATATGGGTAATAATGCATGTTATATTGATAATGATATAAGTAATAAGTATAATTATTACAGTTCTAGCGATAATAACTGCATAATATGGGTAATAATGCACGTTATATTGCTAATAATATAAGTAATGAGTACAATTATTACAGTTCTAGCGATAATAACTGCATTATATGGGTAATAATGCACGTTATATTGGTAATAGTATAAGTAATAAGTATAATTATTACAGTTCTAGTGATAATACGTCCATTATATGGGTAATAATGCATGTTATATTGATAATAATATAAGTAATAAGTATAATTATTACAGTTCTAGCGATAATAACTGCATAATATGGGTAATAATGCACGTTATATTGCTAATAGTATAAATAATAAGTATAATTATTACAGTTCTAGCGATAATACCTCCATTATATGGGTAATAATGCATGTTATATTGATAATGATATAAGTAATAAGTATAATTATTACAGTTCTAGCGATAATAACTGCATAATATGGGTAATAATGCACGTTATATTGCTAATAATATAAGTAATGAGTACAATTATTACAGTTCTAGCGATAATAACTGCATAATATGGGTAATAATGCATGTTATATTGATAATAATCTAAGTAATAAGTATAATTATTACAGTTCTAGCGATAATACCTCCATTATATGGGTAATAATGCATGTTATATTGATAATGATATAAGTAATAAGTATAATTATTACAGTTCTAGCGATAATAACTGCATAATATGGGTAATAATGCACGTTATATTGCTAATAATATAAGTAATGAGTACAATTATTACAGTTCTAGCGATAATAACTGCATTATATGGGTAATAATGCACGTTATATTGCTAATAATATAAGTAACAAGTATAATTATTACAGTTCTAGCGATAATAACTGCATTATATGGGTAATAATGCATGTTACATTGATAATATAGGGAGTAATAAGTGTATTTATTATAGTTCTAGCGATAATAACTGCATAATATGGGTAATAATGCATGTTATATTGATAATAATATAAGTAATAAGTATAATTATTACAGTTCTAGCGATAATAACTGCATAATATGGGTAATAATGCACGTTATATTGATAATAATATAAGTAATGAGTATAATTATTACAGTTCTAGCGATAATAACTGCATTATATGGGTAATAATGCATGTTATATTGATGATAATAAAAGTAATACGTATATTTATTATAGTTCTAGCGATAATAACTGCATAATATGGGTAATAATGCATGTTGTTATTCATAATAATCTAAGTAATAAGTATAATTATTACAGTTCTAGCGATAATACCTCCATTATATGGGTAATAATGCATGTTATATTGATAATGATATAAGTATTAAGTATAATTATTACAGTTCTAGCGATAATAACTGCATTATATGGGTAATAATGCATGTTATATTGCTAACAATATAAGTAATAAGTATAATTATTACAGTTCTAGCGATAATAACTGCATTATATGGGTAATAATGCATGTTATATTGATAATAATATAAGTAATAGGTATAATTATTACAGTTCGAGCGATAATAACTGCATAATATGGGTAATAATGCAAGTTATATTGCTAATAATATAAGTAATGTGTATATTTATTACAGTTCTAGCGATAATAACTGCATAATATGGGTAATAATGCACGTTATATTGCTAATAATATAAGTAATGAGTACAATTATTACAGTTCTAGCGATAATAACTGCATTATATGGGTAATAATGCAGTTATATTGAGAATAATATAAGTAATAAGTATAATTATTACAGTTCTGGCGATAATAACTGCATTATATGGGTAATAATGCACGTTATATTGGTAATAGTATAAGTAATAAGTATAATTATTACAGTTCTAGTGATAATACGTCCATTATATGGGTAATAATGCATGTTATATTGATAATAATATAAGTAATAAGTATAATTATTACAGTTCTAGCGATAATAACTGCATAATATGGGTAATAATGCACGTTATATTGCTAATAGTATAAATAATAAGAATAATTATTACAGTTCTAGCGATAATACCTCCATTATATGGGTAATAATGCATGTTATATTGATAATGATATAAGTAATAAGTATAATTATTACAGTTCTAGCGATAATAACTGCATAATATGGGTAATAATGCACGTTATATTGCTAATAATATAAGTAATGAGTACAATTATTACAGTTCTAGCGATAATAACTGCATTATATGGGTAATAATGCATGTTTTATTGATAATAATATAAGTAATAAGTATAATTATTACAGTTCTAGCGATAATAACTGCATAATATGGGTAATAATGCATGTTATATTGATGATAGTAAAAGTAATACGTATATTTATTATAGTTCTAGCGATAATAACTGCATAATATGGGTAATAATGCATGTTATATTGATAATAATCTAAGTAATAAGTATAATTATTACAGTTCTAGCGATAATTTCTCCATTATATGGGTAATAATGCATGTTATATTGATAATGATATAAGTAATAAGTATAATTATTACAGTTCTAGCGATAATAACTGCATAATATGGGTAATAATGCACGTTATATTGCTAATAATATAAGTAATGAGTACAATTATTACAGTTCTAGCGATAATAACTGCATTATATGGGTAATAATGCATGTTATATTGATGATAATAAAAGTAATACGTATATTTATTATAGTTCTAGCGATAATAACTGCATAATATGGGTAATAATGCATGTTATATTGATAATAATCTAAGTAATAAGTATAATTATTACAGTTCTAGCGATAATACCTCCATTATATGGGTAATAATGCATGTTATATTGATAATGATATAAGTAATAAGTATAATTAATACAGTTCTAGCGATAATAACTACATAATATGGGTAATAATGCACGTTATATTGCTAATAATATAAGTAATGAGTACAATTATTACAGTTCTAGCGATAATAACTGCATTATATGGGTAATAATGCACGTTATATTGCTAATAATATAAGTAACAAGTATAATTATTACAGTTCTAGCGATAATAACTGCATTATATGGGTAATAATGCATGTTACATTGATAATATAGGGAGTAATAAGTGTATTTATTATAGTACTAGCGATAATAACTGCATAATATGGGTAATAATGCATGTTATATTGATAATAATATAAGTAATAAGTATAATTATTACAGTTCTAGCAATAATACCTCCATTATATGGGTAATAATGCATGTTATATTGATAATAATATAAGTAATGAGTACAATTATTACAGTTCTAGCGATAATAACTGCATTATATAGGTAATAATGCATGTTTTATTCATAATAATATAAGTAATAAGTATAATTATTACAGTTGTAGCGATAATAACTGCATTATATGGGTAAAAATGCATGTTATATTGATAATATTGGGAGTAATAAGTATATTTATTATGGTTCTAGAGATAATAACTGCATAATATGGGTAATAATGCATGTTATATTGATAATAATATAAGTAATAAGTATAATTATTACAGTTCTAGCGATAGTAACTGCATAATATGGGTAATAATGCATGTTATATTGATAATAATATAAGTAATAAGTATAATTATTACAGTTCTAGCGATAATAACTGCATTATATGGGTAATAATGCACGTTATATTGCTAACAATATAAGTAATAAGTATAATTATTACAGTTCTAGCGATAATAACTGCATTATATGGGTAAAAATGCATGTTATATTGATAATATGGGGAGTAATAAGTATATTGATTATGGTTCTAGAGATAATAACTGCATAATATGGGTAATAATGCATGTTATATTGATAATAATATAAGTAATAAGTATAATTATTACAGTTCTAGCGATAATAACTGCATAATATGGGTAATAATGCACGTTATATTGCTAATAATATAAGTAATGAGTATATTTATTACAGTTCTAGCGATAATAACTGCATAATATGGGTAATAATGCACGTTATATTGCTAATAATATAAGTAATGAGTACAATTATTACAGTTCTAGCGATAATAACTGCATTATATGGGTAATAATGCATGTTATATTGAGAATAATATAAGTAATAAGTATAATTATTACAGTTCTGGCGATAATAACTGCATTATATGGGTAATAATGCACGTTATATTGGTAATAGTATAAGTAATAAGTATAATTATTACAGTTCTAGCGATAATACCTCCATTATATGGGTAATAATGCATGTTATATTGATAATAATATAAGTAATAAGTATAATTATTACAGTTCTAGCGATAATAACTGCATAATATGGGTAATAATGCACGTTATATTGCTAATAATATAAGTAATGAGTATAATTATTACAGTTCTAGCGATAATAACTGCATTATATGGGTAATAATGCATGTTATATTGATGATAATAAAAGTAATACGTATATTTATTATAGTTCTAGCGATAATAACTGCATAATATGGGTAATAATGCATGTTATATTGATAATAATCTAAGTAATAAGTATAATTATTACAGTTCTAGCGATAATACCTCCATTATATGGGTAATAATGCATGTTATATTGATAATGATATAAGTAATAAGTATAATTATTACAGTTCTAGCGATAATAACTACATAATATGGGTAATAATGCATGTTTTATTGATAATAATATAAGTAATAAGTATAATTATTACAGTTCTAGCGATAATAACTGCATAATATGGGTAATAATGCACGTTATATTGCTAATAATATAAGTAATGAGTATAATTATTACAGTTGTAGCGATAATAACTGCATTATATGGGTAAAAATGCATGTTATATTGATAATATTGGGAGTAATAAGTATATTTATTATGGTTCTAGAGATAATAACTGCATAATATGGGTAATAATGCACGTTATATTGCTAATAATATAAGTAATGAGTACAATTATTACAGTTCTAGCGATAATAACTGCATTATATGGGTAATAATGCAGTTATATTGAGAATAATATAAGTAATAAGTATAATTATTACAGTTCTGGCGATAATAACTGCATTATATGGGTAATAATGCACGTTATATTGGTAATAGTATAAGTAATAAGTATAATTATTACAGTTCTAGTGATAATACGTCCATTATATGGGTAATAATGCATGTTATATTGATAATAATATAAGTAATAAGTATAATTATTACAGTTCTAGCGATAATAACTGCATAATATGGGTAATAATGCACGTTATATTGCTAATAGTATAAATAATAAGTATAATTATTACAGTTCTAGCGATAATACCTCCATTATATGGGTAATAATGCATGTTATATTGATAATGATATAAGTAATAAGTATAATTATTACAGTTCTAGCGATAATAACTGCATAATATGGGTAATAATGCACGTTATATTGCTAATAATATAAGTAATGAGTACAATTATTACAGTTCTAGCGATAATAACTGCATTATATGGGTAATAATGCATGTTTTATTGATAATAATATAAGTAATAAGTATAATTATTACAGTTCTAGCGATAATAACTGCATAATATGGGTAATAATGCATGTTATATTGATGATAGTAAAAGTAATACGTATATTTATTATAGTTCTAGCGATAATAACTGCATAATATGGGTAATAATGCATGTTATATTGATAATAATCTAAGTAATAAGTATAATTATTACAGTTCTAGCGATAATTTCTCCATTATATGGGTAATAATGCATGTTATATTGATAATGATATAAGTAATAAGTATAATTATTACAGTTCTAGCGATAATAACTGCATAATATGGGTAATAATGCACGTTATATTGCTAATAATATAAGTAATGAGTACAATTATTACAGTTCTAGCGATAATAACTGCATTATATGGGTAATAATGCATGTTATATTGAGAATAATATAAGTAATAAGTATAATTATTACAGTTCTGGCGATAATAACTGCATTATATGGGTAATAATGCACGTTATATTGGTAATAGTATAAGTAAAAAGTATAATTATTACAGTTCTAGCGATAATACCTCCATTATATGGGTAATAATGCATGTTATATTGAGAATAATATAAGTAATAAGTATAATTATTGCAGTTCTAGCGATAATAACTGCATAATATGGGTAATAATGCACGTTATATTGATAATAATATAAGTAATGAGTATAATTATTACAGTTCTAGCGATAATAACTGCATTATATGGGTAATAATGCATGTTATATTGATGATAATAAAAGTAATACGTATATTTATTATAGTTCTAGCGATAATAACTGCATAATATGGGTAATAATGCATGTTATATTGATAATAATCTAAGTAATAAGTATAATTGTTACAGTTCTAGCGATAATACCTCCATTATATGGGTAATAATGCATGTTATATTGATAATGATATAAGTAATAAGTATAATTAATACAGTTCTAGCGATAATAACTACATAATATGGGTAATAATGCACGTTATATTGCTAATAATATAAGTAATGAGTACAATTATTACAGTTCTAGCGATAATAACTGCATTATATGGGTAATAATGCACGTTATATTGCTAATAATATAAGTAACAAGTATAATTATTACAGTTCTAGCGATAATAACTGCATTATATGGGTAATAATGCATGTTATATTGATAATATTGGGAGTAATAAGTATATTTATTATGGTTCTAGAGATAATAACTGCATAATATGGGTAATAATGCATGTTATATTGATAATAATATAAGTAATAAGTATAATTATTACAGTTCTAGCGATAATAACTGCATAATATGGGTAATAATGCATGTTATATTGATAATAATATAAGTAATAAGTATAATTATTACAGTTCTAGCGATAATAACTGCATTATATGGGTAATAATGCACGTTATATTGCTAACAATATAAGTAATAAGTATAATTATTACAGTTCTAGCGATAATAACTGCATTATATGGGTAAAAATGCATGTTATATTGATAATATGGGGAGTAATAAGTATATTGATTATGGTTCTAGAGATAATAACTGCATAATATGGGTAATAATGCATGTTATATTGATAATAATATAAGTAATAAGTATAATTATTACAGTTCTAGCGATAATAACTGCATAATATGGGTAATAATGCACGTTATATTGCTAATAATATAAGTAATGAGTATATTTATTACAGTTCTAGCGATAATAACTGCATAATATGGGTAATAATGCACGTTATATTGCTAATAATATAAGTAATGAGTACAATTATTACAGTTCTAGCGATAATAACTGCATTATATGGGTAATAATGCATGTTATATTGAGAATAATATAAGTAATAAGTATAATTATTACAGTTCTGGCGATAATAACTGCATTATATGGGTAATAATGCATGTTACATTGATAATATAGGGAGTAATAAGTGTATTTATTATAGTACTAGCGATAATAACTGCATAATATGGGTAATAATGCATGTTATATTGATAATAATATAAGTAATAAGTATAATTATTACAGTTCTAGCAATAATACCTCCATTATATGGGTAATAATGCATGTTATATTGATAATAATATAAGTAATGAGTACAATTATTACAGTTCTAGCGATAATAACTGCATTATATAGGTAATAATGCATGTTTTATTGATAATAATATAAGTAATAAGTATAATTATTACAGTTGTAGCGATAATAACTGCATTATATGGGTAAAAATGCATGTTATATTGATAATATTGGGAGTAATAAGTATATTTATTATGGTTCTAGAGATAATAATTGCATAATATGGGTAATAATGCATGTTATATTGATAATAATATAAGTAATGAGTATAATTATTACAGTTCTAGCGATAATAACTGCATTATATGGGTAATAATGCATGTTATATTGATGATAATAAAAGTAATACGTATATTTATTATAGTTCTAGCGATAATAACTGCATAATATGGGTAATAATGCATGTTGTTATTCATAATAATCTAAGTAATAAGTATAATTATTACAGTTCTAGCGATAATACCTCCATTATATGGGTAATAATGCATGTTATATTGATAATGATATAAGTATTAAGTATAATTATTACAGTTCTAGCGATAATAACTGCATTATATGGGTAATAATGCACGTTATATTGCTAATAATATAAGTAATGAGTACAATTATTACAGTTCTAGCGATAATGACTGCATTATATGGGTAATAATGCATGTTTTATTGATAATAATATAAGTAATAAGTATAATTATTACAGTTCTAGCGATAATAACTGCATAATATGGGTAATAATGCATGTTATATTGATGATAGTAAAAGTAATACGTATATTTATTATAGTTCTAGCGATAATAACTGCATAATATGGGTAATAATGCATGTTATATTGATAATAATCTAAGTAATAAGTATAATTATTACAGTTCTAGCGATAATACCTCCATTATATGGGTAATAATGCATGTTATATTGATAATGATGTAAGTAATAAGTATAATTATTACAGTTCTAGCGATAATAACTGCATAATATGGGTAATAATGCACGTTATATTGCTAATAATATAAGTAATGAGTACAATTATTACAGTTCTAGCGATAATAACTGCATTATATGGGTAAAAATGCATGTTATATTGATAATAATCTAAGTAATAAGTATAATTATTACAGTTCTAGCGATAATACCTCCATTATATGGGTAATAATGCATGTTATATTGATAATGATATAAGTAATAAGTATAATTATTACAGTTCTAGCGATAATAACTGCATAATATGGGTAATAATGCACGTTATATTGCTAATAATGTAAGTAATAAGTATAATTATTACAGTTCTAGCGATAATAACTGCATAATATGGGTAATAATGCACGTTATATTGCTAATAATATAAGTAATGAGTACAATTATTACAGTTCTAGCGATAATAACTGCATTATATGGGTAATAATGCATGTTTTATTGATAATAATATAAGTAATAAGTATAATTATTACAGTTCTAGCGATAATAACTGCATAATATGGGTAATAATGCACGCTATATTGCTAATAATATAAGTAATGAGTACAATTATTACAGTTCTAGCGATAATAACTGCATTATATGGGTAATAATGCATGTTATATTGAGAATAATATAAGTAATAAGTATAATTATTACAGTTCTGGCGATAATAACTGCATTATATGGGTAATAATGCACGTTATATTGGTAATAGTATAAGTAATAAGTGTAATTATTACAGTTCTAGCGATAATACCTCCATTATATGGGTAATAATGCATGTTATATTGAGAATAATATAAGTAATAAGTATAATTATTACAGTTCTAGCGATAATAACTGCATAATATGGGTAATAATGCACGTTATATTGATAATAATATAAGTAATGAGTATAATTATTACAGTTCTAGCGATAATAACTGCATTATATGGGTAATAATGCATGTTATATTGATGATAATAAAAGTAATACGTATATTTATTATAGTTCTAGCGATAATAACTGCATAATATGGGTAATAATGCATGTTGTTATTCATAATAATCTAAGTAATAAGTATAATTATTACAGTTCTAGCGATAATACCTCCATTATATGGGTAATAATGCATGTTATATTGATAATGATATAAGTATTAAGTATAATTATTACAGTTCTAGCGATAATAACTGCATTATATGGGTAATAATGCATGTTATATTGCTAACAATATAAGTAATAAGTATAATTATTACAGTTCTAGCGATAATAACTGCATTATGTGGGTAATAATGCATGTTATATTGATAATAATATAAGTAATAGGTATAATTATTACAGTTCTAGCGATAATAACTGCATAATATGGGTAATAATGCACGTTATATTGCTAATAATATAAGTAATGTGTATATTTATTACAGTTCTAGCGATAATAACTGCATAATATGGGTAATAATGCACGTTATATTGCTAATAATATAAGTAATGAGTACAATTATTACAGTTCTAGCGATAATAACTGCATTATATGGGTAATAATGCAGTTATATTGAGAATAATATAAGTAATAAGTATAATTATTACAGTTCTGGCGATAATAACTGCATTATATGGGTAATAATGCACGTTATATTGGTAATAGTATAAGTAATAAGTATAATTATTACAGTTCTAGTGATAATACGTCCATTATATGGGTAATAATGCATGTTATATTGATAATAATATAAGTAATAAGTATAATTATTACAGTTCTAGCGATAATAACTGCGTAATATGGGTAATAATGCACGTTATATTGCTAATAGTATAAATAATAAGTATAATTATTACAGTTCTAGCGATAATACCTCCATTATATGGGTAATAATGCATGTTATATTGATAATAATATAAGTAATAAGTATAATTATTACAGTTCTAGCGATAATAACTGCATAATATGGGTAATAATGCACGTTATATTGCTAATAATATAAGTAATGAGTATAATTATTACAGTTCTAGCGATAATAACTGCATTATATGGGTAATAATGCATGTTATATTGATGATAGTAAAAGTAATACGTATATTTATTATAGTTCTAGCGATAATAACTGCATAATATGGGTAATAATGCATGTTATATTGATAATAATCTAAGTAATAAGTATAATTATTACAGTTCTAGCGATAATACCTCCATTATATGGGTAATAATGCATGTTATATTGATAATGATATAAGTAATAAGTATAATTATTACAGTTCTAGCGATAATAACTGCATAATATGGGTAATAATGCACGTTATATTGCTAATAATATAAGTAATGAGTACAATTATTACAGTTCTAGCGATAATAACTGCATTATATGGGTAATAATGCATGTTTTATTGATAATAATATAAGTAATAAGTATAATTATTACAGTTCTAGCGATAATAACTGCATAATATGGGTAATAATGCATGTTATATTGATGATAGTAAAAGTAATACGTATATTTATTATAGTTCTAGCGATAATAACTGCATAATATGGGTAATAATGCATGTTATATTGATAATAATCTAAGTAATAAGTATAATTATTACAGTTCTAGCGATAATACCTCCATTATATGGGTAATAATGCATGTTATATTGATAATGATATAAGTAATAAGTATAATTATTACAGTTCTAGCGATAATAACTGCATAATATGGGTAATAATGCACGTTATATTGCTAATAATATAAGTAATGAGTACAATTATTACAGTTCTAGCGATAATAACTGCATTATATGGGTAATAATGCACGTTATATTGGTAATAGTATAAGTAATAAGTATAATTATTACAGTTCTAGTGATAATACGTCCATTATATGGGTAATAATGCATGTTATATTGATAATAATATAAGTAATAAGTATAATTATTACAGTTCTAGCGATAATAACTGCATAATATGGGTAATAATGCACGTTATATTGCTAATAGTATAAATAATAAGTATAATTATTACAGTTCTAGCGATAATACCTCCATTATATGGGTAATAATGCATGTTATATTGATAATGATATAAGTAATAAGTATAATTATTACAGTTCTAGCGATAATAACTGCATAATATGGGTAATAATGCACGTTATATTGCTAATAATATAAGTAATGAGTACAATTATTACAGTTCTAGCGATAATAACTGCATAATATGGGTAATAATGCATGTTATATTGATAATAATCTAAGTAATAAGTATAATTATTACAGTTCTAGCGATAATACCTCCATTATATGGGTAATAATGCATGTTATATTGATAATGATATAAGTAATAAGTATAATTATTACAGTTCTAGCGATAATAACTGCATAATATGGGTAATAATGCACGTTATATTGCTAATAATATAAGTAATGAGTACAATTATTACAGTTCTAGCGATAATAACTGCATTATATGGGTAATAATGCACGTTATATTGCTAATAATATAAGTAACAAGTATAATTATTACAGTTCTAGCGATAATAACTGCATTATATGGGTAATAATGCATGTTACATTGATAATATAGGGAGTAATAAGTGTATTTATTATAGTTCTAGCGATAATAACTGCATAATATGGGTAATAATGCATGTTATATTGATAATAATATAAGTAATAAGTATAATTATTACAGTTCTAGCGATAATAACTGCATAATATGGGTAATAATGCACGTTATATTGATAATAATATAAGTAATGAGTATAATTATTACAGTTCTAGCGATAATAACTGCATTATATGGGTAATAATGCATGTTATATTGATGATAATAAAAGTAATACGTATATTTATTATAGTTCTAGCGATAATAACTGCATAATATGGGTAATAATGCATGTTGTTATTCATAATAATCTAAGTAATAAGTATAATTATTACAGTTCTAGCGATAATACCTCCATTATATGGGTAATAATGCATGTTATATTGATAATGATATAAGTATTAAGTATAATTATTACAGTTCTAGCGATAATAACTGCATTATATGGGTAATAATGCATGTTATATTGCTAACAATATAAGTAATAAGTATAATTATTACAGTTCTAGCGATAATAACTGCATTATATGGGTAATAATGCATGTTATATTGATAATAATATAAGTAATAGGTATAATTATTACAGTTCGAGCGATAATAACTGCATAATATGGGTAATAATGCACGTTATATTGATAATAATATAAGTAATGAGTATAATTATTACAGTTCTAGCGATAATAACTGCATTATATGGGTAATAATGCATGTTATATTGATGATAATAAAAGTAATACGTATATTTATTATAGTTCTAGCGATAATAACTGCATAATATGGGTAATAATGCATGTTGTTATTCATAATAATCTAAGTAATAAGTATAATTATTACAGTTCTAGCGATAATACCTCCATTATATGGGTAATAATGCATGTTATATTGATAATGATATAAGTATTAAGTATAATTATTACAGTTCTAGCGATAATAACTGCATAATATGGGTAATAATGCACGTTATATTGCTAATAATATAAGTAATGAGTACAATTATTACAGTTCTAGCGATAATAACTGCATTATATGGGTAATAATGCAGTTATATTGAGAATAATATAAGTAATAAGTATAATTATTACAGTTCTGGCGATAATAACTGCATTATATGGGTAATAATGCACGTTATATTGGTAATAGTATAAGTAATAAGTATAATTATTACAGTTCTAGTGATAATACGTCCATTATATGGGTAATAATGCATGTTATATTGATAATAATATAAGTAATAAGTATAATTATTACAGTTCTAGCGATAATAACTGCATAATATGGGTAATAATGCACGTTATATTGCTAATAGTATAAATAATAAGAATAATTATTACAGTTCTAGCGATAATACCTCCATTATATGGGTAATAATGCATGTTATATTGATAATGATATAAGTAATAAGTATAATTATTACAGTTCTAGCGATAATAACTGCATAATATGGGTAATAATGCACGTTATATTGCTAATAATATAAGTAATGAGTACAATTATTACAGTTCTAGCGATAATAACTGCATTATATGGGTAATAATGCATGTTTTATTGATAATAATATAAGTAATAAGTATAATTATTACAGTTCTAGCGATAATAACTGCATAATATGGGTAATAATGCATGTTATATTGATGATAGTAAAAGTAATACGTATATTTATTATAGTTCTAGCGATAATAACTGCATAATATGGGTAATAATGCATGTTATATTGATAATAATCTAAGTAATAAGTATAATTATTACAGTTCTAGCGATAATTTCTCCATTATATGGGTAATAATGCATGTTATATTGATAATGATATAAGTAATAAGTATAATTATTACAGTTCTAGCGATAATAACTGCATAATATGGGTAATAATGCACGTTATATTGCTAATAATATAAGTAATGAGTACAATTATTACAGTTCTAGCGATAATAACTGCATTATATGGGTAATAATGCATGTTATATTGATGATAATAAAAGTAATACGTATATTTATTATAGTTCTAGCGATAATAACTGCATAATATGGGTAATAATGCATGTTATATTGATAATAATCTAAGTAATAAGTATAATTATTACAGTTCTAGCGATAATACCTCCATTATATGGGTAATAATGCATGTTATATTGATAATGATATAAGTAATAAGTATAATTAATACAGTTCTAGCGATAATAACTACATAATATGGGTAATAATGCACGTTATATTGCTAATAATATAAGTAATGAGTACAATTATTACAGTTCTAGCGATAATAACTGCATTATATGGGTAATAATGCACGTTATATTGCTAATAATATAAGTAACAAGTATAATTATTACAGTTCTAGCGATAATAACTGCATTATATGGGTAATAATGCATGTTACATTGATAATATAGGGAGTAATAAGTGTATTTATTATAGTACTAGCGATAATAACTGCATAATATGGGTAATAATGCATGTTATATTGATAATAATATAAGTAATAAGTATAATTATTACAGTTCTAGCAATAATACCTCCATTATATGGGTAATAATGCATGTTATATTGATAATAATATAAGTAATGAGTACAATTATTACAGTTCTAGCGATAATAACTGCATTATATAGGTAATAATGCATGTTTTATTGATAATAATATAAGTAATAAGTATAATTATTACAGTTGTAGCGATAATAACTGCATTATATGGGTAAAAATGCATGTTATATTGATAATATTGGGAGTAATAAGTATATTTATTATGGTTCTAGAGATAATAACTGCATAATATGGGTAATAATGCATGTTATATTGATAATAATATAAGTAATAAGTATAATTATTACAGTTCTAGCGATAGTAACTGCATAATATGGGTAATAATGCATGTTATATTGATAATAATATAAGTAATAAGTATAATTATTACAGTTCTAGCGATAATAACTGCATTATATGGGTAATAATGCACGTTATATTGCTAACAATATAAGTAATAAGTATAATTATTACAGTTCTAGCGATAATAACTGCATTATATGGGTAAAAATGCATGTTATATTGATAATATGGGGAGTAATAAGTATATTGATTATGGTTCTAGAGATAATAACTGCATAATATGGGTAATAATGCATGTTATATTGATAATAATATAAGTAATAAGTATAATTATTACAGTTCTAGCGATAATAACTGCATAATATGGGTAATAATGCACGTTATATTGCTAATAATATAAGTAATGAGTATATTTATTACAGTTCTAGCGATAATAACTGCATAATATGGGTAATAATGCACGTTATATTGCTAATAATATAAGTAATGAGTACAATTATTACAGTTCTAGCGATAATAACTGCATTATATGGGTAATAATGCATGTTATATTGAGAATAATATAAGTAATAAGTATAATTATTACAGTTCTGGCGATAATAACTGCATTATATGGGTAATAATGCACGTTATATTGGTAATAGTATAAGTAATAAGTATAATTATTACAGTTCTAGCGATAATACCTCCATTATATGGGTAATAATGCATGTTATATTGATAATAATATAAGTAATAAGTATAATTATTACAGTTCTAGCGATAATAACTGCATAATATGGGTAATAATGCACGTTATATTGCTAATAATATAAGTAATGAGTATAATTATTACAGTTCTAGCGATAATAACTGCATTATATGGGTAATAATGCATGTTATATTGATGATAATAAAAGTAATACGTATATTTATTATAGTTCTAGCGATAATAACTGCATAATATGGGTAATAATGCATGTTATATTGATAATAATCTAAGTAATAAGTATAATTATTACAGTTCTAGCGATAATACCTCCATTATATGGGTAATAATGCATGTTATATTGATAATGATATAAGTAATAAGTATAATTATTACAGTTCTAGCGATAATAACTACATAATATGGGTAATAATGCACGTTATATTGCTAATAATATGAGTAATGAGTACAATTATTACAGTTCTAGCGATAATAACTGCATTATATGGGTAATAATGCATGTTTTATTGATAATAATATAAGTAATAAGTATAATTATTACAGTTCTAGCGATAATAACTGCATTATATGGGTAATAATGCATGTTACATTGATAATATTGGGAGTAATAAGTGTATTTATTATAGTTCTAGCGATAATAACTGCATAATATGGGTAATAATGCATGTTATATTGATAATAATATAAGTAATAAGTATAATTATTACAGTTCTGGCGATAATAACTGCATTATATGGGTAACAATGCACGTTATATTGATAATAGTATAAGTAATAAGTATAATTATTACAGTTCTAGCGATAATAACTGCATTATATGGGTAATAATGCACGTTATATTGCTAATAATATAAGTAATGAGTATATTTATTACAGTTCTAGCGATAATAACTGCATAATATGGGTAATAATGCACGTTATATTGCTAATAATATAAGTAATGAGTACAATTATTACAGTTCTAGCGATAATAACTGCATTATATGGGTAATAATGCATGTTATATTGAGAATAATATAAGTAATAAGTATAATTATTACAGTTCTAGCAATAATACCTCCATTATATGGGTAATAATGCATGTTATATTGATGATAATGAAAGTGATACGTATATTTATTATAGTTCTTGCGATAATAACTGCATCATATGGGTAATAATGCATGTTATATTGAGAATAATATAAGTAATAAGTATAATTATTACTGTTCTGGCGATAATAACTGCATTATATGGGTAACAATGCACGTTATATTGATAATAGTATAAGTAATAAGTATAATTATTACAGTTCTAGCGATAATAACTGCATTATATGGGTAATAATGCACGTTATATTGCTAATAATATAAGTAATAAGTATAATTATTACAGTTCTAGCGATAATAACTGCATTATATGGGTAATAATGCACGTTATATTGCTAGTAGTATAAGTAATAAGTATAATTATTACAGTTCTAGCGATAATACCTCCATTATATGGGTAATAATGCACGTTATATTGCTAATAATACAAGTAATAAGTATAATTATTACAGTTCTAGCGATAATACCTCCATTATATGGGTAATAATGCATGTTATATTGATAATAATATAAGTAATGAGTACAATTATTACAGTTCTAGCGATAATAACTGCATTATATGGGTAATAATGCATGTTATATTGAGAATAATATAAGTAATAAGTATAATTATTACAGTTCTGGCGATAATAACTGCATTATATGGGTAAAAATGCATGTTATATTGATAATATTGGGAGTAATAAGTATATTTATTATGGTTCTAGAGATAATAACTGCATAATATGGGTAATAATGCATGTTATATTGATAATAATATAAGTAATAAGTATAATTATTACAGTTCTAGCGATAATAACTGCATAATATGGGTAATAATGCATGTTATATTGATAATAATATAAGTAATAAGTATAATTATTACAGTTCTAGCGATAATAACTGCATTATATGGGTAATAATGCACGTTATATTGCTAACAATATAAGTAATAAGTATAATTATTACAGTTCTAGCGATAATAACTGCATTATATGGGTAAAAATGCATGTTATATTGATAATATGGGGAGTAATAAGTATATTGATTATGGTTCTAGAGATAATAACTGCATAATATGGGTAATAATGCATGTTATATTGATAATAATATAAGTAATAAGTATAATTATTACAGTTCTAGCGATAATAACTGCATAATATGGGTAATAATGCACGTTATATTGCTAATAATATAAGTAATGAGTATATTTATTACAGTTCTAGCGATAATAACTGCATAATATGGGTAATAATGCACGTTATATTGCTAATAATATAAGTAATGAGTACAATTATTACAGTTCTAGCGATAATAACTGCATTATATGGGTAATAATGCATGTTACATTGAGAATAATATAAGTAATAAGTATAATTATTACAGTTCTGGCGATAATAACTGCATTATATGGGTAATAATGCACGTTATATTGGTAATAGTATAAGTAATAAGTATAATTATTACAGTTCTAGCGATAATACCTCCATTATATGGGTAATAATGCATGTTATATTGATAATAATATAAGTAATAAGTATAATTATTACAGTTCTAGCGATAATAACTGCATAATATGGGTAATAATGCACGTTATATTGCTAATAATATAAGTAATGAGTATAATTATTACAGTTCTAGCGATAATAACTGCATTATATGGGTAATAATGCATGTTATATTGATGATAATAAAAGTAATACGTATATTTATTATAGTTCTAGCGATAATAACTGCATAATATGGGTAATAATGCATGTTATATTGATAATAATCTAAGTAATAAGTATAATTATTACAGTTCTAGCGATAATACCTCCATTATATGGGTAATAATGCATGTTATATTGATAATGATATAAGTAATAAGTATAATTATTACAGTTCTAGCGATAATAACTACATAATATGGGTAATAATGCACGTTATATTGCTAATAATATGAGTAATGAGTACAATTATTACAGTTCTAGCGATAATAACTGCATTATATGGGTAATAATGCATGTTTTATTGATAATAATATAAGTAATAAGTATAATTATTACAGTTCTAGCGATAATAACTGCATTATATGGGTAATAATGCATGTTACATTGATAATATTGGGAGTAATAAGTGTATTTATTATAGTTCTAGCGATAATAACTGCATAATATGGGTAATAATGCATGTTATATTGATAATAATATAAGTAATAAGTATAATTATTACAGTTCTAGCAATAATACCTCCATTATATGGGTAATAATGCATGTTATATTGATGATAATGAAAGTGATACGTATATTTATTATAGTTCTTGCGATAATAACTGCATCATATGGGTAATAATGCATGTTATATTGAGAATAATATAAGTAATAAGTACAATTATTACAGTTCTAGCGATAATAACTGCATTATATGGGTAATAATGCATGTTACATTGAGAATAATATAAGTAATAAGTATAATTATTACAGTTCTGGCGATAATAACTGCATTATATGGGTAATAATGCACGTTATATTGGTAATAGTATAAGTAATAAGTATAATTATTACAGTTCTAGCGATAATACCTCCATTATATGGGTAATAATGCATGTTATATTGATAATAATATAAGTAATAAGTATAATTATTACAGTTCTAGCGATAATAACTGCATAATATGGGTAATAATGCACGTTATATTGCTAATAATATAAGTAATGAGTATAATTATTACAGTTCTAGCGATAATAACTGCATTATATGGGTAATAATGCATGTTATATTGATGATAATAAAAGTAATACGTATATTTATTATAGTTCTAGCGATAATAACTGCATAATATGGGTAATAATGCATGTTATATTGATAATAATCTAAGTAATAAGTATAATTATTACAGTTCTAGCGATAATACCTCCATTATATGGGTAATAATGCATGTTATATTGATAATGATATAAGTAATAAGTATAATTATTACAGTTCTAGCGATAATAACTACATAATATGGGTAATAATGCACGTTATATTGCTAATAATATGAGTAATGAGTACAATTATTACAGTTCTAGCGATAATAACTGCATTATATGGGTAATAATGCATGTTTTATTGATAATAATATAAGTAATAAGTATAATTATTACAGTTCTAGCGATAATAACTGCATTATATGGGTAATAATGCATGTTACATTGATAATATTGGGAGTAATAAGTGTATTTATTATAGTTCTAGCGATAATAACTGCATAATATGGGTAATAATGCATGTTATATTGATAATAATATAAGTAATAAGTATAATTATTACAGTTCTAGCAATAATACCTCCATTATATGGGTAATAATGCATGTTATATTGATGATAATGAAAGTGATACGTATATTTATTATAGTTCTTGCGATAATAACTGCATCATATGGGTAATAATGCATGTTATATTGAGAATAATATAAGTAATAAGTATAATTATTACAGTTCTGGCGATAATAACTGCATTATATGGGTAACAATGCACGTTATATTGATAATAGTATAAGTAATAAGTATAATTATTACAGTTCTAGCGATAATAACTGCATTATATGGGTAATAATGCACGTTATATTGCTAACAATATAAGTAATAAGTATAATTATTACAGTTCTAGCGATAATAACTGCATTATATGGGTAAAAATGCATGTTATATTGATAATATGGGGAGTAATAAGTATATTGATTATGGTTCTAGAGATAATAACTGCATAATATGGGTAATAATGCATGTTATATTGATAATAATATAAGTAATAAGTATAATTATTACAGTTCTAGCGATAATAACTGCATAATATGGGTAATAATGCATGTTATATTGATAATAATATAAGTAATAAGTATAATTATTACAGTTCTAGCGATAATAACTGCATTATATGGGTAATAATGCACGTTATATTGCTAACAATATAAGTAATAAGTATAATTATTACAGTTCTAGCGATAATAACTGCATTATATGGGTAAAAATGCATGTTATATTGATAATATGGGGAGTAATAAGTATATTGATTATGGTTCTAGAGATAATAACTGCATAATATGGGTAATAATGCATGTTATATTGATAATAATATAAGTAATAAGTATAATTATTACAGTTCTAGCGATAATAACTGCATAATATGGGTAATAATGCACGTTATATTGCTAATAATATAAGTAATGAGTATATTTATTACAGTTCTAGCGATAATAACTGCATAATATGGGTAATAATGCACGTTATATTGCTAATAATATAAGTAATGAGTACAATTATTACAGTTCTAGCGATAATAACTGCATTATATGGGTAATAATGCATGTTATATTGAGAATAATATAAGTAATAAGTATAATTATTACAGTTCTGGCGATAATAACTGCATTATATGGGTAATAATGCATGTTACATTGATAATATAGGGAGTAATAAGTGTATTTATTATAGTACTAGCGATAATAACTGCATAATATGGGTAATAATGCATGTTATATTGATAATAATATAAGTAATAAGTATAATTATTACAGTTCTAGCAATAATACCTCCATTATATGGGTAATAATGCATGTTATATTGATAATAATATAAGTAATGAGTACAATTATTACAGTTCTAGCGATAATAACTGCATTATATAGGTAATAATGCATGTTTTATTGATAATAATATAAGTAATAAGTATAATTATTACAGTTGTAGCGATAATAACTGCATTATATGGGTAAAAATGCATGTTATATTGATAATATTGGGAGTAATAAGTATATTTATTATGGTTCTAGAGATAATAACTGCATAATATGGGTAATAATGCATGTTATATTGATAATAATATAAGTAATAAGTATAATTATTACAGTTCTAGCGATAATAACTGCATAATATGGGTAATAATGCATGTTATATTGATAATAATATAAGTAATAAGTATAATTATTACAGTTCTAGCGATAATAACTGCATTATATGGGTAATAATGCACGTTATATTGCTAACAATATAAGTAATAAGTATAATTATTACAGTTCTAGCGATAATAACTGCATAATATGGGTAATAATGCACGCTATATTGCTAATAATATAAGTAATGAGTACAATTATTACAGTTCTAGCGATAATAACTGCATTATATGGGTAATAATGCATGTTATATTGAGAATAATATAAGTAATAAGTATAATTATTACAGTTCTGGCGATAATAACTGCATTATATGGGTAATAATGCACGTTATATTGGTAATAGTATAAGTAATAAGTATAATTATTACAGTTCTAGCGATAATACCTCCATTATATGGGTAATAATGCATGTTATATTGAGAATAATATAAGTAATAAGTATAATTATTACAGTTCTAGTGATAATAACTGCATAATATGGGTAATAATGCACGTTATATTGATATTAATATAAGTAATGAGTATAATTATTACAGTTCTAGCGATAATAACTGCATTATATGGGTAATAATGCATGTTATATTGATGATAATAAAAGTAATACGTATATTTATTATAGTTCTAGCGATAATAACTGCATAATATGGGTAATAATGCATGTTGTTATTCATAATAATCTAAGTAATAAGTATAATTATTACAGTTCTAGCGATAATACCTCCATTATATGGGTAATAATGCATGTTATATTGATAATGATATAAGTATTAAGTATAATTATTACAGTTCTAGCGATAATAACTGCATTATATGGGTAATAATGCACGTTATATTGCTAATAATATAAGTAATGAGTACAATTATTACAGTTCTAGCGATAATGACTGCATTATATGGGTAATAATGCATGTTTTATTGATAATAATATAAGTAATAAGTATAATTATTACAGTTCTAGCGATAATAACTGCATAATATGGGTAATAATGCATGTTATATTGATGACAGTAAAAGTAATACGTATATTTATTATAGTTCTAGCGATAATAACTGCATAATATGGGTAATAATGCATGTTATATTGATAATAATCTAAGTAATAAGTATAATTATTACAGTTCTAGCGATAATACCTCCATTATATGGGTAATAATGCATGTTATATTGATAATGATATAAGTAATAAGTATAATTATTACAGTTCTAGCGATAATAACTGCATAATATGGGTAATAATGCACGTTATATTGCTAATAATATAAGTAATGAGTACAATTATTACAGTTCTAGCGATAATAACTGCATTATATGGGTAAAAATGCATGTTATATTGATAATAATCTAAGTAATAAGTATAATTATTACAGTTCTAGCGATAATACCTCCATTATATGGGTAATAATGCATGTTATATTGATAATGATATAAGTAATAAGTATAATTATTACAGTTCTAGCGATAATAACTGCATAATATGGGTAATAATGCACGTTATATTGCTAATAATGTAAGTAATAAGTATAATTATTACAGTTCTAGCGATAATAACTGCATAATATGGGTAATAATGCACGTTATATTGCTAATAATATAAGTAATGAGTACAATTATTACAGTTCTAGCGATAATAACTGCATTATATGGGTAATAATGCATGTTTTATTGATAATAATATAAGTAATAAGTATAATTATTACAGTTCTAGCGATAATAACTGCATAATATGGGTAATAATGCACGCTATATTGCTAATAATATAAGTAATGAGTACAATTATTACAGTTCTAGCGATAATAACTGCATTATATGGGTAATAATGCATGTTATATTGAGAATAATATAAGTAATAAGTATAATTATTACAGTTCTGGCGATAATAACTGCATTATATGGGTAATAATGCACGTTATATTGGTAATAGTATAAGTAATAAGTATAATTATTACAGTTCTAGCGATAATACCTCCATTATATGGGTAATAATGCATGTTATATTGAGAATAATATAAGTAATAAGTATAATTATTACAGTTCTAGCGATAATAACTGCATAATATGGGTAATAATGCACGTTATATTGCTAATAATATAAGTAATGTGTATATTTATTACAGTTCTAGCGATAATAACTGCATAATATGGGTAATAATGCACGTTATATTGCTAATAATATAAGTAATGAGTACAATTATTACAGTTCTAGCGATAATAACTGCATTATATGGGTAATAATGCAGTTATATTGAGAATAATATAAGTAATAAGTATAATTATTACAGTTCTGGCGATAATAACTGCATTATATGGGTAATAATGCACGTTATATTGGTAATAGTATAAGTAATAAGTATAATTATTACAGTTCTAGTGATAATACGTCCATTATATGGGTAATAATGCATGTTATATTGATAATAATATAAGTAATAAGTATAATTATTACAGTTCTAGCGATAATAACTGCGTAATATGGGTAATAATGCACGTTATATTGCTAATAGTATAAATAATAAGTATAATTATTACAGTTCTAGCGATAATACCTCCATTATATGGGTAATAATGCATGTTATATTGATAATAATATAAGTAATAAGTATAATTATTACAGTTCTAGCGATAATAACTGCATAATATGGGTAATAATGCACGTTATATTGCTAATAATATAAGTAATGAGTATAATTATTACAGTTCTAGCGATAATAACTGCATTATATGGGTAATAATGCATGTTATATTGATGATAGTAAAAGTAATACGTATATTTATTATAGTTCTAGCGATAATAACTGCATAATATGGGTAATAATGCATGTTATATTGATAATAATATAAGTAATAAGTATAATTATTACAGTTCTAGCGATAATAACTGCATTATATGGGTAATAATGCACGTTATATTGCTAATAATATAAGTAATGAGTATATTTATTACAGTTCTAGCGATAATAACTGCATAATATGGGTAATAATGCACGTTATATTGCTAATAATATAAGTAATGAGTACAATTATTACAGTTCTAGCGATAATAACTGCATTATATGGGTAATAATGCATGTTATATTGAGAATAATATAAGTAATAAGTATAATTATTACAGTTCTGGCGATAATAACTGCATTATATGGGTAATAATGCACGTTATATTGGTAATAGTATAAGTAATAAGTATAATTATTACAGTTCTAATGATAATACCTCCATTATATGGGTAATAATGCATGTTATATTGATAATAATATAAGTAATAAGTATAATTATTACAGTTCTAGCGATAATAACTGCATAATATGGGTAATAATGCACGTTATATTGCTAATAATATAAGTAATGAGTATAATTATTACAGTTCTAGCGATAATAACTGCATTATATGGGTAATAATGCATGTTATATTGATGATAATAAAAGTAATACGTATATTTATTATAGTTCTAGCGATAATAACTGCATAATATGGGTAATAATGCATGTTATATTGATAATAATCTAAGTAATAAGTATAATTATTACAGTTCTAGCGATAATACCTCCATTATATGGGTAATAATGCATGTTATATTGATAATGATATAAGTAATAAGTATAATTATTACAGTTCTAGCGATAATAACTGCATTATATGGGTAATAATGCACGTCATATTGCTAGTAGTATAAGTAATAAGTATAATTATTACAGTTCTAGCGATAATACCTCCATTATATGGGTAATAATGCACGTTATATTGCTAATAATACAAGTAATAAGTATAATTATTACAGTTCTAGCGATAATACCTCCATTATATGGGTAATAATGCATGTTATATTGATAATAATATAAGTAATGAGTACAATTATTACAGTTCTAGCGATAATAACTGCATTATATAGGTAATAATGCATGTTTTATTGATAATAATATAAGTAATAAGTATAATCATTACAGTTGTAGCGATAATAACTGCATTATATGGGTAAAAATGCATGTTATATTGATAATATTGGGAGTAATAAGTATATTTATTATGGTTCTAGAGATAATAACTGCATAATATGGGTAATAATGCATGTTATATTGATAATAATATAAGTAATAAGTATAATTATTACAGTTCTAGCGATAATAACTGCATAATATGGGTAATAATGCATGTTATATTGATAATAATATAAGTAATAAGTATAATTATTACAGTTCTAGCGATAATAACTGCATTATATGGGTAATAATGCACGTTATATTGCTAACAATATAAGTAATAAGTATAATTATTACAGTTCTAGCGATAATAACTGCATTATATGGGTAAAAATGCATGTTATATTGATAATATGGGGAGTAATAAGTATATTGATTATGGTTCTAGAGATAATAACTGCATAATATGGGTAATAATGCATGTTATATTGATAATAATATAAGTAATAAGTATAATTATTACAGTTCTAGCGATAATACCTCCATTATATGGGTAATAATGCATGTTATATTGATAATAATATAAGTAATAAGTATAATTATTACAGTTCTAGCGATAATAACTGCATAATATGGGTAATAATGCACGTTATATTGCTAATAATATAAGTAATGAGTATAATTATTACAGTTCTAGCGATAATAACTGCATTATATGGGTAATAATGCATGTTATATTGATAATGATATAAGTAATAAGTATAATTATTACAGTTCTAGCGATAATAACTGCATAATATGGGTAATAATGCATGTTACATTGATAATATTGGGAGTAATAAGTGTATTTATTATAGTTCTAGCGATAATAACTGCATAATATGGGTAATAATGCATGTTATATTGATAATAATATAAGTAATAAGTATAATTATTACAGTTCTAGCAATAATACCTCCATTATATGGGTAATAATGCATGTTATATTGATGATAATGAAAGTGATACGTATATTTATTATAGTTCTTGCGATAATAACTGCATCATATGGGTAATAATGCATGTTATATTGAGAATAATATAAGTAATGAGTACAATTATTACAGTTCTAGCGATAATAACTGCATTATATAGGTAATAATGCATGTTTTATTGATAATAATATAAGTAATAAGTATAATTATTACAGTTGTAGCGATAATAACTGCATTATATGGGTAAAAATGCATGTTATATTGATAATATTGGGAGTAATAAGTATATTTATTATGGTTCTAGAGATAATAACTGCATAATATGGGTAATAATGCATGTTATATTGATAATAATATAAGTAATAAGTATAATTATTACAGTTCTAGCGATAATAACTGCATAATATGGGTAATAATGCATGTTATATTGATAATAATATAAGTAATAAGTATAATTATTACAGTTCTAGCGATAATAACTGCATTATATGGGTAATAATGCACGTTATATTGCTAACAATATAAGTAATAAGTATAATTATTACAGTTCTAGCGATAATAACTGCATTATATGGGTAAAAATGCATGTTATATTGATAATATGGGGAGTAATAAGTATATTGATTATGGTTCTAGAGATAATAACTGCATAATATGGGTAATAATGCATGTTATATTGATAATAATATAAGTAATAAGTATAATTATTACAGTTCTAGCGATAATAACTGCACAATATGGGTAATAATGCACGTTATATTGCTAATAATATAAGTAATGAGTATATTTATTACAGTTCTAGCGATAATAACTGCATAATATGGGTAATAATGCACGTTATATTGCTAATAATATAAGTAATGAGATCAATTATTACAGTTCTAGCGATAATAACTGCATTATATGGGTAATAATGCATGTTATATTGAGAATAATATAAGTAATAAGTATAATTATTACAGTTCTGGCGATAATAACTGCATTATATGGGTAATAAGGCACGTTATATTGGTAATAGTATAAGTAATAAGTATAATTATTACAGTTCTAGCGATAATACCTCCATTATATGGGTAATAATGCATGTTATATTGATAATAATATAAGTAATAAGTATAATTATTACAGTTCTAGCGATAATAACTGCATAATATGGGTAATAATGCACGTTATATTGCTAATAATATAAGTAATGAGTATAATTATTACAGTTCTAGCGATAATAACTGCATTATATGGGTAATAATGCATGTTATATTGATGATAATAAAAGTAATACGTATATTTATTATAGTTCTAGCGATAATAACTGCACAATATGGGTAATAATGCATGTTATATTGATAATAATCTAAGTAATAAGTATAATTATTACAGTTCTAGCGATAATACCTCCATTATATGGGTAATAATGCATGTTATATTGATAATGATATAAGTAATAAGTATAATTATTACAGTTCTAGCGATAATAACTACATAATATGGGTAATAATGCACGTTATATTGCTAATAATATAAGTAATGAGTACAATTATTACAGTTCTAGCGATAATAACTGCATTATATGGGTAATAATGCATGTTTTATTGATAATAATATAAGTAATAAGTATAATTATTACAGTTCTAGCGATAATAACTGCATTATATGGGTAATAATGCATGTTACATTGATAATATTGGGAGTAATAAGTGTATTTATTATAGTTCTAGCGATAATAACTGCATAATATGGGTAATAATGCATGTTATATTGATAATAATATAAGTAATAAGTATAATTATTACAGTTCTAGCAATAATACCTCCATTATATGGGTAATAATGCATGTTATATTGATGATAATGAAAGTGATACGTATATTTATTATAGTTCTTGCGATAATAACTGCATCATATGGGTAATAATGCATGTTATATTGAGAATAATATAAGTAATAAGTATAATTATTACAGTTCTGGCGATAATAACTGCATTATATGGGTAACAATGCACGTTATATTGATAATAGTATAAGTAATAAGTATAATTATTACAGTTCTAGCGATAATAACTGCATTATATGGGTAATAAGGCATGTTATATTGATAATATCGGGAGTAATAAGTATAATTATTATAGTTCTAGCGATAATAATAGTAAAATATGGCTAATAGTGCATGATATATTGATAATAGTAAAAGTAATAAGTGTATTTATTACAGTTCTATCGATAATAACTGCATAATATGGGTAATAATGCATGTTATATTGATAATAATATAAGTAATAAGTATAATTATTACAGTTCTAGCGATAATACCTCCATTATATGGGCAATAATGCATGTTATATTGATGATAATGAAAGTAATACGTATATTTATTATAGTTCTAGCGATAATAACTGCATAATATGTGTAATAATGCATGTTATATTGAGAATAATATAAGTAGTAAGTATAATTATTACAGTTCTGGCGATAATAACTGCATTATATGGGTAATAATGCACGTTATATTGCTAATAGTATAAGTAATAAGTATAATTATTACAGTTCTTGCGATAATACCTCCATTATATGGGTAATAATGCATGTTATATTGATAATAATATAAGTAATAAGTATAATTATTACAGTTCTAGCGATAATAACTGCATTATATGGGTAATAATGCACGTTATATTGCTAATTATATAAGTAATAAGTATAATTATTACAGTTCTAGCGATAATAACTGCATTATATGGGTAATAATGCATGTTATATTGATAATATCGGGAGTAATAAGTATAATTATTACAGTTCTGGCGATAATAACTGCATTATATGGGTAATAATGCACGTTATATTGCTAATAGTATAAATAATAAGTATAATTATTACAGTTCTAGCGATAATACCTCCATTATATGGGTAATAATGCATGTTATATTGATAATAATATAAGTAATAAGTATAATTATTACAGTTCTAGCGATAATAACTGCATAATATGGGTAATAATGCACGTTATATTGCTAATAATATAAGTAATGAGTATAATTATTACAGTTCTAGCGATAATAACTGCATTATATGGGTAATAATGCATGTTATATTGATGATAGTAAAAGTAATACGTATATTTATTATAGTTCTAGCGATAATAACTGCATAATATGGGTAATAATGCATGTTATATTGATAATAATCTAAGTAATAAGTATAATTATTACAGTTCTAGCGATAATACCTCCATTATATGGGTAATAATGCATGTTATATTGATAATGATATAAGTAATAAGTATAATTATTACAGTTCTAGCGATAATAACTGCATAATATGGGTAATAATGCACGTTATATTGCTAATAATATAAGTAATGAGTACAATTATTACAGTTCTAGCGATAATAACTGCATTATATGGGTAATAATGCATGTTATATTGAGAATAATATAAGTAATAAGTATAATTATTACAGTTCTGGCGATAATAACTGCATTATATAGGTAATAATGCACGTTATATTGGTAATAGTATAAGTAATAAGTATAATTATTACAGTTCTAGCGATAATACCTCCATTATATGGGTAATAATGCATGTTATATTGAGAATAATATAAGTAATAAGTATAATTATTACAGTTCTAGCGATAATAACTGCATAATATGGGTAATAATGCACGTTATATTGATAATAATATAAGTAATGAGTATAATTATTACAGTTCTAGCGATAATAACTGCATTATATGGGTAATAATGCATGTTATATTGATGATAATAAAAGTAATACGTATATTTATTATAGTTCCAGCGATAATAACTGCATAATATGGGTAATAATACATGTTATATTGATAATAATCTAAGTAATAAGTATAATTATTACAGTTCTAGCGATAATACCTCCATTATATGGGTAATAATGCATGTTATATTGATAATGATATAAGTAATAAGTATAATTAATACAGTTCTAGCGATAATAACTACATAATATGGGTAATAATGCACGTTATATTGCTAATAATATAAGTAATGAGTACAATTATTACAGTTCTAGCGATAATAACTGCATTATATGGGTAATAATGCACGTTATATTGCTAATAATATAAGTAACAAGTATAATTATTACAGTTCTAGCGATAATAACTGCATTATTTGGGTAATAATGCATGTTCCATTGATAGTATTGGGAGTAATAAGTGTATTTATTATAGTTCTAGCGATAATAACTGCATAATATGGGTAATAATGCATGTTATATTGATAATAATATAAGTAATAAGTATAATTATTACAGTTCTAGCAATAATACCTCCATTATATGGGTAATAATGCATGTTATATTGATGATAATGAAAGTGATACGTATATTTATTATAGTTCTTGCGATAATAACTGCATCATATGGGTAATAATGCATATTATATTGAGAATAATATAAGTAATAAGTATAATTATTACAGTTCTAGCGATAATAACTGCATTATATGGGTAATAATGCACGTTATATTGCTAATAATATAAGTAATAAGTATAATTATTACAGTTCTAGCGATAATAACTGCATAATATGGGTAATAATGCATGTTATATTGATAATAATATAAGTAATAAGTATAATTATTACAGTTCTAGCAATAATACCTCCATTATATGGGTAATAATGCATGTTATATTGATGATAATGAAAGTGATACGTATATTTATTATAGTTCTTGCGATAATAACTGCATCATATGGGTAATAATGCATATTATATTGAGAATAATATAAGTAATAAGTATAATTATTACAGTTCTGGCGATAATAACTGCATTATATGGGTAACAATGCACGTTATATTGATAATAGTATAAGTAATAAGTATAATTATTACAGTTCTAGCGATAATAACTGCATTATATGGGTAATAATGCACGTTATATTGCTAATAATATAAGTAATAAGTATAATTATTACAGTTCTAGCGATAATAACTGCATTATATGGGTAAGAATGCATGTTATATTGATAATAATATAAGTAATAAGTATAATTATTACAGTTCTAGCGATAATAACTGCATTATATGGGTAATAATGCACGTTATATTGCTAGTAGTATAAGTAATAAGTATAATTATTACAGTTCTAGCGATAATACCTCCATTATATGGGTAATAATGCATGTTATATTGATAATAATATAAGTAATAAGTATAATTATTACAGTTCTAGCGATAATAACTGCATAATATGGGTAATAATGCACGTTATATTGCTAATAATATAAGTAATGAGTATAATTATTACAGTTCTAGCGATAATAACTGCATTATATGGGTAATAATGCACGTTATATTGCTAATAATATAAGTAATAAGTATAATTATTACAGTTCTAGCGATAATAACTGCATTATATGGGTAATAATGCATGTTATATTGATGATAATAAAAGTAATACGTATATTTATTATAGTTCTAGCGATAACAACTGCATAATATGGGTAATAATGCATGTTATATTGATAATAATCTAAGTAATAAGTATAATTATTACAGTTCTAGCGATAATGCCTCCATTATATGGGTAATAATGCATGTTATATTGATAATGATATAAGTAATAAGTATAATTATTACAGTTCTAGCGATAATAACTGCATAATATGGGTAATAATGCACGTTATATTGCTAATAATATAAGTAATAAGTACAATTATTACAGTTCTAGCGATAATAACTGCATTATATGGGTAATAATGCATGTTTTATTGATAATAATCTAAGTAATAAGTATAATTATTACAGTTCTAGCGATAATACCTCCATTATATGGGTAATAATGCATGTTATATTGATAATGATATAAGTAATAAGTTTAATTATTACAGTTGTAGCGATAATAACTGCATTATATGGGTAAAAATGCATGTTATATTGATAATATTGGGAGTAATAAGTATATTTATTATGGTTCTAGAGATAATAACTGCATAATATGGGTAGTAATGCATGTTATATTGATAATAATATAAGTAATAAGTATAATTATTACAGTTCTAGCGATAATAACTGCATAATATGGGTAATAATGCATGTTATATTGATAATAATATAAGTAATAAGTATAATTATTACAGTTCTAGCGATAATAACTGCATTATATGGGTAATAATGCACGTTATATTGCTAACAATATAAGTAATAAGTATAATTATTACAGTTCTAGCGATAATAACTGCATTATATGGGTAAAAATGCATGTTATATTGATAATATGGGGAGTAATAAGTATATTGATTATGGTTCTAGAGATAATAACTGCATAATATGGGTAATAATGCATGTTATATTGATAATAATATAAGTAATGAGTACAATTATTACAGTTCTAGCGATAATAACTGCATTATATGGGTAATAATGCATGTTATATTGATGATAATAAAAGTAATACGTATATTTATTATAGTTCTAGCGATAATAACTGCATAATATGGGTAAAAATGCATGTTATATTGATAATAATCTAAGTAATAAGTATAATTATTACAGTTCTAGCGATAATACCTCCATTATATGGGTAATAATGCATGTTATATTGATAATGATATAAGTAATAAGTATAATTATTACAGTTGTAGCGATAATAACTGCATTATATGGGTAAAAATGCATGTTATATTGATAATATTGGGAGTAATAAGTATATTTATTATGGTTCTAGAGATAATAACTGCATAATATGGGTAATAATGCATGTTATATTGATAATAATATAAGTAATAAGTATAATTATTACAGTTCTAGCGATAATAACTGCATAATATGGGTAATAATGCATGTTATATTGATAATAATATAAGTAATAAGTATAATTATTACAGTTCTAGCGATAATAACTGCATTATATGGGTAATAATGCACGATATATTGCTAACAATATAAGTAATAAGTATAATTATTACAGTTCTAGCGATAATAACTGCATTATATGGGTAAAAATGCATGTTGTATTGATAATATGGGGAGTAATAAGTATATTGATTATGGTTCTAGAGATAATAACTGCATAATATGGGTAATAATGCATGTTATATTGATAATAATATAAGTAATAAGTATAATTATTACAGTTCTAGCGATAATAACTGCATAATGTGGGTAATAATGCGCGTTATATTGCTAATAATATAAGTAATGAGTACAATTATTACAGTTCTAGCGATAATAACTGCATTATATGGGTAATAATGCATGTTATATTCATGATAATAAAAGTAATACGTATATTTATTATAGTTCTAGCGATAATAACTGCATAATATGGGTAATAATGCATGTTATATTGATAATAATCTAAGTAATAAGTATAATTATTACAGTTCTAGCGATAATACCTCCATTATATGGGTAATAATGCATGTTATATTGATGATAATGAAAGTGATACGTATATTTATTATAGTTCTTGCGATAATAACTGCATCATATGGGTAATAATGCATGTTATATTGAGAATAATATAAGTAATAAGTATAATTATTACAGTTCTGGCGATAATAACTGCATTATATGGGTAACAATGCACGTTATATTGATAATAGTATAAGTAATAAGTATAATTATTACAGTTCTAGCGATAATAACTGCCTTATATGGGTAATAATGCATGTTATATTGATAATATCGGGAGTAATAAGTATAATTATTATAGTTCTAGCGATAATAATAGTAAAATATGGCAAATAGTGCATGTTATATTGCTAATAGTATAAGTAATAAGTATAATTATTACAGTTCTAGCGATAATAACTGCATTATATGGGTAAAAATGCATGTTATATTGATAATATTGGGAGTAATAAGTATATTTATTATGGTTCTAGAGATAATAACTGCATAATATGGGTAATAATGCATGTTATATTGATAATAATATAAGTAATAAGTATAATTATTACAGTTCTAGCGATAATAACTCCATAACATGAGTAATAATGCACGTTATATTGCTAATAATATAAGTAATGAGTACAATTATTACAGTTCTAGCGATAATAACTGCATAATATGGGTAATAATGCATGTTATGTTGATAATAATATAAGTAATAAGTATAATTATTACAGTTCTAGCGATAATAACTGCATTATATGGGTAATAATGCATGTTATATTGAGAATAATATAAGTAATAAGTATAATTATTACAGTTCTGGCGATAATAACTGCATTATATGGGTAATAATGCACGTTATATTGCTAATAGTATAAGTAATAAGTATAATTATTACAGTTCTAGCGATAATACCTCCATTATATGGGTAAGAATGCATGTTATATTGATAATAATATAAGTAATAAGTATAATTATTACAGTTCTAGCGATAATAACTGCATAATATGGGTAATAATGCACGTTATATTGCTAATAATATAAGTAATAAGTATAATTATTACAGTTCTAGCGATAATAACTGCATTATATGGGTAAAATGCATGTTATATTGATAATATTGGGAGTAATAAGTATATTTATTATGGTTCTAGAGATAATAACTGCATAATATGGGTAATAATGCATGTTATATTGATAATAATATAAGTAATAAGTATAATTATTACAGTTCTAGCGATAATAACTGCATTATATGGGTAATAATGCATGTTATATTGATAATATCGGGAGTAATAAGGATAATTATTATAGTTCTAGCGATAATAATAGTAAAATATGGCAAATAGTGCATGTTATATTGCTAATAGTATAAGTAATAAGTATAATTATTACAGTTCTAGCGATAATAACTGCATTATATGGGTAAAAATGCATGTTATATTGATAATATTGGGAGTAATAAGTATATTTATTATGGTTCTAGAGATAATAACTGCATAATATGGGTAATAATGCATGTTATATTGATAATAATATAAGTAATAAGTATAATTATTACAGTTCTAGCGATAATAACTGCATAATATGGGTAATAATGCACGTTATATTGCTAATAATATAAGTAATGAGTATATTTATTACAGTTCTAGCGATAATAACTGCATAATATGGGTAATAATGCACGTTATATTGCTAATAATATAAGTAATGAGTACAATTATTACAGTTCTAGCGATAATAACTGCATTATATGGGTAATAATGCATGTTATATTGAGAATAATATAAGTAATAAGTATAATTATTACAGTTCTGGCGATAATAACTGCATTGTATGGGTAATAATGCACGTTATATTGGTAATAGTATAAGTAATAAGTATAATTATTACAGTTCTAGCGATAATACCTCCATTATATGGGTAATAATGCATGTTATATTGATAATAATATAAGTAATAAGTATAATTATTACAGTTCTAGCGATAATAACTGCATAATATGGGTAATAATGCACGTTATATTGCTAATAATATAAGTAATGAGTATAATTATTACAGTTCTAGCGATAATAACTGCATTATATGGGTAATAATGCATGTTATATTGATGATAATAAAAGTAATACGTATATTTATTATAGTTCTAGCGATAATAACTGCATAATATGGGTAATAATGCATGTTATATTGATAATAATCTAAGTAATAAGTATAATTATTACAGTTCTAGCGATAATACCTCCATTATATGGGTAATAATGCATGTTATATTGATAATGATATAAGTAACAAGTATAATTATTACAGTTCTAGCGATAATAACTACATAATATGGGTAATAATGCACGTTATATTGCTAATAATATAAGTAATGAGTACAATTATTACAGTTCTAGCGATAATAACTGCATCATATGGGTAATAATGCATGTTTTATTGATAATAATATAAGTAATAAGTATAATTATTACAGTTCTAGCGATAATAACTGCATTATATGGGTAATAATGCATGTTACATTGATAATATTGGGAGTAATAAGTGTATTTATTATAGTTCTAGCGATAATAACTGCATAATATGGGTAATAATGCATGTTATATTGATAATAATATAAGTAATAAGTATAATTATTACAGTTCTAGCAATAATACCTCCATTATATGGGTAATAATGCATATTATATTGATGATAATGAAAGTGATACGTATATTTATTATAGTTCTTGCGATAATAACTGCATCATATGGGTAATAATGCATGTTATATTGAGAATAATATAAGTAATAAGTATAATTATTACAGTTCTGGCGATAATAACTGCATTATATGGGTAACAATGCACGTTATATTCATAATAGTATAAGTAATAAGTATAATTATTACAGTTCTAGCGATAATAACTGCATTATATGGGTAAAAATGCATGTTATATTGATAATATTGGGAGTAATAAGTATATTTATTATGGTTCTAGAGATAATAACTGCATAATATGGGTAATAATGCATGTTATATTGATAATAATATAAGTAATAAGTATAATTATTACAGTTCTAGCGATAATAACTCCATAATATGAGTAATAATGCACGTTATATTGCTAATAATATAAGTAATGAGTACAATTATTACAGTTCTAGCGATAATAACTGCATAATATGGGTAATAATGCATGTTATATTGATAATAATATAAGTAATAAGTATAATTATTACAGTTCTGGCGATAATAACTGCATTATATGGGTAATAATGCATGTTATATTGATGATAATAAAAGTAATACGTATATTTATTATAGTTCTAGCGATAATAACTGCATAATATGGGTAATAATGCATGTTATAATGATAATAATGAAAGTAATACGTATATTTATTATAGTTCTTGCGATAATAACTGCATAATATGGGTAATAATGCATGTTATATTGAGAATAATATAAGTAATAAGTATAATTATTACAGTTCTGGCGATAATAACTGCATTATATGGGTAACAATGCACGTTATATTGCTAATAGTACAAGTAATAAGTATAATTATTACAGTTCTAGCAATAATATCTCCATTATATGGGTAATAATGCATGTTATGTTGATAATAATGAAAGTAATACGCGTATTTATTATAGTTCTTGCGATAATAACTGCATAATATGGGTAATAATGCATGTTATATTGAGAATAATATAAGTAATAAGTATAATTATTACAGTTCTAGCGATAATAACTGCATTACATGGGTAATAATGCATGTTATATTGATGATAATAAAAGTAATACGTATATTTATTATAGTTCTAGCGATAATAACTGCATAATATGGGTAATAATGCATGTTATATTGATATTAATGAAAGTAATACGTATATTTATTATAGTTCTTGCGATAATAACTGCATAATATGGGTAATAATGCATGTTATATTGAGAATAATATAAGTAATAAGTATAATTATTACAGTTCTGGCGATAATAACTGCATTATATGGGTAACAATGCACGTTATATTGCTAATAGTATAAGTAATAAGTATAATTATTACAGTTCTAGCAATAATATCTCCATTATATGGGTAATAATGCATGTTATGTTGATAATAATATAAGTAATGAGTATATTTATTACAGTTCTAGCGATAATAACTGCATAATATGGGTAATAATGCATGTTATATTGAGAATAATATAAGTAATAAGTATAATTATTACAGTTCTAGCGATAATAACTGCATTATATGGGTAAAAATGCATGTTATATTGATAATAATATAAGTAATAAGTATAATTATTACAGTTCTAGCGATGATAACTGCATAATATGGGTAATAATGCACGTTATATTGCTAATAATATAAGTAATGAGTATATTTATTACAGTTCTAGCGATAATAACTGCATAATATGGGTAATAATGCACGTTATATTGCTAATAATATACGTAATGAGTACAATTATTACAGTTCTAGCGATAATAACTGCATAATATGGGTAATAATGCATGTTATGTTGATAATAATATAAGTAATAAGTATAATTATTACAGTTCTAGCGATAATAACTGCATTATATGGGTAATAATGCATGTTATATTGAGAATAATATAAGTAATAAGTATAATTATTACAGTTCTGGCGATAATAACTGCATTATATGGGTAATGTTGCACGTTATATTGCTAATAGTATAAGTAATAAGTATAATTATTACAGTTCTAGCGATAATACCTCCATTATATGGGTAAAAATGCATGTTATATTGATAATATTGGGAGTAATAAGTATATTTATTATGCTTCTAGAGATAATAACTGCATAATATGGGTAATAATGCATGTTATATTGATAATAATATAAGTAATAAGTATAACTATTACAGTTCTAGCGATAATAACTCCATAATATGAGTAATAATGCACGTTATATTGCTAATAATATAAGTAATGAGTACAATTATTACAGTTCTAGCGATAATAACTGCATAATATGGGTAATAATGCATGTTATGTTGATAATAATATAAGTAATAAGTATAATTATTACAGTTCTAGCGATAATAACTGCATTATATGGGTAATAATGCACGTTATATTGCTAATAGTATAAGTAATAAGTATAATTATTACAGTTCTAGCGATAATACCTCCATTATATGGGTAAGAATGCATGTTATATTGATAATAATATAAGTAATAAGTATAATTATTACGGTTCTAGCGATAATAACTGCATAATATGGGTAATAATGCACGTTATATTGCTAATAATATAAGTAATGAGTATAATTATTACAGTTCTAGCGATAATAACTGCATTATATGGGTAATAAGGCATGTTATATTGATAATATCGGGAGTAATAAGTATAATTATTATAGTTCTAGCGATAATAATAGTAAAATATGGCTAATAGTGCATGATATATTGATAATAGTAAAAGTAATAAGTGTATTTATTACAGTTCTATCGATAATAACTGCATAATATGGGTAATAATGCATGTTATATTGATAATAATATAAGTAATAAGTATAATTATTACAGTTCTAGCGATAATACCTCCATTATATGGGTAATAATGCATGTTATATTGATGATAATGAAAGTAATACGTATATTTATTATAGTTCTAGCGATAATAACTGCATAATATGGGTAATAATGCATGTTATATTGTGAATAATATAAGTAGTAAGTATAATTATTACAGTTCTGGCGATAATAACTGCATTATATGGGTAATAATGCACGTTATATTGCTAATAGTATAAGTAATAAGTATAATTATTACAGTTCTTGCGATAATACCTCCATTATATGGGTAATAATGCATGTTATATTGATAATAATATAAGTAATAAGTATAATTATTACAGTTCTAGCGATAATAACTGCATAATATGGGTAATAATGCACGTTATATTGCTAATAATATAAGTAATGAGTATAATTATTACAGTTCTAGCGATAATAACTGCATTATATGGGTAATAATGCATGTTATATTGATGATAGTAAAAGTAATACGTATATTTATTATAGTTCTAGCGATAATAACTGCATAATATGGGTAATAATGCATGTTATATTGATAATAATCTAAGTAATAAGTATAATTATTACAGTTCTAGCGATAATACCTCCATTATATGGGTAATAATGCATGTTATATTGATAATGATATAAGTAATAAGTATAATTATTACAGTTCTAGCGATAATAACTGCATAATATGGGTAATAATGCACGTTATATTGCTAATAATATAAGTAATGAGTACAATTATTACAGTTCTAGCGATAATAACTGCATTATATGGGTAATAATGCATGTTTTATTGATAATAATATAAGTAATAAGTATAATTATTACAGTTCTAGCGATAATAACTGCATAATATGGGTAATAATGCACGTTATATTGCTAATAATATAAGTAATGAGTACAATTATTACAGTTCTAGCGATAATAACTGCATTATATGGGTAATAATGCATGTTATATTGAGAATAATATAAGTAATAAGTATAATTATTACAGTTCTGGCGATAATAACTGCATTATATGGGTAATAATGCACGTTATATTGGTAATAGTATAAGTAATAAGTATAATTATTACAGTTCTAGCGATAATACCTCCATTATATGGGTAATAATGCATGTTATATTGAGAATAATATAAGTAATAAGTATAATTATTACAGTTCTAGCGATAATAACTGCATAATATGGGTAATAATGCACGTTATATTTATAATAATATAAGTAATGAGTATAATTATTACAGTTCTAGCGATAATTACTGCATTATATGGGTAATAATGCATGTTATATTGATGATAATAAAAGTAATACGTATATTTATTATAGTTCTAGCGATAATAACTGCATAATATGGGTAATAATGCATGTTATATTGATAATAATCTAAGTAATAAGTATAATTATTACAGTTCTAGCGATAATACCTCCACTATATGGGTAATAATGCATGTTATATTGATAATGATATAAGTAATAAGTATAATTAATACAGTTCTAGCGATAATAACTACATAATATGGGTAATAATGCACGTTATATTGCTAATAATGTAAGTAATGAGTACAATTATTACAGTTCTAGCGATAATAACTGCATTATATGGGTAATAATGCACGTTATATTGCTAATAATATAAGTAACAAGTATAATTATTACAGTTCTAGCGATAATAACTGCATTATATGGGTAATAATGCATGTTACATTGATAATATTGGGAGTAATAAGTGTATTTATTATAGTTCTAGCGATAATAACTGCATAATATGGGTAATAATGCATGTTATATTGATAATAATATAAGTAATAAGTATAATTATTACAGTTCTAGCAATAATACCTCCATTATATGGGTAATAATGCATGTTATATTGATGATAATGAAAGTGATACGTATATTTATTATAGTTCTTGCGATAATAACTGCATCATATGGGTAATAATGCATATTATATTGAGAATAATATAAGTAATAAGTATAATTATTACAGTTCTGGCGATAATAACTGCATTATATGGGTAACAATGCACGTTATATTGATAATAGTATAAGTAATAAGTATAATTATTACAGTTCTAGCGATAATAACTGCATTATATGGGTAATAATGCACGTTATATTGCTAATAATATAAGTAATAAGTATAATTATTACAGTTCTAGCGATAATAACTGCATTATATGGGTAATAATGCATGTTATATTGATAATAATATAAGTAATAAGTATAATTATTACAGTTCTAGCGATAATAACTGCATAATATGGGTAATAATGCACGTTATATTGCTAATAATATAAGTAATGAGTATAATTATTACAGTTCTAGCGATAATAACTGCATAATATGGGTAATAATGCATGTTGTTATTCATAATAATCTAAGTAATAAGTATAATTATTACAGTTCTAGCGATAATACCTCCATTATATGGGTAATAATGCATGTTATATTGATAATGATATAAGTAATAAGTATAATTATTACAGTTCTAGCGATAATAACTGCATTATATGGGTAATAATGCACGTTATATTGCTAACAATATAAGTAATAAGTATAATTATTACAGTTCTAGCGATAATAACTGCATTATATGGGTAATAATGCATGTTATGTTGATAATAATATAAGTAATAAGTATAATTATTACAGTTCTAGCGATAATAACTGCATTATATGGGTAATAATGCACGTTATATTGCTAATAATATAAGTAATAAGTATAATTATTACAGTTCTAGCGATAATAACTGCATTATATGGGTAATAATGCATGTTATATTGAAAATATCGGGAGTAATAAGTATAATTATTACAGTTCTGGCGATAATAACTGCATTATATGGGTAATAATGCACGTTATATTGCTAATAGTATAAATAATAAGTATAATTATTACAGTTCTAGCGATAATACCTCCATTATATGGGTAATAATGCATGTTATATTGATAATAATATAAGTAATAAGTATAATTATTACAGTTCTAGCGATAATAACTGCATAATATGGGTAATAATGCACGTTATATTGCTAATAATATAAGTAATGAGTATAATTATTACAGTTCTAGCGATAATAACTGCATTATATGGGTAATAATGCATGTTATATTGATGATAGTAAAAGTAATACGTATATTTATTATAGTTCTAGCGATAATAACTGCATAATATGGGTAATAATGCATGTTATATTGATAATAATCTAAGTAATAAGTATAATTATTACAGTTCTAGCGATAATACCTCCATTATATGGGTAATAATGCATGTTATATTGATAATGATATAAGTAATAAGTATAATTATTACAGTTCTAGCGTTAATAACTGCATAATATGGGTAATAATGCACGTTATATTGCTAATAATATAAGTAATGAGTACAATTATTACAGTTCTAGCGATAATAACTGCATTATATGGGTAATAATGCATGTTTTATTGATAATAATATAAGTAATAAGTATAATTATTACAGTTCTAGCGATAATAACTGCATAATATGGGTAATAATGCACGTTATATTGCTAATAATATAAGTAATGAGTACAATTATTACAGTTCTAGCGATAATAACTGCATTATATGGGTAATAATGCATGTTATATTGAGAATATTATAAGTAATAAGTATAATTATTACAGTTCTGGCGATAATAACTGCATTATATGGGTAATAATGCACGTTATATTGGTAATAGTATAAGTAATAAGTATAATTATTACAGTTCTAGCGATAATACCTCCATTATATGGGTAATAATGCATGTTATATTGAGAATAATATAAGTAATAAGTATAATTATTACAGTTCTAGCGATAATACCTCCATTATATGGGTAATAATGCATGTTATATTGATAATGATATAAGTAATAAGTATAATTAATACAGTTCTAGCGATAATAACTACATAATATGGGTAATAATGCACGTTATATTGCTAATAATATAAGTAATGAGTACAATTATTACAGTTCTAGCGATAATACCTCCATTATATGGGTAATAATGCACGTTATATTGCTAATAATATAAGTAATAAGTATAATTATTACAGTTCTAGCGATAATAACTGCATAATATGGGTAATAATGCACGTTATATTGCTAATAATATAAGTAATGAGTATAATTATTACAGTTCTAGCGATAATAACTGCATTATATGGGTAATAATGCATGTTATATTGATGATAATAAAAGTAATACGTATATTTATTATAGTTCTAGCGATAATAACTGCATGATATGGGTAATAATGCATGTTGTTATTCATAATAATCTAAGTAATAAGTATAATTATTACAGTTCTAGCGATAATACCTCCATTATATGGGTAATAATGCATGTTATATTGATAATGATATAAGTAATAAGTATAATTATTACAGTTCTAGCGATAATAACTGCATTATATGGGTAATAATGCATGTTATATTGCTAACAATATAAGTAATAAGTATAATTATTACAGTTCTAGCGATAATAACTGCATTATATGGGTAATAATGCATGTTATATTGATAATAATATAAGTAATAAGTATAATTATTACAGTTCTAGCGATAATAACTGCATAATATGGGTAATAATGCACGTTATATTGCTAATAATATAAGTAATGAGTATATTTATTACAGTTCTAGCGATAATAACTGCATAATATGGGTAATAATGCACGTTATATTGCTAATAATATAAGTAATGAGTACAATTATTACAGTTCTAGCGATAATAACTGCATTATATGGGTAATAATGCAGTTATATTGAGAATAATATAAGTAATTAGTATAATTATTACAGTTCTACCGATAATAACTGCATAATATGGGTAATAATGCACGTTATATTGCTAATAATATAAGTAATGAGTACAATTATTACAGTTCTAGCGATAATAACTGCATTATATGGGTAATAATGCATGTTTTATTGATAATAATCTAAGTAATAAGTATAATTATTACAGTTCTAGCGATAATACCTCCATTATATGGGTAATAATGCATGTTATATTGATAATAATATAAGTAATAAGTATAATTATTACAGTTCTAGCGATAATAACTCCATAATATGAGTAATAATGCACGTTATATTGCTAATAATATAAGTAATGAGTACAATTATTACAGTTCTAGCGATAATAACTGCATTATATGGGTAATAATGCAGTTATATTGAGAATAATATAAGTAATTAGTATAATTATTACAGTTCTACCGATAATAACTGCATAATATGGGTAATAATGCACGTTATATTGCTAATAATATAAGTAATGAGTACAATTATTACAGTTCTAGCGATAATAACTGCATTATATGGGTAATAATGCATGTTTTATTGATAATAATCTAAGTAATAAGTATAATTATTACAGTTCTAGCGATAATACCTCCATTATATGGGTAATAATGCATGTTATATTGATAATAATATAAGTAATAAGTATAATTATTACAGTTCTAGCGATAATAACTCCATAATATGAGTAATAATGCACGTTATATTGCTAATAATATAAGTAATGAGTACAATTATTACAGTTCTAGCGATAATAACTGCATAATATGGGTAATAATGCATGTTATGTTGATAATAATATAAGTAATAAGTATAATTATTACAGTTCTAGCGATAATAACTGCATAATATGGGTAATAATGCACGTTATATTGCTAATAATATACGTAATGAGTATAATTATTACAGTTCTAGCGATAATAACTGCATTATATGGGTAATAAGGCATGTTATATTGATAATATCGGGAGTAATATGTATAATTATTGTAGTTCTAGCGATAATAATAGTAAAATATGGCTAATAGTGCATGATATATTGATAATAGTAAAAGTAATAAGTGTATTTATTACAGTTCTATCGATAATAACTGCATAATATGGGTAATAATGCATGTTATATTGATAATAATATAAGTAATAAGTATAATTATTACAGTTCTAGCGATAATACCTCCAGTATATGGGTAATAATGCATGTTATATTGATGATAATGAAAGTAATACGTATATTTATTATAGTTCTAGCGATAATAACTGCATAATATGGGTAATAATGCATGTTATATTGAGAATAATATAAGTAGTAAGTATAATTATTACAGTTCTCGCGATAATAACTGCATTATATGGGTAATAATGCACGTTATATTGCTAATAGTATAAGTAATAAGTATAATTATTACAGTTCTTGCGATAATACCTCCATTATATGGGTAATAATGCATGTTATATTGATAATAATATAAGTAATAAGTATAATTATTACAGTTCTAGCGATAATAACTGCATTATATGGGTAATAATGCACGTTATACTGCTAATAATATAAGTAATAAGTATAATTATTACAGTTCTAGCGATAATAACTGCATTATATGGGTAATAATGCATGTTATATTGAAAATATCGGGAGTAATAAGTATAATTATTACAGTTCTAGCGATAATAACTGCATTATATGGGTAATAATGCACGTTATATTGCTAATAATATAAGTAACAAGTATAATTATTACAGTTCTAGCGATAATAACTGCATTATATGGGTAATAATGCATGTTACATTGATAATATTGGGAGTAATAAGTGTATTTATTATAGTTCTAGCGATAATAACTGCATAATATGGGTAATAATGCATGTTATATTGATAATAATATAAGTAATAAGTATAATTATTACAGTTCTAGCGATAATAACTGCATTATATAGGTAATAATGCACGTTATATTGCTAGTAGTGTAAGTAATAAGTATAATTATTACAGTTCTAGCGATAATACCTCCATTATATGGGTAATAATGCATGTTATATTGATGATAATGAAAGTGATACGTATATTTATTATAGTTCTTGCGATAATAACTGCATCATATGGGTAATAATGCATATTATATTGAGAATAATATAAGTAATAAGTATAATTATTACAGTTCTGGCGATAATAACTGCATTATATGGGTAACAATGCACGTTATATTGATAATAGTATAAGTAATAAGTATAATTATTACAGTTCTAGCGATAATAACTGCATTATATGGGTAATAATGCACGTTATATTGCTAATAATATAAGTAATAAGTATAATTATTACAGTTCTAGCGATAATAACTGCATTATATGGGTAAGAATGCATGTTATATTGATAATAATATAAGTAATAAGTATAATTATTACAGTTCTAGCGATAATAACTGCATTATATAGGTAATAATGCACGTTATATTGCTAGTAGTATAAGTAATAAGTATAATTATTACAGTTCTAGCGATAATACCTCCATTATATGGGTAATAATGCATGTTATATTGATAATAATATAAGTAATAAGTATAATTATTACAGTTCTAGCGATAATAACTGCATAATATGGGTAATAATGCACGTTATATTGCTAATAATATAAGTAATGAGTATAATTATTACAGTTCTAGCGATGATAACTGCATAATATGGGTAATAATGCACGTTATATTGCTAATAATATAAGTAACGAGTACAATTATTACAGTTCTAGCGATAATAACTGCATTATATGGGTGATAATGCATGTTTTATTGATAATAATCTAAGTAATAAGTATAATTATTACAGTTCTAGCGATAATACCTCCATTATATGGGTAATAATGCATGTTATATTGATAATGATATAAGTAATAAGTTTAATTATTACAGTTCTAGCGATAATAACTGCATAATATGGGTAATAATGCACGTTATATTGCTAATAATATAAGTAATGAGTACAATTATTACAGTTCTAGCGATAATAACTGCATTATATGGGTAATAATGCATGTTTTATTGATAATAATATAAGTAATAAGTATAATTATTACAGTTGTAGCGATAATAACTGCATTATATGGGTAAAAATGCATGTTATATTGATAATATTGGGAGTAATAAGTATATTGATTATGGTTCTAGAGATAATAACTGCATAATATGGGTAATAATGCATGTTATATTGATAATAATATAAGTAATAAGTATAATTATTACAGTTCTAGCGATAATAACTGCATAATATGGGTAATAATGCACGTTATATTGCTAATAATATAAGTAATGAGTATATTTATTACAGTTCTAGCGATAATAACTGCATAATATGGGTAATAATGCACGTTATATTGCTAATAATATAAGTAATGAGTACAATTATTACAGTTCTAGCGATAATAACTGCATTATATGGGTAATAATGCATGTTATATTGAGAATAATATAAGTAATAAGTATAATTATTACAGTTCTGGCGATAATAACTGCATTATATGGGTAATAATGCACGTTATATTGGTAATAGTATAAGTAATAAGTACAATTATTACAGTTCTAGCGATAATACCTCCATTATATGGGTAATAATGCATGTTATATTGATAATAATATAAGTAATAAGTATAATTATTACAGTTCTAGCGATAATAACTGCATAATATGGGTAATAATGCACGTTATATTGCTAATAATATAAGTAATGAGTATAATTATTACAGTTCTAGCGATAATAACTGCATTATATGGGTAATAATGCATGTTATGTTGATGATAATAAAAGTAATACGTATATTTATTATAGTTCTAGCGATAATAACTGCATAATATGGGTAATAATGCATGTTATATTGATAATAATCTAAGTAATAAGTATAATTATTACAGTTCTAGCAATAATACCTCCATTATATGGGTAATAATGCATGTTATATTGATGATAATGAAAGTGATACGTATATTTATTATAGTTCTTGCGATAATAACTGCATCATATGGGTAATAATGCATGTTATATTGAGAATAATATAAGTAATAAGTATAATTATTACAGTTCTGGCGATAATAACTGCATTATATGGGTAACAATGCACGTTATATTGATAATAGTATAAGTAATAAGTATAATTATTACAGTTCTAGCGATAATAACTGCATTATATGGGTAATAATGCACGTTATATTGCTAATAATATAAGTAATAAGTATAATTATTACAGTTCTAGTGATAATAACTGCATTATATGGGCAATAATGCATGTTATATTGATAATAATATAAGTAATAAGTATAATTATTACAGTTCTAGCGATAATAACTCCATTATATGGGTAATAATGCACGTTATATTGCTAGTAGTATAAGTAATAAGTATAATTATTACAGTTCTAGCGATAATACCTCCATTATATGGGTAATAATGCACGTTATATTGCTAATAATATAAGTAATAAGTATAATTATTACATTTCTAGCGATAATAACTGCATTATATGGGTAATAATGCATGTTATATTGATAATAATATAAGTAATAAGTATAATTATTACAGTTCTAGCGATAATAACTGCATTATATGGGTAATAATGCATGTTATATTGATGACAATGAAAGTAATACGTATATTTATTATAGTTCTAGCGATAATAACTGCATAATATGGGTAATAATGCATGTTATATTGAGAATAATATAAGTAATAAGTATAATTATTACAGTTCTGGCGATAATAACTGCATTATATGGGTAATAATGCACGTTATATTGCTAATAGTATAAGTAATAAGTATAATTATTACAGTTCTAGCGATAATACCTCCATTATATGGGTAATAATGCATGTTATATTGATAATGATATAAGTAATAAGTATAATTATTACAGTTCTAGCGATAATAACTGCATAATATGGGTAATAATGCACGTTATATTGCTAATAATAAAAGTAATGAGTACAATTATTACAGTTCTAGCGATAATAACTGCATTATATGGGTAATAATGCATGTTATATTGATAATAACATAAGTAATAAGTATAATTATTACAGTTCTAGCGATAATAACTGCATGATATGGGTAATAATGCATGTTATATTGATAATATCGGGAGTAATAAGTATAATTATTATAGTTCTAGCGATAATAATAGTAAAATATGGCAAATAGTGCATGTTATATTGCTAATAGTATAAGTAATAAGTATAATTATTACAGTTCTAGCGATAATAACTGCATTATATGGGTAAAAATGCACGTTATATTGATAATAATATAAGTAATAAGTATAATTATTACAGTTCTAGCGATAATAACTGCATTATATGGGTAATAATGCATGTTATATTGCTAACAATATAAGTAATAAGTATAATTATTACAGTTCTAGCGATAATAACTGCATTATGTGGGTAATAATGCATGTTATATTGATAATAGCGGGAGTAATAAGTATAATTATTATAGTTCTAGCGATAATAATAGTAAAATATGGCAAATAGTGCATGTTATATTGCTAATAGTATAAGTAATAAGTATAATTATTACAGTTCTAGCGATAATAACTGCATTATATGGGTAAAAATGCATGTTATATTGATAATATTGGGAGTAATAAGTATATTTATTATGGTTCTAGAGATAATAACTGCATAATATGGGTAATAATGCATGTTATATTGATAATAATATAAGTAATAAGTATAATTATTACAGTTCTAACGATAATAACTCCATAATATGAGTAATAATGCACGTTATATTGCTAATAATATAAGTAATGAGTACAATTATTACAGTTCTAGCGATAATAACTGCATAATATGGGTAATAATGCATGTTATGTTGATAATAATATAAGTAATAAGTATAATTATTACAGTTCTGGCGATAATAACTGCATTATATGGGTAATAATGCATGTTATATTGAGAATAATATAAGTAATGAGTACAATTATTACAGTTCTAGCGATAATAACTGCATAATATGGGTAATAATGCATGTTATGTTGATAATAATATAAGTAATAAGTATAATTATTACAGTTCTAGCGATAATAACTGCATAATATGGGTAATAATGCACGTTATATTGCTAATAATATACGTAATGAGTATAATTATTACAGTTCTAGCGATAATAACTGCATTATATGGGTAATAAGGCATGTTATATTGATAATATCGGGAGTAATAAGTATAATTATTGTAGTTCTAGCGATAATAATAGTAAAATATGGCTAATAGTGCATGATATATTGATAATAGTAAAAGTAATAAGTGTATTTATTACAGTTCTATCGATAATAACTGCATAATATGGGTAATAATGCATGTTATATTGATAATAATATAAGTAATAAGTATAATTATTACAGTTCTAGCGATAATACCTCCATTATATGGGTAATAATGCATGTTATATTGATGATAATGAAAGTAATACGTATATTTATTATAGTTCTAGCGATAATAACTGCATAATATGGGTAATAATGCATGTTATATTGAGAATAATATAAGTAGTAAGTATAATTATTACAGTTCTGGCGATAATAACTGCATTATATGGGTAATAATGCACGTTATATTGCTAATAGTATAAGTAATAAGTATAATTATTACAGTTCTTGCGATAATACCTCCATTATATGGGTAATAATGCATGTTATATTGATAATAATATAAGTAATAAGTATAATTATTACAGTTCTAGCGATAATAACTGCATTATATGGGTAATAATGCACGTTATACTGCTAATAATATAAGTAATAAGTATAATTATTACAGTTCTAGCGATAATAACTGCATTATATGGGTAATAATGCATGTTATATTGAAAATATCGGGAGTAATAAGTATAATTATTACAGTTCTAGCGATAATAACTGCATTATATGGGTAATAATGCACATTATATTGCTAATAATATAAGTAACAAGTATAATTATTACAGTTCTAGCGATAATAACTGCATTATATGGGTAATAATGCATGTTACATTGATAATATTGGGAGTAATAAGTGTATTTATTATAGTTCTAGCGATAATAACTGCATAATATGGGTAATAATGCATGTTATATTGATAATAATATAAGTAATAAGTATAATTATTACAGTTCTAGCAATAATACCTCCATTATATGGGTAATAATGCATGTTATATTGATGATAATGAAAGTGATACGTATATTTATTATAGTTCTTGCGATAATAACTGCATCATATGGGTAATAATGCATATTATATTGAGAATAATATAAGTAATAAGTATAATTATTACAGTTCTGGCGATAATAACTGCATTATATGGGTAACAATGCACGTTATATTGATAATAGTATAAGTAATAAGTATAATTATTACAGTTCTAGCGATAATAACTGCATTATATGGGTAATAATGCACGTTATATTGCTAATAATATAAGTAATAAGTATAATTATTACAGTTCTAGCGATAATAACTGCATTATATGGGTAAGAATGCATGTTATATTGATAATAATATAAGTAATAAGTATAATTATTACAGTTCTAGCGATAATAACTGCATTATATAGGTAATAATGCACGTTATATTGCTAGTAGTGTAAGTAATAAGTATAATTATTACAGTTCTAGCGATAATACCTCCATTATATGGGTAATAATGCATGTTATATTGATAATAATATAAGTAATAAGTATAATTATTACAGTTCTAGCGATAATAACTGCATAATATGGGTAATAATGCACGTTATATTGCTAATAATATAAGTAATGAGTATAATTATTACAGTTCTAGCGATAATAACTGCATAATATGGGTAATAATGCATGTTGTTATTCATAATAATCTAAGTAATAAGTATAATTATTACAGTTCTAGCGATAATACCTCCATTATATGGGTAATAATGCATGTTATATTGATAATGATATAAGTAATAAGTATAATTATTACAGTTCTAGCGATAATAACTGCATTATATGGGTAATAATGCACGTTATATTGCCAACAATATAAGTAATAAGTATAATTATTACAGTTCTAGCGATAATAACTGCATTATATAGGTAATAATGCACGTTATATTGCTAGTAGTGTAAGTAATAAGTATAATTATTACAGTTCTAGCGATAATACCTCCATTATATGGGTAATAATGCATGTTATATTGATGATAATGAAAGTGATACGTATATTTATTATAGTTCTTGCGATAATAACTGCATCATATGGGTAATAATGCATATTATATTGAGAATAATATAAGTAATAAGTATAATTATTACAGTTCTGGCGATAATAACTGCATTATATGGGTAACAATGCACGTTATATTGATAATAGTATAAGTAATAAGTATAATTATTACAGTTCTAGCGATAATAACTGCATTATATGGGTAATAATGCACGTTATATTGCTAATAATATAAGTAATAAGTATAATTATTACAGTTCTAGCGATAATAACTGCATTATATGGGTAATAATGCACGTTATATTGCTAATAATATAAGTAATAAGTATAATTATTACAGTTCTAGCGATAATAACTGCATTATATGGGTAAGAATGCATGTTATATTGATAATAATATAAGTAATAAGTATAATTATTACAGTTCTAGCGATAATAACTGCATAATATGGGTAATAATGCACGTTATATTGCTAATAATATAAGTAATGAGTATAATTATTACAGTTCTAGCGATAATAACTGCATAATATGGGTAATAATGCATGTTGTTATTCATAATAATCTAAGTAATAAGTATAATTATTACAGTTCTAGCGATAATACCTCCATTATATGGGTAATAATGCATGTTATATTGATAATGATATAAGTAATAAGTATAATTATTACAGTTCTAGCGATAATAACTGCATTATATGGGTAATAATGCACGTTATATTGCCAACAATATAAGTAATAAGTATAATTATTACAGTTCTAGCGATAATAACTGCATTATATAGGTAATAATGCACGTTATATTGCTAGTAGTGTAAGTAATAAGTATAATTATTACAGTTCTAGCGATAATACCTCCATTATATGGGTAATAATGCATGTTATATTGATGATAATGAAAGTGATACGTATATTTATTATAGTTCTTGCGATAATAACTGCATCATATGGGTAATAATGCATATTATATTGAGAATAATATAAGTAATAAGTATAATTATTACAGTTCTGGCGATAATAACTGCATTATATGGGTAACAATGCACGTTATATTGATAATAGTATAAGTAATAAGTATAATTATTACAGTTCTAGCGATAATAACTGCATTATATGGGTAATAATGCACGTTATATTGCTAATAATATAAGTAATATGTATAATTATTACAGTTCTAGCGATAATAACTGCATTATATGGGTAAGAATGCATGTTATATTGATAATAATATAAGTAATAAGTATAATTATTACAGTTCTAGCGATAATAACTGCATTATATAGGTAATAATGCACGTTATATTGCTAGTAGTATAAGTAATAAGTATAATTATTACAGTTCTAGCGATAATACCTCCATTATATGGGTAATAATGCATGTTATATTGATAATAATATAAGTAATAAGTATAATTATTACAGTTCTAGCGATAATAACTGCATAATATGGGTAATAATGCACGTTATATTGCTAATAATATAAGTAATGAGTATAATTATTACAGTTCTAGCGATAATAACTGCATAATATGGGTAATAATGCATGTTGTTATTCATAATAATCTAAGTAATAAGTATAATTATTACAGTTCTAGCGATAATACCTCCATTATATGGGTAATAATGCATGTTATATTGATAATGATATAAGTAATAAGTATAATTATTACAGTTCTAGCGATAATAACTGCATTATATGGGTAATAATGCACGTTATATTGCTAACAATATAAGTAATAAGTATAATTATTACAGTTCTAGCGATAATAACTGCATTATATGGGTAATAATGCATGTTATATTGATAATAATATAAGTAATAAGTATAATTATTACAGTTCTAGTGATAATACGTCCATTATATGGGTAATAATGCATGTTATATTGATAATAATCTAAGTAATAAGTATAATTATTACAGTTCTAGCGATAATACCTCCATTATATGGGTAATAATGCATGTTATATTGATAATGATATAAGTAATAAGTATAATTATTACAGTTCTACCGATAATAACTGCATAATATGAGTAATAATGCACGTTATATTGCTAATAATATAAGTAACGAGTACAATTATTACAGTTCTAGCGATAATAACTGCATTATATGGGTGATAATGCATGTTTTATTGATAATAATCTAAGTAATAAGTATAATTATTACAGTTCTAGCGATAATACCTCCATTATATGGGTAATAATGCATGTTATATTGATAATGATATAAGTAATAAGTTTAATTATTACAGTTCTAGCGATAATAACTGCATAATATGGGTAATAATGCACGTTATATTGCTAATAATATAAGTAATGAGTACAATTATTACAGTTCTAGCGATAATAACTGCATTATATGGGTAATAATGCATGTTTTATTGATAATAATATAAGTAATAAGTATAATTATTACAGTTGTAGCGATAATAACTGCATTATATGGGTAAAAATGCATGTTATATTGATAATATTGGGAGTAATAAGTATATTGATTATGGTTCTAGAGATAATAACTGCATAATATGGGTAATAATGCATGTTATATTGATAATAATATAAGTAATAAGTATAATTATTACAGTTCTAGCGATAATAACTGCATAATATGGGTAATAATGCACGTTATATTGCTAATAATATAAGTAATGAGTATATTTATTACAGTTCTAGCGATAATAACTGCATAATATGGGTAATAATGCACGTTATATTGCTAATAATATAAGTAATGAGTACAATTATTACAGTTCTAGCGATAATAACTGCATTATATGGGTAATAATGCATGTTATATTGAGAATAATATAAGTAATAAGTATAATTATTACAGTTCTGGCGATAATAACTGCATTATATGGGTAATAATGCACGTTATATTGGTAATAGTATAAGTAATAAGTATAATTATTACAGTTCTAGCGATAATACCTCCATTATATGGGTAATAATGCATGTTATATTGATAATAATATAAGTAATAAGTATAATTATTACAGTTCTAGCGATAATGACTGCATAATATGGGTAATAATGCACGTTATATTGCTAATAATATAAGTAATGAGTATAATTATTACAGTTCTAGCGATAATAACTGCATTATATGGGTAATAATGCATGTTATGTTGATGATAATAAAAGTAATACGTATATTTATTATAGTTCTTGCGATAATAACTGCATCATATGGGTAATAATGCATGTTATATTGAGAATAATATATGTAATAAGTATAATTATTACAGTTCTGGCGATAATAACTGCATTATATGGGTAACAATGCACGTTATATTGATAATAGTATAAGTAATAAGTATAATTATTACAGTTCTAGCGATAATAACTGCATTATATGGGTAATAATGCACGTTATATTGCTAATAATATAAGTAATAAGTATAATTATTACAGTTCTAGTGATAATAACTGCATTATATGGGCAATAATGCATGTTATATTGATAATAATATAAGTAATAAGTATAATTATTACAGTTCTAGCGATAATAACTCCATTATATGGGTAATAATGCACGTTATATTGCTAGTAGTATAAGTAATAAGTATAATTATTACAGTTCTAGCGATAATACCTCCATTATATGGGTAATAATGCACGTTATATTGCTAATAATATAAGTAATAAGTATAATTATTACATTTCTAGCGATAATAACTGCATTATATGGGTAATAATGCATGTTATATTGATAATAATATAAGTAATAAGTATAATTATTACAGTTCTAGCGATAATAACTGCATTATATGGGTAATAATGCATGTTATATTGATGACAATGAAAGTAATACGTATATTTATTATAGTTCTAGCGATAATAACTGCATAATATGGGTAATAATGCATGTTATATTGAGAATAATATAAGTAATAAGTATAATTATTACAGTTCTGGCGATAATAACTGCATTATATGGGTAATAATGCACGTTATATTGCTAATAGTATAAGTAATAAGTATAATTATTACAGTTCTAGCGATAATACCTCCATTATATGGGTAATAATGCATGTTATATTGATAATGATATAAGTAATAAGTATAATTATTACAGTTCTAGCGATAATAACTGCATAATATGGGTAATAATGCACGTTATATTGCTAATAATATAAGTAATGAGTACAATTATTACAGTTCTAGCGATAATAACTGCATTATATGCTTAATAATGCATGTTATATTGATAATATCAGGAGTATTAAGTATAATTATTATAGTTCTAGCGTTAATAATAGTAAAATATGGCAAATAGTGCATGTTATATTGATAATATTATAAGTAATAAGTATAATTATTACAGTTCTAGCGATAATAACTGCATTATATGGGTAATAATGCACGTTATATTGCTAACAATATAAGTAATAAGTATAATTAATACAGTTCTAGCGGTAATAACTGCATAATATGGGTAATAATGCACGTTATATTGCTAATAATATAAGTAATGAGTACAATTATTACAGTTCTAGCGATAATAACTGCATTATATGCTTAATAATGCATGTTATATTGATAATATCAGGAGTAATAAGTATAATTATTATAGTTCTAGCGATAATAATAGTAAAATATGGCAAATAGTGCATGTTATATTGATAATAATAAAAGTAATAAGTATATTTATTACAGTTCTATCGATAATAACTGCATAATATGGGTAATATTGCATGTTATATTGATGATAATAAAAGTAATACGTATATTTATTATAGTTCTGGCGATCATAACTGCATAATATGGGTAATAATGCATGTTATATTGATAATATTATAAGTGTGGCGGTTTCACTCCCACGCTCATCGCCACTAGACGGCGCATAGGATCGAGACTTGACTTTCTCGCAAGTACTCCAAGAGCCTTCCTATTCATATATATAGTTCCTGTCCATCCCTTCCTTACATCCCCGCGTCTAAGGCAAGGGCCTGCTAGGATGCCTTACTGATGAGTCCACTAGCAGGTCCCGGACGAAACGTTCTCCCTCTCCTTTACTTTTCCTACCCTCTCTTCCACAGCCAACCAAACCGCCAAAATAAGTAATAAGTATAATTATTACAGTTCTAGCGATAATAACTGCATTATATGGGTAATAATGCACGTTATATTGCTAACAATATCAGTAATAAGTATAATTATTACAGTTCTAGCGATAATAACTGCATTATATGGGTAAAAATGCATGTTATATTGATAATATTGGGAGTAATGAGTATATTTATTATGGTTCTAGAGATAATAACTGCATAATATGGGTAATAATGCATGTTATATTGATAATAATATAAGTAATAAGGACAATTATTACAGTTCTAGCGATAATACCTCCATTATATGGGTAATAATGCATGTTATATTGATGATAATGAAAGTAATACGTATATTTATTATAGTTCTAGCGATAATAACGGCATTATATGGGTAATAAAGCATGTTATATTGATAACATCGGGAGTAATAAGTATAATTATTATAGTTCTAGCGATAATAATAGTAAAATATGGCGAATAGTGCATGATATATTGATAATAGTAAAAGTAGTAAGTGTATTTATTACAGTTCTATCGATAATAACTGCATAATATGTGTAATAATGCATGTTATATTGATAATAATATAAGTAATAAGTATAATTATTACAGTTCTAGCGATAATACCTCCATTATATGGGTAATAATGCATGTTATATTGATGATAATGAAAGTAATACGTATATTTATTATAGTTCTAGCGATAATAACTGCATAATGTGGGTAATAATGCATGTTATGTTGATAATAATATAAGTAATAAGTATAATTATTACAGTTCTAGCGATAATAACTGCATTATATGGGTAATAATGCATGTTATATTGAGAATAATATAAGTAATAAGTATAATTATTACAGTTCTGGCGATAATAACTGCATTATATGGGTAATAATGCACGATATATTGCTAATAGTATAAGTAATAAGTATAATTATTACAGTTCTAGCGATAATACCTCTGTTATATGGGTAATAATGCATGTTACATTGATAATGATATAAGTAATAAGTATAATTATTACAGTTCTAGCGATAATACCTCTATTATATGGGTAATAATGCATGTTACATTGATAATGATGTAAGTAATAAGTATAACTATTACAGTTCTAGCGATAACAACTGCATAATATGGGTAATAATGCACGTTATATTGCTAATAATATAAGTAATGAGTACAATTATTACAGTTCTAGCGATAATAACTGCATTATATGGGAAATAATGCATGTTATATTGATAATAATATAAGTAATAAGTATTATTATTACAGTTCTAGCGATAATAACTGCATTATATGGGTAATAATGCATGTTATATTGATAATAATATAAGTAATAAGTATAATTATTACAGTTCTAGCGATAATACCTCCATTATATGGGTAATAATGCATGTTATATTGATGATAATGAAAGTAATACGTATATTTATTATAGTTCTAGCGATAATAACTGCATAATATGGGTAAAAATGCATGTTATATTGAGAATAATATAAGTAATAAGTATAATTATTACAGTTCTGGCGATAATAACTGCATTATATGGGTAGTAATGCACGTTATATTGCTAATAGTATAAGTAATAAGTATAATTATTACAGTTCTAGCGATAATACCTCCATTATATGGGTAATAATGCATGTTATATTGATAATAATATACGTAATAAGTATAATTATTACAGTTCTGGCGATAATAACTGCATTATATGGGTAATAATGCACGTTATATTGCTAATAATATAAGTAATAAGTATAATTATTACAGTTCTAGCGATAATAACTGCATTATATGGGTAATAATGCATGTTATATTGATAATATCGGGAGTAATAAGTATAATTATTATAGTTCTAGCGATAATAACTACATTATATGGGTAACAATGCACGTTTTATTGCTAATAGTATAAGTAATAAGTATAATTATTACAGTTCTAGCGATAATACCTCTATTATATGGGTAATAATGCATGTTATATTGATGATAATGAAAGTAATACGTATATTTATTATAGTTCTAGCGATAATAACTACATAATATGGGTAATAATGCATGTTATATTGAGAATAATATAAGTAATAAGTATAATTATTACAGTTCTGGCGATAATAACTGCATTATATGGGTAACAATGCACGTTATATTGCTAATAGTATAAGTAATAAGTATAATTATTACAGTTCTAGCGATAATACCTCTATTATATGGGTAATAATGCATGTTATATTGATAATGATATAAGTAATAAGTATAATTATTACAGTTCTAGCGATAATAACTGCATAATATGGGTAATAATGCACGTTATATTGCTAATAATATAAGTAATGAGTACAATTATTACAGTTCTAGCGATAATAACTGCATTATATGCTTAATAATGCATGTTATATTGATAATATCAGGAGTAATAAGTATAATTATTATAGTTCTAGCGATAATAATAGTAAAATATGGCAAATAGTGCATGTTATATTGATAATAATAAAAGTAATAAGTATATTTATTACAGTTCTATCGATAATAACTGCATAATATGGGTAATATTGCATGTTATATTGATGATAATAAAAGTAATACGTATATTTATTATAGTTCTGGCGATCATAACTGCATAATATGGGTAATAATGCATGTTATATTGATAATATTATAAGTAATAAGTATAATTATTACAGTTCTAGCGATAATAACTGCATTATATGGGTAATAATGCACGTTATATTGATGATAATGAAAGTAATACGTATATTTATTACATTTCTAGCGATAATAACTGCATTATATGGGTAATAATGCACGTTATATTGCTAATAATATAAGTAATAAGTATAATTATTACAGTTCTAGCGATAATAACTGCATTATATGGGTAATAATGCATGTTATATTGATAATAATATAAGTAATAAGTATAATTATTACAGTTCTAGCGATAATAACTGCATTATATGGGTAATAATGCATGTTATATTGAGAATAATATAAGTAATAAGTATAATTATTACAGTTCTGGCAATAATAACTGCATTATATGGGTAATAATGCACGTTATATTGCTAATAGTATAAGTAATAAGTATAATTATTACAGTTCTAGCGATAATACCTCCATTATATGGGTAATAATGCATCTTATATTGATAATAATATAAGTAATAAGTATAATTATTACAGTTCTAGCGATAATACCTCCATTATATGGGTAATAATGCACGTTATATTGATGATAATGAAAGTAATACGTATATTTATTACAGTTCTAGCGATAATAACTGCATTATATGGGTAATAATGCACGTTATATTGCTAATAATATAAGTAATAAGTATAATTATTACAGTTCTAGCGATAATACCTCTATTATATGGGTAATAATGCATGTTATATTGATAATAATATAAGTAATACGTATATTTATTACAGTTCTAGCGATAATAACTGCATTATATGGGTAATAATGCACGTTATATTGCTAACAATATAAGTAATAAGTATAGTTATTACAGTTCTAGCGATAATAACTGCATTATATGGGTAAAAATGCACGTTATATTGCTAATAGTATAAGTAATAAGTATAATTATTACAGTTCTAGCGATAATAACTGCATTATATGGGTAATAATGCACGTTATATTGCTAACAATATAAGTAATAAGTATAATTATTACAGTTCTAGCGATAATAACTGCATAATATGGGTAATAATGCACGTTATATTGCTAATAATATAAGTAATGAGTACAATTATTACAGTTCTAGCGATAATAACTGCATTATATGCTTAATAATGCATGTTATATTGATAATATCAGGAGTATTAAGTATAATTATTATAGTTCTAGCGTTAATAATAGTAAAATATGGCAAATAGTGCATGTTATATTGATAATATTATAAGTAATAAGTATAATTATTACAGTTCTAGCGATAATAACTGCATTATATGGGTAATAATGCACGTTATATTGCTAACAATATAAGTAATAAGTATAATTAATACAGTTCTAGCGGTAATAACTGCATAATATGGGTAATAATGCACGTTATATTGCTAATAATATAAGTAATGAGTACAATTATTACAGTTCTAGCGATAATAACTGCATTATATGCTTAATAATGCATGTTATATTGATAATATCAGGAGTAATAAGTATAATTATTATAGTTCTAGCGATAATAATAGTAAAATATGGCAAATAGTGCATGTTATATTGATAATAATAAAAGTAATAAGTATATTTATTACAGTTCTATCGATAATAACTGCATAATATGGGTAATATTGCATGTTATATTGATGATAATAAAAGTAATACGTATATTTATTATAGTTCTGGCGATCATAACTGCATAATATGGGTAATAATGCATGTTATATTGATAATATTATAAGTGTGGCGGTTTCACTCCCACGCTCATCGCCACTAGACGGCGCATAGGATCGAGACTTGACTTTCTCGCAAGTACTCCAAGAGCCTTCCTATTCATATATATAGTTCCTGTCCATCCCTTCCTTACATCCCCGCGTCTAAGGCAAGGGCCTGCTAGGATGCCTTACTGATGAGTCCACTAGCAGGTCCCGGACGAAACGTTCTCCCTCTCCTTTACTTTTCCTACCCTCTCTTCCACAGCCAACCAAACCGCCAAAATAAGTAATAAGTATAATTATTACAGTTCTAGCGATAATAACTGCATTATATGGGTAATAATGCACGTTATATTGCTAACAATATCAGTAATAAGTATAATTATTACAGTTCTAGCGTTAATAACTGCATTATATGGGTAAAAATGCATGTTATATTGATAATATTGGGAGTAATGAGTATATTTATTATGGTTCTAGAGATAATAACTGCATAATATGGGTAATAATGCATGTTATATTGATAATAATATAAGTAATAAGGACAATTATTACAGTTCTAGCGATAATACCTCCATTATATGGGTAATAATGCATGTTATATTGATGATAATGAAAGTAATACGTATATTTATTATAGTTCTAGCGATAATAACGGCATTATATGGGTAATAAAGCATGTTATATTGATAACATCGGGAGTAATAAGTATAATTATTATAGTTCTAGCGATAATAATAGTAAAATATGGCGAATAGTGCATGATATATTGATAATAGTAAAAGTAGTAAGTGTATTTATTACAGTTCTATCGATAATAACTGCATAATATGTGTAATAATGCATGTTATATTGATAATAATATAAGTAATAAGTATAATTATTACAGTTCTAGCGATAATACCTCCATTATATGGGTAATAATGCATGTTATATTGATGATAATGAAAGTAATACGTATATTTATTATAGTTCTAGCGATAATAACTGCATAATGTGGGTAATAATGCATGTTATGTTGATAATAATATAAGTAATAAGTATAATTATTACAGTTCTAGCGATAATAACTGCATTATATGGGTAATAATGCATGTTATATTGAGAATAATATAAGTAATAAGTATAATTATTACAGTTCTGGCGATAATAACTGCATTATATGGGTAATAATGCACGATATATTGCTAATAGTATAAGTAATAAGTATAATTATTACAGTTCTAGCGATAATACCTCTGTTATATGGGTAATAATGCATGTTACATTGATAATGATATAAGTAATAAGTATAATTATTACAGTTCTAGCGATAATACCTCTATTATATGGGTAATAATGCATGTTACATTGATAATGATGTAAGTAATAAGTATAACTATTACAGTTCTAGCGATAACAACTGCATAATATGGGTAATAATGCACGTTATATTGCTAATAATATAAGTAATGAGTACAATTATTACAGTTCTAGCGATAATAACTGCATTATATGGGAAATAATGCATGTTATATTGATAATAATATAAGTAATAAGTATTATTATTACAGTTCTAGCGATAATAACTGCATTATATGGGTAATAATGCATGTTATATTGATAATAATATAAGTAATAAGTATAATTATTACAGTTCTAGCGATAATACCTCCATTATATGGGTAATAATGCATGTTATATTGATGATAATGAAAGTAATACGTATATTTATTATAGTTCTAGCGATAATAACTGCATAATATGGGTAAAAATGCATGTTATATTGAGAATAATATAAGTAATAAGTATAATTATTACAGTTCTGGCGATAATAACTGCATTATATGGGTAGTAATGCACGTTATATTGCTAATAGTATAAGTAATAAGTATAATTATTACAGTTCTAGCGATAATACCTCCATTATATGGGTAATAATGCATGTTATATTGATAATAATATACGTAATAAGTATAATTATTACAGTTCTGGCGATAATAACTGCATTATATGGGTAATAATGCACGTTATATTGCTAATAATATAAGTAATAAGTATAATTATTACAGTTCTAGCGATAATAACTGCATTATATGGGTAATAATGCATGTTATATTGATAATATCGGGAGTAATAAGTATAATTATTATAGTTCTAGCGATAATAACTACATTATATGGGTAACAATGCACGTTTTATTGCTAATAGTATAAGTAATAAGTATAATTATTACAGTTCTAGCGATAATACCTCTATTATATGGGTAATAATGCATGTTATATTGATGATAATGAAAGTAATACGTATATTTATTATAGTTCTAGCGATAATAACTACATAATATGGGTAATAATGCATGTTATATTGAGAATAATATAAGTAATAAGTATAATTATTACAGTTCTGGCGATAATAACTGCATTATATGGGTAACAATGCACGTTATATTGCTAATAGTATAAGTAATAAGTATAATTATTACAGTTCTAGCGATAATACCTCTATTATATGGGTAATAATGCATGTTATATTGATAATGATATAAGTAATAAGTATAATTATTACAGTTCTAGCGATAATAACTGCATAATATGGGTAATAATGCACGTTATATTGCTAATAATATAAGTAATGAGTACAATTATTACAGTTCTAGCGATAATAACTGCATTATATGCTTAATAATGCATGTTATATTGATAATATCAGGAGTAATAAGTATAATTATTATAGTTCTAGCGATAATAATAGTAAAATATGGCAAATAGTGCATGTTATATTGATAATAATAAAAGTAATAAGTATATTTATTACAGTTCTATCGATAATAACTGCATAATATGGGTAATATTGCATGTTATATTGATGATAATAAAAGTAATACGTATATTTATTATAGTTCTGGCGATCATAACTGCATAATATGGGTAATAATGCATGTTATATTGATAATATTATAAGTAATAAGTATAATTATTACAGTTTTAGCGATAATAACTGCATTATATGGGTAATAATGCACGTTATATTGCTAACAATATCAGTAACAAGTATAATTATTACAGTTCTAGCGATAATAACTGCATAATGTGGGTAATAATGCATGTTATATTGAGAATAATATAAGTAATAAGTATAACTATTACAGTTCTGGCGATAATAACTGCATTATATGGGTAACAATGCACGTTATACTGATGATAATGAAAGTAATACGTATATTTATTACAGTTCTAGCGATAATAACTGCATTATATGGGTAATAATGCACGTTATATTGCTAATAATATAAGTAATAAGTATAATTATTACAGTTCTAGCGATAATAACTGCATTATATGGGTAATAATGCACGTTATATTGCTAACAATATCAGTAATAAGTATAATTATTACAGTTCTAGCGATAATAACTGCATTATATGGGTAATAATGCACGTTATATTGCTAACAATATCAGTAATAAGTATAATTATTACAGTTCTAGCGATAATAACTGCATTATATGGGTAAAAATGCATGTTATATTGATAATATTGGGAGTAATGAGTATATTTATTATGGTTCTAGAGATAATAACTGCATAATATGGGTATTAATGCATGTTATATTGATAATAATATAAGTAATAAGGATAATTATTACAGTTCTAGCGATAATACCTCCATTATATGGGTAATAATGTATGTTATATTGATGATAATGAAAGTAATACGTATATTTATTATAGTTCTAGCGATAATAACTGCATTATATGGGTAATAAAGCATGTTATATTGCTAATAGTATAAGTAATAGGTATAATTATTACAGTTCTAGCGATAATACCTCCATTATATGGGTAATAATGCACGTTATATTGCTAACAATATAAGTAATAAGTATAATTATTACAGTTCTAGCGATAATAACTGCATTATATGGGTAATAATGCATGTTATATTGAGAATAATATAAGTAATAAGTACAATTATTACAGTTCTAGCGATAATAACTGCATTATATGGGCAATAATGCACGTTATATTGCTAATAATATAAGTTATAAGTATAATTATTACAGTTCTAGCGATAATAACTGCATTATATGGGTAATAATGCATGTTATATTGATAATATCGGGAGTAATAAGTATAATTATTATAGTTCTAGCGATAATAACTGCATTATATGGGTAACAATGCACGGTCTATTGCTAATAGTATAAGTAATAAGTATAATTATTACAGTTCTAGCGATAATACCTCTATTATATGGGTAATAATGCATGTTACATTGATAATGATATAAGTAATAAGTATAATTATTACAGTTCTAGCGATAATACCTCTATTATATGGGTAATAATGCATGTTACATTGATAATGATATAAGTAATAAGTATAATTATTACAGTTCTAGCGATAACAACTGCATAATATGGGTAATAATGCACGTTATATTGCTAATAATATAAGTAATGAGTACAATTATTACAGTTCTAGCGATAATAACTGCATTATATGGGTAATAATGCATGTTATATTGATAATAATATAAGTAATAAGTGTAATTATTACAGTTCTAGCGATAATAACTGCATTATATGGGTAATAATGCATGTTATATTGATAATAATATAAGTAATAAGTATAATTATTACAGTTCTAGCGATAATACCTCCATTATATGGGTAATAATGCATGTTATATTGATGATAATGAAAGTAATACGTATATTTATTATAGTTCTAGCGATAATAACTGCATAATATGGGTAAAAATGCATGTTATATTGAGAATAATATAAGTAATAAGTATAATTATTACAGTTCTGGCGATAATAACTGCATTATATGGGTAGTAATGCATGTTATATTGCTAATAGTATAAGTAATAAGTATAATTATTACAGTTCTAGCGATAATACCTCCATTATATGGGTAATAATGCATGTTATATTGATAATAATATAAGTAATAAGTATAATTATTACAGTTCTGGCGATAATAACTGCATTATATGGGTAATAATGCACGTTATATTGCTAATAATATAAGTAATAAGTATAATTATTACAGTTCTAGCGATAATAACTGCATTATATGGGTAATAATGCATGTTATATTGATAATATCGGGAGTAATAAGTATAATTATTATAGTTCTAGCGATAATAAGTACATTATATGGGTAACAATGCACGTTTTATTGCTAATAGTATAAGTAATAAGTATAATTATTACAGTTCTAGCGATAATACCTCTATTATATGGGTAATAATGCATGTTATATTGATGATAATGAAAGTAATACGTATATTTATTATAGTTCTAGCGATAATAACTACATAATATGGGTAATAATGCATGTTATATTGAGAATAATATAAGTAATAAGTATAATTATTACAGTTCTGGCGATAATAACTGCATTATATGGGTAATAATGCACGTTATATTGCTAACAATATAAGTAATGAGTACAATTACTACAGTTCTAGCGATAATAACTGCATTATATGGGTAATAATGCATGTTATATTGCTAATAATATAAGTAATAAGCATAATTATTACAGTTCTAGCGATAATAACTGCATTATATGGGTAATAGTGCATGTTATATTGATAATATCGGGAGTAATAAGTATAATTATTATAGTTCTAGCGATAGTAATAGTAAAATATGGCAAATAGTGCATGTTATATTGATAATAATAATAGTAATAAGTATATTTATTACAGTTCTATCGATAATAACTGCATAATATTGGTAATAATGCATGTTATATTGATGATAATAAAAGTAATACGTATACTTATTATAGTTCTAGCGATAATAACTGCATAATATGGGTAATAATGCATGTTATATTGATAATAATATGAGTAATAAGTATAATTATTACAGTTCTAGCGATAATAACTGCATTATATGGGTAATGATGCACGTTATATTGCTAACAATATAAGTAATAAGTATAATTATGACAGTTCTAGCGATTATAACTGCATTATATGGGTAATAATGCACGTTATATTGCTAATAATATAAGTAATGAGTACAATTATTACAGTTCTAGCGATAATAACTGCATAATATGGGTAATAATGCACGTTATATTGCGAATAATATAAGTAATGAGTACAATTATTACAGTTCTATCGATAGTAACTGCATAATATGGGTAATAATGCATGTTATATTGATAATAATGAAAGTAATACGTATATTTATTATAGTTCTTGCGATAATAACTGCATAATATGGGTAATAATGCATGTTATATTGAGAATAATATAAGTAATAAGTATAATTATTACAGTTCTGGCGATAATAACTGCATTATATGGGTAACAATGCACGTTATATTGCTAATAGTGTAAGTAATAAGTATAATTATTACAGCTCTAGCAATAATACCTCCATTATATGGGTAATGATGCATCTTATATTGATAATAATATAAGTAATAAGTATAATTATTACAGTTCTAGCGATAATACCTCTATTATATGGGTAATAATGCATGTTATATTGATAATCATATAAGTAATACGTATATTTATTACAGTTCTAGCGATAATAACTGCATTATATGGGTAATAATGCACGTTATATTGCTAACAATATAAGTAATAAGTATAGTTATTACAGTTCTAGCGATAATAACTGCATTATATGGGTAAAAATGCACGTTATATTGCTAATAGTATAAGTAATAAGTATAATTATTACAGTTCTAGCGATAATAACTGCATTATATGGGTAATAATGCACGTTATATTGCTAACAATATAAGTAATAAGTATAATTATTACAGTTCTAGCGATAATAACTGCATAATATGGGTAATAATGCACGTTATATTGCTAATAATATAAGTAATGAGTACAATTATTACAGTTCTAGCGATAATAACTGCATTATATGCTTAATAATGCATGTTATATTGATAATATCAGGAGTAATAAGTATAATTATTATAGTTCTAGCGATAATAATAGTAAAATATGGCAAATAGTGCATGTTATATTGATAATATTATAAGTAATAAGTATAATTATTACAGTTCTAGCGATAATAACTGCATTATATGGGTAATAATGCACGTTATATTGCTAACAATATAAGTAATAAGTATAATTAATACAGTTCTAGCGATAATAACTGCATAATATGGGTAATAATGCACGTTATATTGCTAATAATATAAGTAATGAGTACAATTATTACAGTTCTAGCGATAATAACTGCATTATATGCTTAATAATGCATGTTATATTGATAATATCAGGAGTAATAAGTATAATTATTATAGTTCTAGCGATAATAATAGTAAAATATGGCAAATAGTGCATGTTATATTGATAATAATAAAAGTAATAAGTATATTTATTACAGTTCTATCGATAATAACTGCATAATATGGGTAATATTGCATGTTATATTGATGATAATAAAAGTAATACGTATGTTTATTATAGTTCTGGCGATCATAACTGCATAATATGGGTAATAATGCATGTTATATTGATAATATTATAAGTAATACGTATAATTATTACAGTTCTAGCGATAATAACTGCATTATATGGGTAATAATGCACGTTATATTGCTAACAATATCAGTAATAAGTATAATTATTACAGTTCTAGCGATAATAACTGCATTATATGGGTAAAAATGCATGTTATATTGATAATATTGGGAGTAATGAGTATATTTATTATGGTTCTAGAGATAATAACTGCATAATATGGGTAATAATGCATGTTATATTGATAATAATATAAGTAATAAGGACAATTATTACAGTTCTAGCGATAATACCTCCATTATATGGGTAATAATGCATGTTATATTGATGATAATGAAAGTAATACGTATATTTATTATAGTTCTAGCGATAATAACGGCATTATATGGGTAATAAAGCATGTTATATTGATAACATCGGGAGTAATAAGTATAATTATTATAGTTCTAGCGATAATAATAGTAAAATATGGCGAATAGTGCATGATATATTGATAATAGTAAAAGTAGTAAGTGTATTTATTACAGTTCTATCGATAATAACTGCATAATATGTGTAATAATGCATGTTATATTGATAATAATATAAGTAATAAGTATAATTATTACAGTTCTGGCGATAATACCTCCATTATATGGGTAATAATGCATGTTATATTGATGATAATGAAAGTAATACGTATATTTATTATAGTTCTAGCGATAATAACTGCATAATGTGGGTAATAATGCATGTTATTTTGATAATAATATAAGTAATAAGTATAATTATTACAGTTCTAGCGATAATAACTGCATTATATGGGTAATAATGCATGTTATATTGAGAATAATATAAGTAATAAGTATAATTATTACAGTTCTGGCGATAATAACTGCATTATATGGGTAATAATGCACGATATATTGCTAATAGTATAAGTAATAAGTATAATTATTACAGTTCTAGCGATAATACCTCTGTTATATGGGTAATAATGCATGTTACATTGATAATGATATAAGTAATAAGTATAATTATTACAGTTCTAGCGATAATACCTCTATTATATGGGTAATAATGCATGTTACATTGATAATGATATAAGTAATAAGTATAATTATTATAGTTCTAGCGATAATAACTGCATAATATGGGTAAAAATGCATGTTATATTGAGAATAATATAAGTAATAAGTATAATTATTACAGTTCTGGCGATAATAACTGCATTATATGGGTAGTAATGCACGTTATATTGCTAATAGTATAAGTAATAAGTATAATTATTACAGTTCTAGCGATAATACCTCCATTATATGGGTAATAATGCATGTTATATTGATAATAATATACGTAATAAGTATAATTATTACAGTTCTGGCGATAATAACTGCATTATATGGGTAATAATGCACGTTATATTGCTAATAATATAAGTAATAAGTATAATTATTACAGTTCTAGCGATAATAACTGCATTATATGGGTAATAATGCATGTTATATTGATAATATCGGGAGTAATAAGTATAATTATTATAGTTCTAGCGATAATAACTACATTATATGGGTAACAATGCACGTTTTATTGCTAATAGTATAAGTAATAAGTATATTTTATTACAGTTCTAGCGATAATACCTCTATTATATGGGTAATAATGCATGTTATATTGATGATAATGAAAGTAATACGTATATTTATTATAGTTCTGGCGATAATAACTACATAATATGGGTAATAATGCATGTTATATTGAGAATAATATAAGTAATAAGTATAATTATTACAGTTCTGGCGATAATAACTGCATTATATGGGTAACAATGCACGTTATATTGCTAATAGTATAAGTAATAAGTATAATTATTACAGTTCTAGCGATAATACCTCTATTATATGGGTAATAATGCATGTTATATTGATAATGATATAAGTAATAAGTATAATTATTACAGTTCTAGCGAGAATAACTGCATAATATGGGTAATAATGCACGTTATATTGCTAATAATATAAGTAATGAGTACAATTATTACAGTTCTAGCGATAATAACTGCATTATATGCTTAATAATGCATGTTATATTGATAATATCAGGAGTAATAAGTATAATTATTATAGTTCTAGCGATAATAATAGTAAAATATGGCAAATAGTGCATGTTATATTGATAATAATAAAAGTAATAAGTATATTTATTACAGTTCTATCGATAATAACTGCATAATATGGGTAATATTGCATGTTATATTGATGATAATAAAAGTAATACGTATATTTATTATAGTTCTGGCGATCATAACTGCATAATATGGGTAATAATGCATGTTATATTGATAATATTATAAGTAATAAGTATAATTATTACAGTTCTAGCGATAATAACTGCATTATATGGGTAATAATGCACGTTATATTGCTAACAATATAAGTAATAAGTATAATTAATACAGTTCTAGCGATAATAACTGCATAATATGGGTAATAATGCACGTTATATTGCTAATAATATAAGTAATGAGTACAATTATTACAGTTCTAGCGATAATAACTGCATTATATGCTTAATAATGCCTGTTATATTGATAATATCAGGAGTAATAAGTATAATTATTATAGTTCTAGCGATAATAATAGTAAAATATGGCAAATAGTGCATGTTATATTGATAATAATAAAAGTAATAAGTATATTTATTACAGTTCTATCGATAATAACTGCATAATATGGGTAATATTGCATGTTATATTGATGATAATAAAAGTAATACGTATATTTATTATAGTTCTGGCGATCATAACTGCATAATATGGGTAATAATGCATGTTATATTGATAATATTATAAGTAATAAGTATAATTATTACAGTTCTAGCGATAATAACTGCATTATATGGGTAATAATGCACGTTATATTGCTAACAATATCAGTAATAAGTATAATTATTACAGTTCTAGCGATAATAACTGCATTATATGGGTAAAAATGCATGTTATATTGATAATATTGGGAGTAATGAGTATATTTATTATGGTTCTAGAGATAATAACTGCATAATATGGGTAATAATGCATGTTATATTGATAATAATATAAGTAATAAGGACAGTTATTACAGTTCTAGCGATAATACCTCCATTATATGGGTAATAATGCATGTTATATTGATGATAATGAAAGTAATACGTATATTTATTACAGTTCTAGCGATAATAACTGCATTATATGGGTAATAATGCACGTTATATTGCTAACAATATAAGTAATAAGTATAATTATTACAGTTCTAGCGATAATAACTGCATAATATGGGTAATAATGCACGTTATATTGCTAATAATATAAGTAATGAGTACAATTATTACAGTTCTAGCGATAATAACTGCATTATATGCTTAATAATGCATGTTATATTGATAATATCAGGAGTAATAAGTATAATTATTATAGTTCTAGCGATAATAATAGTAAAATATGGCAAATAGTGCATGTTATATTGATAATAATAAAAGTAATAAGTATATTTATTACAGTTCTATCGATAATAACTGCATAATATGGGTAATATTGCATGTTATATTGATGATAATAAAAGTAATACGTATATTTATTATAGTTCTGGCGATCATAACTGCATAATATGGGTAATAATGCATGTTATATTGATAATATTATAAGTAATAAGTATAATTATTACAGTTCTAGCGATAATAACTGCATTATATGGGTAATAATGCATGTTATATTGAGAATAATATAAGTAATAAGTATAATTATTACAGTTCTGGCGATAATAACTGCATTATATGGGTAATAATGCACGATATATTGCTAATAGTATAAGTAATAAGTATAATTATTACAGTTCTAGCGATAATACCTCTGTTATATGGGTAATAATGCATGTTACATTGATAATGATATAAGTAATAAGTATAATTATTACAGTTCTAGCGATAATACCTCTATTATATGGGTAATAATGCATGTTACATTGATAATGATATAAGTAATAAGTATAATTATTACAGTTCTAGCGATAACAACTGCATAATATGGGTAATAATGCACGTTATATTGCTAATAATATAAGTAATGAGTACAATTATTACAGTTCTAGCGATAATAACTGCATTATATGGGTAATAATGCATGTTATATTGATAATAATATAAGTAATAAGTATAATTATTACAGTTCTAGCGATAATAACTGCATTATATGGGTAATAATGCATGTTATATTGATAATAATATAAGTAATAAGTATAATTATTACAGTTCTAGCGATAATACCTCCATTATATGGGTAATAATGCATGTTATATTGATGATAATGAAAGTAATACGTATATTTATTATAGTTCTAGCGATAATAACTGCATAATATGGGCAAAAATGCATGTTATATTGAGAATAATATAAGTAATAAGTATAATTATTACAGTTCTGGCGATAATAACTGCATTATATGGGTAGTAATGCACGTTATATTGCTAATAGTATAAGTAATAAGTATAATTATTACAGTTCTAGCGATAATACCACCATTATATGGGTAATAATGCATGTTATATTGATAATAATATACGTAATAAGTATAATTATTACAGTTCTGGCGATAATAACTGCATTATATGGGTAATAATGCACGTTATATTGCTAATAATATAAGTAATAAGTATAATTATTACAGTTCTAGCGATAATAACTGCATTATATGGGTAATAATGCATGTTATATTGATAATATCGGGAGTAATAAGTATAATTATTATAGTTCTAGCGATAATAACTACATTATATGGGTAACAATGCACGTTTTATTGCTAATAGTATAAGTAATAAGTATAATTATTACAGTTCTAGCGATAATACCTCTATTATATGGGTAATAATGCATGTTATATTGATGATAATGAAAGTAATACGTATATTTATTATAGTTCTAGCGATAATAACTACATAATATGGGTAATAATGCATGTTATATTGAGAATAATATAAGTAATAAGTACAATTATTACAGTTCTGGCGATAATAACTGCATTATATGGGTAACAATGCACGTTATATTGCTAATAGTATAAGTAATAATTATAATTATTACAGTTCTAGCGATAATACCTCTATTATATGGGTAATAATGCATGTTATATTGATAATGATATAAGTAATAAGTATAATTATTACAGTTCTAGCGATAATAACTGCATAATATGGGTAATAATGCACGTTATATTGCTAATAATATAAGTAATGAGTACAATTATTACAGTTCTAGCGATAATAACTGCATTATATGCTTAATAATGCATGTTATATTGATAATATCAGGAGTAATAAGTATAATTATTATAGTTCTAGCGATAATAATAGTAAAATATGGCAAATAGTGCATGTTATATTGATAATAATAAAAGTAATAAGTATATTTATTACAGTTCTATCGATAATAACTGCATAATATGGGTAATATTGCATGTTATATTGATGATAATAAAAGTAATACGTATATTTATTATAGTTCTGGCGATCATAACTGCATAATATGGGTAATAATGCATGTTATATTGATAATATTATAAGTAATAAGTATAATTATTACAGTTTTAGCGATAATAACTGCATTATATGGGTAATAATGCACGTTATATTGCTAACAATATCAGTAATAAGTATAATTATTACAGTTCTAGCGATAATAACTGCATAATGTGGGTAATAATGCATGTTATATTGAGAATAATATAAGTAATAAGTATAACTATTACAGTTCTGGCGATAATAACTGCATTATATGGGTAATAATGCACGTTATATTGATGATAATGAAAGTAATACGTATATTTATTACAGTTCTAGCGATAATAACTGCATTATATGGGTAATAATGCACGTTATATTGCTAATAATATAAGTAATAAGTATAATTATTACAGTTCTAGCGATAATAACTGCATTATATGGGTAATAATGCACGTTATATTGCTAACAATATCAGTAATAAGTATAATTATTACAGTTCTAGCGATAATAACTGCATTATATGGGTAATAATGCATGTTATATTGAGAATAATATAAGTAATAAGTATAATTATTACAGTTCTGGCGATAATAACTGCATTATATGGGTAACAATGCACGTTATATTGCTAATAGTATAAGTAATAAGTATAATTATTACAGTTCTAGCGATAATACCTCTGTTATATGGGTAATAATGCATGTTACATTGATAATGATATAAGTAATAAGTATAATTATTACAGTTCTAGCGATAATACCTCTATTATATGGGTAATAATGCATGTTACATTGATAATGATATAAGTAATAAGTATAATTATTACAGTTCTAGCGATAACAACTGCATAATATGGGTAATAATGCACGTTATATTGCTAATAATATAAGTAATGAGTACAATTATTACAGTTCTAGCGATAATAACTGCATTATATGGGTAATAATGCATGTTATATTGATAATAATATAAGTAATAAGTATAATTATTACAGTTCTAGCGATAATAACTGCATTATATGGGTTATAATGCATGTTATATTGATAATAATATAAGTAATAAGTATAATTATTACAGTTCTAGCGATAATACCTCCATTATATGGGTAATAATGCATGTTATATTGATGATAATGAAAGTAATACGTATATTTATTATAGTTCTAGCGATAATAACTGCATAATATGGGTAAAAATGCATGTTATATTGAGAATAATATAAGTAATAAGTATAATTATTACAGTTCTGGCGATAATAACTGCATTATATGGGTAGTAATGCACGTTATATTGCTAATAGTATAAGTAATAAGTATAATTATTACAGTTCTAGCGATAATACCTCCATTATATGGGTAATAATGCATGTTATATTGATAATAATATACGTAATAAGTATAATTATTACAGTTCTGGCGATAATAACTGCATTATATGGGTAATAATGCACGTTATATTGCTAATAATATAAGTAATAAGTATAATTATTACAGTTCTAGCGATAATACCTCCATTATATGGGTAATAATGCATGTTATATTGATAATAATATACGTAATAAGTATAATTATTACAGTTCTGGCGATAATAACTGCATTATATGGGTAATAATGCACGTTATATTGCTAATAATATAAGTAATAAGTATAATTATTACAGTTCTAGCGATAATAACTGCATTATATGGGTAATAATGCATGTTATATTGATAATATCGGGAGTAATAAGTATAATTATTATAGTTCTAGCGATAATAACTACATTATATGGGTAACAATGCACGTTTTATTGCTAATAGTATAAGTAATAAGTATAATTATTACAGTTCTAGCGATAATACCTCTATTATATGGGTAATAATGCATGTTATATTGATGATAATGAAAGTAATACGTATATTTATTATAGTTCTAGCGATAATAACTACATAATATGGGTAATAATGCATGTTAGATTGAGAATAATATAAGTAATAAGTATAATTATTACAGTTCTGGCGATAATAACTGCATTATATGGGTAACAATGCACGTTATATTGCTAATAGTATAAGTAATAAGTATAATTATTACAGTTCTAGCGATAATGACTGCATTATATGCTTAATAATGCATGTTATATTGATAATATCAGGAGTAATAAGTATAATTATTATAGTTCTAGCGATAATAATAGTAAAATATGGCAAATAGTGCATGTTATATTGATAATAATAAAAGTAATAAGTATATTTATTACAGTTCTATCGATAATAACTGCATAATATGGGTAATATTGCATGTTATATTGATGATAATAAAAGTAATACGTATATTTATTATAGTTCTGGCGATCATAACTGCATAATATGGGTAATAATGCATGTTATATTGATAATATTCTAAGTAATAAGTATAATTATTACAGTTTTAGCGATAATAACTGCATTATATGGGTAATAATGCACGTTATATTGCTAACAATATCAGTAATAAGTATAATTATTACAGTTCTAGCGATAATAACTGCATAATGTGGGTAATAATGCATGTTATATTGAGAATAATATAAGTAATAAGTATAACTATTACAGTTCTGGCGATAATAACTGCATTATATGGGTATTAATGCACGTTATATTGATGATAATGAAAGTAATACGTATATTTATTACAGTTCTAGCGATAATAACTGCATTATATGGGTAATAATGCACGTTATATTGCTAATAATATAAGTAATAAGTATAATTATTACAGTTCTAGCGAAAATAACTGCATTATATGGGTAATAATGCATGTTATATTGATAATAATATAAGTAATAAGTATAATTATTACAGTTCTAGCGATAATAACTGCATTATATAGGTAATAATGCATGTTATATTGATAATATCGGGAGTAATAAGTATAATTATTACAGTTCTAGCGATAATAATAGTAAAATATGGCAAAAAGTGCATGTTATATTGATAATAATAAAAGTAATAAGTATATTTATTACAGTTCTATCGATAATAACTGCATAATATGGGTAATATTGCATGTTATATTGATGATAATAAAAGTAATACGTATATTTATTATAGTTCTGGCGATCATAACTGCATAATATGGGTAATAATGCATGTTATATTGATAATATTATAAGTAATAAGTATAATTATTACAGTTCTAGCGATAATAACTGCATTATATGGGTAATAATGCACGTTATATTGCTAACAATATAAGTAATAAGTATAGTTATTACAGTTCTAGCGATAATAACTGCATTATATGGGTAAAAATGCACGTTATATTGCTAATAGTATAAGTAATAAGTATAATTATTACAGTTCTAGCGATAATAACTGCATTATATGGGTAATAATGCACGTTATATTGCTAACAATATAAGTAATAAGTATAATTATTACAGTTCTAGCGATAATAACTGCATAATATGGGTAATAATGCACGTTATATTGCTAATAATATAAGTAATGAGTACAATTATTACAGTTCTAGCGATAATAACTGCATTATATGCTTAATAATGCATGTTATATTGATAATATCAGGAGTAATAAGTATAATTATTATAGTTCTAGCGATAATAATAGTAAAATATGGCAAATAGTGCATGTTATATTGATAATAATAAAAGTAATAAGTATATTTATTACAGTTCTATCGATAATAACTGCATAATATGGGTAATATTGCATGTTATATTGATGATAATAAAAGTAATACGTATATTTATTATAGTTCTGGCGATCATAACTGCATAATATGGGTAATAATGCATGTTATATTGATAATATTATAAGTAATAAGTATAATTATTACAGTTCTAGCGATAATAACTGCATTATATGGGTAATAATGCACGTTATATTGCTAACAATATCAGTAATAAGTATAATTATTACAGTTCTAGCGATAATAACTGCATTATATGGGTAAAAATGCATGTTATATTGATAATATTGGGAGTAATGAGTATATTTATTATGGTTCTAGAGATAATAACTGCATAATATGGGTAACAATGCACGTTATATTGCTAATAGTATAAGTAATAAGTATAATTATTACAGTTCTAGCGATAATACCTCTATTATATGGGTAATAATGCATGTTATATTGATAATGATATAAGTAATAAGTATAATTATTACAGTTCTAGCGATAATAACTGCATAATATGGGTAATAATGCACGTTATATTGCTAATAATATAAGTAATGAGTACAATTATTACAGTTCTAGCGATAATAACTGCATTATATGCTTAATAATGCATGTTATATTGATAATATCAGGAGTAATAAGTATAATTATTATAGTTCTAGCGATAATAATAGTAAAATATGGCAAAAAGTGCATGTTATATTGATAATAATAAAAGTAATAAGTATATTTATTACAGTTCTATCGATAATAACTGCATAATATGGGTAATATTGCATGTTATATTGATGATAATAAAAGTAATACGTATATTTATTATAGTTCTGGCGATCATAACTGCATAATATGGGTAATAATGCATGTTATATTGATAATATCATAAGTAATAAGTATAATTATTACAGTTTTAGCGATAATAACTGCATTATATGGGTAATAATGCACGTTATATTGCTAACAATATCAGTAATAAGTATAATTATTACAGTTCTAGCGATAATAACTGCATAATGTGGGTAATAATGCATGTTATATTGAGAATAATATAAGTAATAAGTATAACTATTACAGTTCTGGCGATAATAACTGCATTATATGGGTAATAATGCACGTTATATTGATGATAATGAAAGTAATACGTATATTTATTACAGTTCTAGCGATAATAACTGCATTATATGGGTAATAATGCACGTTATATTGCTAATAATATAAGTAATAAGTATAATTATTACAGTTCTAGCGATAATAACTGCATTATATGGGTAATAATGCATGTTATATTGATAATAATATAAGTAATAAGTATAATTATTACAGTTCTAGCGATAATAACTGCATAATGTTGGTTATAATGCATGTTATATTGCTAATAATATAAGTAATGAGTACAATTATTACAGTTCTAGCGATAATAACTGCATTATATGGGTAATAATGCATGTTATATTGATAATAATATAAGTAATAAGTATAATTATTACAGTTCTAGCGATAATAACTGCATTATATGGGTAATAATGCATGTTATATTGATAATAATATAAGTAATAAGTATAATTATTACAGCTCTAGCGATAATACCTCCATTATATGGGTAATAATGCATGTTATATTGATGATAATGAAAGTAATACGTATATTTATTATAGTTCTAGCGATAATAACTGCATAATATGGGTAAAAATGCATGTTATATTGAGAATAATATAAGTAATAAGTATAATTATTACAGTTCTGGCGATAATAACTGCATTATATGGGTAGTAATGCACGTTATATTGCTAATAGTATAAGTAATAAGTATAATTATTACAGTTCTAGCGATAATACCTCCATTATATGGGTAATAATGCATGTTATATTGATAATAATATACGTAATAAGTATAATTATTACAGTTCTGGCGATAATAACTGCATTATATGGGTAATAATGCACGTTATATTGCTAATAATATAAGTAATAAGTATAATTATTACAGTTCTAGCGATAATAACTGCATTATATGGGTAATAATGCATGTTATATTGATAATATCGGGAGTAATAAGTATAATTTTTATAGTTCTAGCGATAATAACTACATTATATGGGTAACAATGCACGTTTTATTGCTAATAGTATAAGTAATAAGTATAATTATTACAGTTCTAGCGATAATACCTCTTTTATATGGGTAATAATGCATGTTATATTGATGATAATGAAAGTAATACGTATATTTATTATAGTTCTAGCGATAATAACTACATAATATGGGTAATAATGCATGTTATATTGAGAATAATATAAGTAATAAGTATAATTATTACAGTTCTGGCGATAATAACTGCATTATATGGGTAACAATGCACGTTATATTGCTAATAGTATAAGTAATAAGTATAATTATTACAGTTCTAGCGATAATACCTCTATTATATGGGTAATAATGCATGTTATATTGATAATGATATAAGTAATAAGTATAATTATTACAGTTCTAGCGATAATAACTGCATTATATGGGTAATAATGCATGTTATATTGATAATATCGGGAGTAATAAGTATAATTATTATAGTTCTAGCGATAATAACTGCATTATATGGGTAACAATGCACGTTGTATTGCTAATAGTATAAGTAATAAGTATAATTATTACAGTTGTAGCGATAATAACTGCATTATATGAGTAATAATGCATGTTATATTGATAATATCGGGAGTAATAAGTATAATTTTTATAGTTCTAGCGATAATAACTACATTATATGGGTAACAATGCACGTTTTATTGCTAATAGTATAAGTAATAAGTATAATTATTACAGTTCTAGCGATAATACCTCTATTATATGGGTAATAATGCATGTTATATTGATGATAATGAAAGTAATACGTATATTTATTATAGTTCTAGCGATAATAACTGCATAATATGGGTAATAATGCATGTTATATTGATAATAATATAAGTAATAAGTATAATTATTACAGTTCTAGCGGTAATACCTCCATTATATGGGTAATAATGCATGTTATATTGATGATAATGAAAGTAATACGTATATTTATTATAGTTCTAGCGATAATAACTGCATTATATGGGTAATAAGGCATGTTATATTGATAACATCGGGAGTAATAAGTATAATTATTATAGTTCTAGCGATAATAATAGTAAAATATGGCTAATAGTGCATGATATATTGATAATAGTAAAAGTAGTAAGTGTATTTATTACAGTTCTATCGATAATAACTGCATAATATGGGTAATAATGCATGTTATATTGATAATAATATAAGTAATAAGTATAATTATTACAGTTCTAGCGATAATACCTCCATTATATGTGTAACAATGCATGTTATATTGATGATAATGAAAGTAATACGTATATTTATTATAGTTCTAGCGATAATAACTGCAGTATATGGGTAATAAGGCATGTTATATTGATAACATCGGGAGTAATAAGTATAATTATTATAGTTCTAGCGATAATAATAGTAAAATATGGCTAATAGTGCATGATATATTGATAATAGTAAAAGTAGTAAGTGTATTTATTACAGTTCTATCGATAATAACTGCATAATATGGGTAATAATGCATGTTATATTGATAATAATATAAGTAATAAGTATAATTATTACAGTTCTAGCGATAATACCTCCATTATATGGGTAATAATGCATGTTATGTTGATAATAATATAAGTAATAAGTATAATTATTACAGTTCTAGCGATAATAACTGCATTATATGTGAAATAATGCATGTTATATTGAGAATAATATAAGTAATATGTATAATTATTACAGTTCTGGCGATAATAACTGCATTATATGGGTAATAATGCACGTTATATTGCTAATAGTATAAGTAATAAGTATAATTATTACAGTTCTAGCGATAATAACTGCATTATATGGGTAATAATGCACGTTATATTGCTAATAATATAAGTAATAAGTATAATTATTACAGTTCTATCGATAATAACTGCATAATATGGGTAATAATGCATGTTATATTGATGATAATAAAAGTAATACGTATATTTATTATAGTTCTAGCGATAATAACTGCATAATATGGGTAATAATGCATGTTATATTGATAATAATATGAGTAATAAGTATAATTCTTACAGTTCTAGCGATAATAACTGCATAATATGGGTAATAATGCATGTTATATTGAGAATAATATAAGTAATAAGTATAATTATTACAGTTCTGGCGATAATAACTGCATTATATGGGTAACAATGCACGTTATATTGCTAATAGTGTAAGTAATAAGTATAATTATTACAGTTCTAGTAATAATACCTCCATTATATGGGTAATAATGCATGTTATGTTGATAATAATATAAGTAATAAGTATAATTATTACAGTTCTAGCGATAATACCTCCATTATATGGGTAATAATGCATGTTATATTGATGATAATGAAAGTAATACGTATATTTATTATAGTTCTAGCGATAATAACTGCATTATATGGGTAATAAGGCATGTTATATTGATAACATCGGGAGTAATAAGTATAATTATTATAGTTCTAGCGATAATAATAGTAAAATATGGCTAATAGTGCATGATATATTGATAATAGTAAAAGCAGTAAGTGTATTTATTACAGTTCTATCGATAATAACTGCATAATATGGGTAATAATGCATGTTATATTGATAATAATATAAGTAATAAGTATAATTATTACAGTTCTAGCGATAATACCTCCATTATATGGGTAATAATGCATGTTATATTGATGATAATGAAAGTAATACGTATATTTATTATAGTTCTAGCGATAATAACTGCATTATATGGGTAATAATGCATGTTATATTGATAATATCGGGAGTAATAAGTATAATTATTATAGTTCTAGCGATAATAACTGCATTATATGGGTAACAATGCACGTTGTATTGCTAATAGTATAAGTAATAAGTATAATTATTACAGTTCTAGCGATAATACCTCTATTATATGGGTAATAATGCATGTTATATTGATGATAATGAAAGTAATACGTATATTTATTATAGTTCTAGCGATAAAGACTGCATAATATGGGTAATAATGCATGTTATATTGATAATAATATAAGTAATAAGTATAATTATTACAGTTCTAGCGATAATAACTGCATAATATGGGTAAAAATGCATGTTATATTGATAATATTGGGAGTAATGAGTATATTTATTATGGTTCTAGAGATAATAACTGCATTATATGGGTAACAATGCACGTTATATTGCTAATAGTGTAAGTAATAAGTATAATTATTACAGTTCTAGTAATAATACCTCCATTAGATGGGTAATAATGCATGTTATGTTGATAATAATATAAGTAATAACTATAATTATTACAGTTCTAGCGATAATAACTGCATTATATGGGTAATAATGCATGTTATATTGCGAAAAATATAAGTAATAAGTATAATTGTTACAGTTGTAGCGATAATAACTGCATTATATGGGTAATAATGCACGTTATATTGCTAACAATATAAGTAATAAGTATAATTATTACAGTTCTAGCGATAATAACTGCATAATATGGGTAAAAATGCATGTTATATCGATAATATTGGGAGTAATGAGTATATTTATTATGGTTCTAGAGATAATAACTGCATAATATGGGTAATAATGCATGTTATATTGATAATAATATAAGTAATAAGTATAATTATTACAGTTCTAGCGATAATACCTCCATTATATGGGTAATAATGCATGTTATATTGATGATAATGAAAGTAATACGTATATTTATTATAGTTCTAGCGATAATAACTGCATTATATGGGTAATAAGGCATGTTATATTGATAACATCGGGAGTAATAAGTATAATTATTATAGTTCTAGCGATAATAACTGCATTATATGGGTAACAATGCACGTTTTATTGCTAATAGTATAAGTAATAAGTATAATTATTACAGTTCTAGCGATAATACCTCTATTATATGGGTAATAATGCATGTTATATTGATGATAATGGAAGTAATACGTATATTTATTATAGTGCTAGCGATAATAACTGCATAATGTGGGTAATAATGCATGTTATATTGAGAATAATATAAGTAATAAGTATAATTATTACAGTTCTGGCGATAATAACTGCATTATATGGGTAATAATGCACGCTATATTGCTAATAGTATAAGTAATAAGTATAATTATTACAGTTCTTGCGATAATACCTCCATTATATGGGTAATAATGCATGTTATATTGATAATAATATAAGAAATAAGTATAATTATTACAGTTCTAGCGATAATAACTGCATTATATGGGTAAAAATGCACGTTATATTGCTAATAGTATAAGTAATAAGTATAATTATTACAGTTCTTGCGATAATACCTCCATTATATGGGTAATAATGCATGTTATATTGATAATAATATAAGTAATAAGTATAATTATTACAGTTCTAGCGATAATAACTGCATTATATGGGTAAAAATGCACGTTATATTGCTAATGGTATAAGTAATAAGTATAATTATTACAGTTCTAGCGATAATACCTCTATTATATGGGTAATAATGCATGTTATATTGATAATGATATAAGCAATAAGTATAATTATTACAGTTCTAGCGATAACAACTGCATAATATGGGTAATAATGCACGTTATATTGCTAATAATATAAGTAATAAGTATAATTATTACAGTTCTAGCGATAATACCTCCATTATATGGGTAATAATGCATGTTATATTGAGAATAATATAAGTAATAAGTATAATTATTACAGTTCTGGCGATAATAACTGCATTATATGGGTAATAATGCACGTTATATTGCTAATAGTATAAGTAATAAGTATAATTATTACAGTTCTAGCGATAATAACTGCATTATATGGGTAACAATGCACGTTTTATTGCTAATAGTATAAGTAATAAGTATAATTATTACAGTTCTAGCGATAATACCTCTATTATATGGGTAATAATGCATGTTATATTGATGATAATGAAAGTAATACGTATATTTATTATAGTGCTAGCGATAATAACTGCATAATGTGGGTAATAATGCATGTTATATTGATAATAATATAAGTAATAAGTATAATTATTACAGTTCTAGCGATAATACCTCCATTATATGGGTAATAATGCATGTTATATTGATGATAATGAAAGTAATACGTATATTTATTATAGTTCTAGCGATAATAACTGCATTATATGGGTAATAAGGCATGTTATATTGATAACATCGGGAGTAATAAGTATAATTATTATAGTTCTAGCGATAATAACTGCATTATATGGGTAACAATGCACGTTTTATTGCTAATAGTATAAGTAATAAGTATAATTATTACAGTTCTAGCGATAATACCTCTATTATATGGGTAATAATGCATGTTATATTGATGATAATGGAAGTAATACGTATATTTATTATAGTGCTAGCGATAATAACTGCATAATGTGGGTAATAATGCATGTTATATTGAGAATAATATAAGTAATAAGTATAATTATTACAGTTCTGGCGATAATAACTGCATTATATGGGTAATAATGCACGCTATATTGCTAATAGTATAAGTAATAAGTATAATTATTACAGTTCTTGCGATAATACCTCCATTATATGGGTAATAATGCATGTTATATTGATAATAATATAAGAAATAAGTATAATTATTACAGTTCTAGCGATAATAACTGCATTTATATGGGTAAAAATGCACGTTATATTGCTAATAGTATAAGTAATAAGTATAATTATTACAGTTCTTGCGATAATACCTCCATTATATGGGTAATAATGCATGTTATATTGATAATAATATCAGTAATAAGTATAATTATTACAGTTCTAGCGATAATAACTGCATTATATGGGTAAAAATGCACGTTATATTGCTAATGGTATAAGTAATAAGTATAATTATTACAGTTCTAGCGATAATACCTCTATTATATGGGTAATAATGGCATGTTATATTGATAATGATATAAGCAATAAGTATAATTATTACAGTTCTAGCGATAACAACTGCATAATATGGGTAATAATGCACGTTATATTGCTAATAATATAAGTAATAAGTATAATTATTACAGTTCTAGCGATAATACCTCCATTATATGGGTAATAATGCATGTTATATTGAGAATAATATAAGTAATAAGTATAATTATTACAGTTCTGGCGATAATAACTGCATTATATGGGTAATAATGCACGTTATATTGCTAATAGTATAAGTAATAAGTATAATTATTACAGTTCTAGCGATAATAACTGCATTATATGGGTAACAATGCACGTTTTATTGCTAATAGTATAAGTAATAAGTATAATTATTACAGTTCTAGCGATAATACCTCTATTATATGGGTAATAATGCATGTTATATTGATGATAATGAAAGTAATACGTATATTTATTATAGTGCTAGCGATAATAACTGCATAATGTGGGTAATAATGCATGTTATATTGAGAATAATATAAGTAATAAGTATAATTATTACAGTTCTGGCGATAATAACTGCATTATGTGGGTAATAATGCACGCTATATTGCTATAGTATAAGTAATAAGTATAATTATTACAGTTCTTGCGATAATACCTCCATTATATGGGTAATAATGCATGTTATATTGATAATAATATAAGAAATAAGTATAATTATTACAGTTCTAGCGATAATAACTGCATTATATGGGTAAAAATGCACGTTATATTGCTAATAGTATAAGTAATAAGTATAATTATTACAGTTCTTGCGATAATACCTCCATTATATGGGTAATAATGCATGTTATATTGATAATAATATAAGTAATAAGTATAATTATTACAGTTCTAGCGATAATAACTGCATTATATGGGTAAAAATGCACGTTATATTGCTAATGGTATAAGTAATAAGTATAATTATTACAGTTCTAGCGATAATACCTCTATTATATGGGTAATAATGCATGTTATATTGATAATGATATAAGCAATAAGTATAATTATTACAGTTCTAGCGATAACAACTGCATAATATGGGTAATAATGCACGTTATATTGCTAATAATATAAGTAATAAGTATAATTATTACAGTTCTAGCGATAATACCTCCATTATATGGGTAATAATGCATGTTATATTGAGAATAATATAAGTAATAAGTATAATTATTACAGTTCTGGCGATAATAACTGCATTATATGGGTAATAATGCACGTTATATTGCTAATAGTATAAGTAATAAGTATAATTATTACAGTTCTAGCGATAATAACTGCATTATATGGGTAATAATGCACGTTATATTGCTAATAATATAAGTAATAAGTATAATTATTACAGTTCTAGCGATAATAACTGCATTATATGGGTAATAATGCATGTTATATTGATAATATCGGGAGTAATAAGTATAATTATTATAGTTCTAGCGATAATAACTGCATTATATGGGTAACAATGCACGTTTTATTGCTAATAGTATAAGTAATAAGTATAATGATTACAGTTCTAGCGATAATACCTCTATTATATGGGTAATAATGCATGTTATATTGATGATAATGAAAGTAGTACGTATATTTATTATAATTCTAGCGATAATAACTGCATAATATGGGTAATAATGCACGTTATATTGCTAATAATATAAGTAATGAGTACAATTATTACAGTTCTAGCGATAATAACTGCATTATATGGGTAATAATGCATGTTATATTGATAATAATATAAGTAATAAGTATAATTATTACAGTTCTAGCGATAATAACTGCATTATATGGGTAATAATGCATGTTATATTGATGATAATAAAAGTAATACGTATATTTATTATAGTTCTAGCGATAACAACTGCATAATATGGGTAATAATGCACGTTATATTGCTAATAATATAAGTAATGAGTACAATTATTACAGTTCTAGCGATAATAACTGCATTATATGGGTAATAATGCATGTTATATTGATAATAATATAAGTAATAAGTATAATTATTACAGTTCTAGCGATAATAACTGCATTATATGGGTAATAATGCATGTTATATTGATAATAATATAAGTAATAAGTATAATTATTACAGCTCTAGCGATAATACCTCCATTATATGGGTAATAATGCATGTTATATTGATGATAATGAAAGTAATACGTATATTTATTATAGTTCTAGCGATAATAACTGCATAATGTGGGTAATAATGCATGTTATGTTGATAATAATATAAGTAATAAGTATAATTATTACAGTTCTAGCGATAATACCTCCATTATATGGGTAATAATGCATGTTATAGTGATGATAATGAAAGTAATACGTATATTTATTATAGTTCTAGCGATAATAACTGCATAATGTGGGTAATAATGCATGTTATGTTGATAATAATATAAGTAATAAGTATAATTATTACAGTTCTAGCGATAATAACTGCATTATATGGGTAATAATGCATGTTATATTGAGAATAATATAAGTAATAAGTATAATTATTACAGTTCTGGCGATAATAACTGCATTATATGGGTAATAATGCACGATATATTGCTAATAGTATAAGTAATAAGTATAATTACTACAGTTCTAGCGATAATACCTCTGTTATATGGGTAATAATGCATGTTACATTGATAATGATATAAGTAATAAGTATAATTATTACAGTTCTAGCGATAATACCTCTATTATATGGTAATAATGCATGTTACATTGATAATGATATAAGTAATAAGTATAATTATTACAGTTCTAGCGATAACAACTGCATAATATGGGTAATAATGCACGTTATATTGCTAATAATATAAGTAATGAGTACAATTATTACAGTTCTAGCGATAATAACTGCATTATATGGGTAATAATGCATGTTATATTGATAATAATATAAGTAATAAGTATAATTATTACAGTTCTAGCGATAATAACTGCATTATATGGGTAATAATGCATGTTATATTGAGAATAATATAAGTAATAAGTATAATTATTACAGTTCTGGCGATAATAACTGCATTATATGGGTAGTAATGCACGTTATATTGCTAATAGTATAAGTAATAAGTATAATTATTACAGTTCTAGCGATAATACCTCCATTATATGGGTAATAATGCATGTTATATTGATAATAATATACGTAATAAGTATAATTATTACAGTTCTGGCGATAATAACTGCATTATATGGGTAATAATGCACGTTATATTGCTAATAATATAAGTAATAAGTATAATTATTACAGTTCTAGCGATAATAACTGCATTATATGGGTAATAATGCATGTTATATTGATAATATCGGGAGTAATAAGTATAATTATTATAGTTCTAGCGATAATAATAGTAAAATATGGCAAATAGTGCATGTTATATTGATAATAATAAAAGTAATAAGTATATTTATTACAGTTCTATCGATAATAACTGCATAATATGGGTAATAATGCATGTTATATTGATGATAATAAAAGTAATACGTATATTTATTATAGTTCTAGCGATAACAACTGCATAATATGGGTAATAATGCACGTTATATTGCTAATAATATAAGTAATGAGTACAATTATTACAGTTCTAGCGATAATAACTGCATTATATGGGTAATAATGCATGTTATATTGAGAATAATATAAGTAATAAGTATAATTATTACAGTTCTGGCGATAATAACTGCATTATATGGGTAACAATGCACGTTATATTGCTAATAGTGTAAGTAATAAGTATAATTATTACAGTTCTAGTAATAATACCTCCATTATATGGGTAATAATGCATGTTATGTTGATAATAATATAAGTAATAAGTATAATTATTACAGTTCTAGCGATAATAACTGCATTATATGGGTAATAATGCATGTTATATTGCGAAAAATATAAGTAATAAGTATAATTATTACAGTTCTGGCGATAATAACTGCATTATATGGGTAATAATGCACGTTATATTGCTAATAGTATAAGTAATAAGTATAATTATTACAGTTGTAGCGATAATAACTGCATTATATGAGTAATAATGCACGTTATATTGCTAACAATATAAGTAATAAGTATAATTATTACAGTTCTAGCGATAATAACTGCATAATATGGGTAAAAATGCATGTTATATTGATAATATTGGGAGTAATGAGTATATTTATTATGGTTCTAGAGATAATAACTGCATAATATGGGTAATAATGCATGTTATATTGATAATAATATAAGTAATAAGTATAATTATTACAGTTCTAGCGATAATACCTCCATTATATGGGTAATAATGCATGTTATATTGATGATAATGAAAGTAATACGTATATTTATTATAGTTCTAGCGATAATAACTGCATTATATGGGTAATAAGGCATGTTATATTGATAACATCGGGAGTAATAAGTATAATTATTATAGTTCTAGCGATAATAATAGTAAAATATGGCTAATAGTGCATGATATATTGATAATAGTAAAAGCAGTAAGTGTATTTATTACAGTTCTATCGATAATAACTGCATAATATGGGTAATAATGCATGTTATATTGATAATAATATAAGTAATAAGTATAATTATTACAGTTCTAGCGATAATACCTCCATTATATGGGTAATAATGCATGTTATATTGATGATAATGAAAGTAATACGTATATTTATTATAGTTCTAGCGATAATAACTGCATTATATGGGTAATAATGCATGTTATATTGATAATATCGGGAGTAATAAGTATAATTATTATAGTTCTAGCGATAATAACTGCATTATATGGGTAACAATGCACGTTGTATTGCTAATAGTATAAGTAATAAGTATAATTATTACAGTTCTAGCGATAATACCTCTATTATATGGGTAATAATGCATGTTATATTGATGATAATGAAAGTAATACGTATATTTATTATAGTTCTAGCGATAATAACTGCATAATATGGGTAATAATGCATGTTATATTGATAATAATATAAGTAATAAGTATAATTATTACAGTTCTAGCGATAATAACTGCATAATATGGGTAAAAATGCATGTTATATTGATAATATTGGGAGTAATGAGTATATTTATTATGGTTCTAGAGATAATAACTGCATAATATGGGTAATAATGCATGTTATATTGATAATAATATAAGTAATAAGTATAATTATTACAGTTCTAGCGATAATACCTCCATTATATGGGTAATAATGCATGTTATATTGATGATAATGAAAGTAATACGTATATTTATTATAGTTCTAGCGATAATAACTGCATTATATGGGTAATAAGGCATGTTATATTGATAACATCGGGAGTAATAAGTATAATTATTATAGTTCTAGCGATAATAATAGTAAAATATGGCTAATAGTGCATGATATATTGATAATAGTAAAAGCAGTAAGTGTATTTATTACAGTTCTATCGATAATAACTGCATAATATGGGTAATAATGCATGTTATATTGATGATAATGAAAGTAATACGTATATTTATTATAGTTCTAGCGATAATAACTGCATAATATGGGTAAAAATGCATGTTATATTGAGAATAATATAAGTAATAAGTATAATTATTACAGTTCTGGCGATAATAACTGCATTATATGGGTAGTAATGCACGTTATATTGCTAATAGTATAAGTAATAAGTATAATTATTACAGTTCTAGCGATAATACCTCCATTATATGGGTAATAATGCATGTTATATTGATAATAATATACGTAATAAGTATAATTATTACAGTTCTGGCGATAATAACTGCATTATATGGGTAATAATGCATGTTATATTGATGATAATGAAAGTAATACGTATATTTATTACAGTTCTGGCGATAATAACTGCATTATATGGGTAACAATGCACGTTATATTGCTAATAGTGTAAGTAATAAGTATAATTATTACAGTTCTAGTAATAATACCTCCATTATATGGGTAATAATGCATGTTATGTTGATAATAATATAAGTAATAAGTATAATTATTACAGTTCTAGCGATAATAACTGCATTATATGGGTAATAATGCATGTTATATTGCGAAAAATATAAGTAATAAGTATAATTATTACAGTTCTGGCGATAATAACTGCATTATATGGGTAATAATGCACGTTATATTGCTAATAGTATAAGTAATAAGTATAATTATTACAGTTGTAGCGATAATAACTGCATTATATGAGTAATAATGCACGTTATATTGCTAACAATATAAGTAATAAGTATAATTATTACAGTTCTAGCGATAATAACTGCATAATATGGGTAAAAATGCATGTTATATTGATAATATTGGGAGTAATGAGTATATTTATTATGGTTCTAGAGATAATAACTGCATAATATGGGTAATAATGCATGTTATATTGATAATAATATAAGTAATAAGTATAATTATTACAGTTCTAGCGATAATACCTCCATTATATGGGTAATAATGCATGTTATATTGATGATAATGAAAGTAATACGTATATTTATTATAGTTCTAGCGATAATAACTGCATTATATGGGTAATAAGGCATGTTATATTGATAATATCGGGAGTAATAAGTATAATTATTATAGTTCTAGCGATAATAACTGCATTATATGGGTAACAATGCACGTTATATTGCTAATAGTGTAAGTAATAAGTATAATTATTACAGTTCTAGTAATAATACCTCCATTATATGGGTAATAATGCATGTTATGTTGATAATAATATAAGTAATAAGTATAATTATTACAGTTCTAGCGATAATAACTGCATTATATGGGTAATAATGCATGTTATATTGCGAAAAATATAAGTAATAAGTATAATTATTACAGTTCTGGCGATAATAACTGCATTATATGGGTAATAATGCACGTTATATTGCTAATAGTATAAGTAATAAGTATAATTATTACAGTTGTAGCGATAATAACTGCATTATATGAGTAATAATGCACGTTATATTGCTAACAATATAAGTAATAAGTATAATTATTACAGTTCTAGCGATAATAACTGCATAATATGGGTAAAAATGCATGTTATATTGATAATATTGGGAGTAATGAGTATATTTATTATGGTTCTAGAGATAATAACTGCATAATATGGGTAATAATGCATGTTATATTGATAATAATATAAGTAATAAGTATAATTATTACAGTTCTAGCGATAATACCTCCATTATATGGGTAATAATGCATGTTATATTGATGATAATGAAAGTAATACGTATATTTATTATAGTTCTAGCGATAATAACTGCATTATATGGGTAATAAGGCATGTTATATTGATAACATCGGGAGTAATAAGTATAATTATTATAGTTCTAGCGATAATAATAGTAAAATATGGCTAATAGTGCATGATATATTGATAATAGTAAAAGCAGTAAGTGTATTTATTACAGTTCTATCGATAATAACTGCATAATATGGGTAATAATGCATGTTATATTGATAATAATATAAGTAATAAGTATAATTATTACAGTTCTAGCGATAATACCTCCATTATATGGGTAATAATGCATGTTATATTGATGATAATGAAAGTAATACGTATATTTATTATAGTTCTAGCGATAATAACTGCATTATATGGGTAATAATGCATGTTATATTGATAATATCGGGAGTAATAAGTATAATTATTATAGTTCTAGCGATAATAACTGCATTATATGGGTAACAATGCACGTTGTATTGCTAATAGTATAAGTAATAAGTATAATTATTACAGTTCTAGCGATAATACCTCTATTATATGGGTAATAATGCATGTTATATTGATGATAATGAAAGTAATACGTATATTTATTATAGTTCTAGCGATAATAACTGCATAATATGGGTAATAATGCATGTTATATTGATAATAATATAAGTGATAAGTATAATTATTACAGTTCTAGCGATAATAACTGCATAATATGGGTAAAAATGCATGTTATATTGATAATATTGGGAGTAATGAGTATATTTATTATGGTTCTAGAGATAATAACTGCATAATATGGGTAATAATGCATGTTATATTGATAATAATATAAGTAATAAGTATAATTATTACAGTTCTAGCGATAATACCTCCATTATATGGGTAATAATGCATGTTATATTGATGATAATGAAAGTAATACGTATATTTATTATAGTTCTAGCGATAATAACTGCATTATATGGGTAATAAGGCATGTTATATTGATAACATCGGGAGTAATAAGTATAATTATTATAGTTCTAGCGATAATAATAGTAAAATATGGCTAATAGTGCATGATATATTGATAATAGTAAAAGCAGTAAGTGTATTTATTACAGTTCTATCGATAATAACTGCATAATATGGGTAATAATGCATGTTATATTGATAATAATATAAGTAATAAGTATAATTATTACAGTTCTAGCGATAATACCTCCATTATATGGGTAATAATGCATGTTATATTGATGATAATGAAAGTAATACGTATATTTATTATAGTTCTAGCGATAATAACTGCATTATATGGGTAATAATGCATGTTATATTGATAATATCGGGAGTAATAAGTATAATTATTATAGTTCTAGCGATAATAACTGCATTATATGGGTAACAATGCACGTTGTATTGCTAATAGTATAAGTAATAAGTATAATTATTACAGTTCTAGCGATAATACCTCTATTATATGGGTAATAATGCATGTTATATTGATGATAATGAAAGTAATACGTATATTTATTATAGTTCTAGCGATAATAACTGCATAATATGGGTAATAATGCATGTTATATTGATAATAATATAAGTAATAAGTATAATTATTACAGTTCTAGCGATAATAACTGCATAATATGGGTAAAAATGCATGTTATATTGATAATATTGGGAGTAATGAGTATATTTATTATGGTTCTAGAGATAATAACTGCATAATATGGGTAATAATGCATGTTATATTGATAATAATATAAGTAATAAGTATAATTATTACAGTTCTAGCGATAATACCTCCATTATATGGGTAATAATGCATGTTATATTGATGATAATGAAAGTAATACGTATATTTATTATAGTTCTAGCGATAATAACTGCATTATATGGGTAATAAGGCATGTTATATTGATAACATCGGGAGTAATAAGTATAATTATTATAGTTCTAGCGATAATAATAGTAAAATATGGCTAATAGTGCATGATATATTGATAATAGTAAAAGTAGTAAGTGTATTTATTACAGTTCTATCGATAATAACTGCATAATATGGGTAATAATGCATGTTATATTGATAATAATATAAGTAATAAGTATAATTATTACAGTTCTAGCGATAATACCTCCATTATATGGGTAATAATGCATGTTATATTGATGATAATGAAAGTAATACGTATATTTATTATAGTTCTAGCGATAATGACTGCATAATATGGGTAATAATGCATGTTATATTGAGAATAATATAAGTAATAAGTATAATTATTGCAGTTCTAGCGATAATACCTCTATTATATGGGTAATAATGCATGTTATATTGATAATGATATAAGTAATAAGTATAATTATTACAGTTCTGGCGATAATAACTGCATTATATGGGTAACAATGCACGTTATATTGCTAATAGTGTAAGTAATAAGTATAATTATTACAGTTCTAGTAATAATACCTCCATTATATGGGTAATAATGCATGTTATGTTGATAATAATATAAGTAATAAGTATAATTATTACAGTTCTAGCGATAATAACCGCATTATATGGGTAATAATGCATGTTATATTGCGAAAAATATAAGTAATAAGTATAATTATTACAGTTCTGGCGATAATAACTGCATTATATGGGTAATAATGCACGTTATATTGCTAATAGTATAAGTAATAAGTATAATTATTACAGTTCTAGCAATAATACCTCCATTATATGGGTAATAATGCATGTTATGTTGATAATAATATAAGTAATAAGTATAATTATTACAGTTCTAGCGATAATAACTGCATTATATGTGTAATAATGCATGTTATATTGAGAATAATATAAGTAATATGTATAATTATTACAGTTCTGGCGATAATAACTGCATTATATGGGTAATAATGCACGTTATATTGCTAATAGTATAAGTAATAAGTATAATTATTACAGTTCTAGCGATAATAACTGCATTATATGGGTAATAATGCACGTTATATTGCTAATAATATAAGTAATAAGTATAATTATTACAGTTCTAGCGATAATAACTGCATTATATGGGTAATAATGCATGTTATATTGATAATATCGGGAGGAATAAGTATAATTATTATAGTTCTAGCGATAATAACTGCATTATATGGGTAACAATGCACGTTTTATTGCTAATAGTATAAGTAATAAGTATAATGATTACAGTTCTAGCGATAATACCTCTATTATATGGGTAATAATGCATGTTATATTGATGATAATGAAAGTAATACGTATATTTATTATAATTCTAGCGATAATAACTGCATAATATGGGTAATAATGCACGTTATATTGCTCATAATATAAGTCATGAGTACAATTATTACAGTTCTAACGATAATAACTGCATTATATGGGTAATAATGCATGTTATATTGATAATAATATAAGTAATAAGTATAATTATTACAGTTCTATCGATAATAACTGCATAATATGGGTAATAATGCATGTTATATTGATGATAATAAAAGTAATACGTATATTTATTATAGTTCTAGCGATAATAACTGCATAATATGGGTAATAATGCATGTTATATTGATAATAATATGAGTAATAAGTATAATTCTTACAGTTCTAGCGATAATAACTGCATAATATGGGTAATAATGCATGTTATATTGAGAATAATATAAGTAATAAGTATAATTATTACAGTTCTGGCGATAATAACTGCATTATATGGGTAACAATGCACGTTATATTGCTAATAGTGTAAGTAATAAGTATAATTATTACAGTTCTAGTAATAATACCTCCATTATATGGGTAATAATGCATGTTATGTTGATAATAATATAAGTAATAAGTATAATTATTACAGTTCTAGCGATAATAACTGCATTATATGGGTAATAATGCATGTTATATTGCGAAAAATATAAGTAATAAGTATAATTATTACAGTTGTAGCGATAATAACTGCATTATATGGGTAATAATGCACGTTATATTGCTAACAATATAAGTAATAAGTATAATTATTACAGTTCTAGCGATAATAACTGCATAATATGGGTAAAAATGCATGTTATATTGATAATATTGGGAGTAATGAGTATATTTATTACGGTTCTAGAGATAATAACTGCATAATATGGGTAATAATGCATGTTATATTGATAATAATATAAGTAATAAGTATAATTATTACAGTTCTAGCGATAATACCTCCATTATATGGGTAATAATGCATGTTATATTGATGATAATGAAAGTAATACGTATATTTATTATAGTTCTAGCGATAATAACTGCATTATATGGGTAATAAGGCATGTTATATTGATAACATCGGGAGTAATAAGTATAATTATTATAGTTCTAGCGATAATAACTGCATTATATGGGTAACAATGCACGTTTTATTGCTAATAGTATAAGTAATAAGTATAATTATTACAGTTCTAGCGATAATACCTCTATTATATGGGTAATAATGCATGTTATATTGATGATAATGGAAGTAATACGTATATTTATTATAGTGCTAGCGATAATAACTGCATAATGTGGGTAATAATGCATGTTATATTGAGAATAATATAAGTAATAAGTATAATTATTACAGTTCTGGCGATAATAACTGCATTATATGGGTAATAATGCACGCTATATTGCTAATAGTATAAGTAATAAGTATAATTATTACAGTTCTTGCGATAATACCTCCATTATATGGGTAATAATGCATGTTATATTGATAATAATATAAGAAATAAGTATAATTATTACAGTTCTAGCGATAATAACTGCATTATATGGGTAAAAATGCACGTTATATTGCTAATAGTATAAGTAATAAGTATAATTATTACAGTTCTTGCGATAATACCTCCATTATATGGGTAATAATGCATGTTATATTGATAATAATATAAGTAATAAGTATAATTATTACAGTTCTAGCGATAATAACTGCATTATATGGGTAAAAATGCACGTTATATTGCTAATGGTATAAGTAATAAGTATAATTATTACAGTTCTAGCGATAATACCTCTATTATATGGGTAATAATGCATGTTATATTGATAATGATATAAGCAATAAGTATAATTATTACAGTTCTAGCGATAACAACTGCATAATATGGGTAATAATGCACGTTATATTGCTAATAATATAAGTAATAAGTATAATTATTACAGTTCTAGCGATAATACCTCCATTATATGGGTAATAATGCATGTTATATTGAGAATAATATAAGTAATAAGTATAATTATTACAGTTCTGGCGATAATAACTGCATTATATGGGTAATAATGCACGTTATATTGCTAATAGTATAAGTAATAAGTATAATTATTACAGTTCTAGCGATAATAACTGCATTATATGGGTAATAATGCACGTTATATTGCTAATAATATAAGTAATAAGTATAGTTATTACAGTTCTAGCGATAATAACTGCATTATATGGGTAACAATGCACGTTTTATTGCTAATAGTATAAGTAATAAGTATAATTATTACAGTTCTAGCGATAATACCTCTATTATATGGGTAATAATGCATGTTATATTGATGATAATGAAAGTAATACGTATATTTATTATAGTGCTAGCGATAATAACTGCATAATGTGGGTAATAATGCATGTTATATTGAGAATAATATAAGTAATAAGTATAATTATTACAGTTCTGGCGATAATAACTGCATTATGTGGGTAATAATGCACGCTATATTGCTAATAGTATAAGTAATAAGTATAATTATTACAGTTCTTGCGATAATACCTCCATTATATGGGTAATAATGCATGTTATATTGATAATAATATAAGAAATAAGTATAATTATTACAGTTCTAGCGATAATAACTGCATTATATGGGTAAAAATGCACGTTATATTGCTAATAGTATAAGTAATAAGTATAATTATTACAGTTCTTGCGATAATACCTCCATTATATGGGTAATAATGCATGTTATATTGATAATAATATAAGTAATAAGTATAATTATTACAGTTCTAGCGATAATAACTGCATTATATGGGTAAAAATGCACGTTATATTGCTAATGGTATAAGTAATAAGTATAATTATTACAGTTCTAGCGATAATACCTCTATTATATGGGTAATAATGCATGTTATATTGATAATGATATAAGCAATAAGTATAATTATTACAGTTCTAGCGATAACAACTGCATAATATGGGTAATAATGCACGTTATATTGCTAATAATATAAGTAATAAGTATAATTATTACAGTTCTAGCGATAATACCTCCATTATATGGGTAATAATGCATGTTATATTGAGAATAATATAAGTAATAAGTATAATTATTACTGTTCTGGCGATAATAACTGCATTATATGGGTAATAATGCACGTTATATTGCTAATAGTATAAGTAATAAGTATAATTATTACAGTTCTAGCGATAATAACTGCATTATATGGGTAATAATGCACGTTATATTGCTAATAATATAAGTAATAAGTATAATTATTACAGTTCTAGCGATAATAACTGCATTATATGGGTAATAATGCATGTTATATTGATAATATCGGGAGTAATAAGTATAATTATTATAGTTCTAGCGATAATAACTGCATTATATGGGTAACAATGCACGTTTTATTGCTAATAGTATAAGTAATAAGTATAATGATTACAGTTCTAGCGATAATACCTCTATTATATGGGTAATAATGCATGTTATATTGATGATAATGAAAGTAGTACGTATATTTATTATAATTCTAGCGATAATAACTGCATAATATGGGTAATAATGCACGTTATATTGCTAATAATATAAGTAATGAGTACAATTATTACAGTTCTAGCGATAATAACTGCATTATATGGGTAATAATGCATGTTATATTGATAATAATATAAGTAATAAGTATAATTATTACAGTTCTAGCGATAATAACTGCATTATATGGGTAATAATGCATGTTATATTGATAATATCGGGAGTAATAAGTATAATTATTATAGTTCTAGCGATAATAATAGTAAAATATGGCAAATAGTGCATGTTATATTGATAATAATAAAAGTAATAAGTATATTTATTACAGTTCTATCGATAATAACTGCATAATATGGGTAATAATGCATGTTATATTGATGATAATAAAAGTAATACGTATATTTATTATAGTTCTAGCGATAATAACTGCATAATATGGATAATAATGCATGTTATATTGATAATAATATGAGTAATAAGTATAATTCTTACAGTTCTAGCAATAATAACTGCATAATATGGGTAATAATGCATGTTATATTGAGAATAATATAAGTAATAAGTATAATTATTACAGTTCTGGCGATAATAACTGCATTATATGGGTAACAATGCTCGTTATATTGCTAATAGTGTAAGTAATAAGTATAATTATTACAGTTCTAGCAATAATACCTCCGTTATATGGGTAATAATGCATGTTATGTTGATAATAATATAAGTAATAAGTATAATTATTACAGTTCTAGCGATAATAACTGCATTATATGGGTAATAATGCATGTTATATTGCGAGTAATATAAGTAATAAGTATAATTATTACAGTTCTGGCGATAATAACTGCATTATATGGGTAATAATGCACGTTATATTGCTAATAGTATAAGTAATAAGTATAATTATTACAGTTCTAGCGATAATACCTCCATTATATGGGTAATAATGCATGTTATATTGATAATAATATAAGTAATAAGTATAAATATTACAGTTCTAGCGATAATAACTGCGTAATATGGGTAACAATGCACGTTACATTGCTAATAATATAAGTAATGAGTATAATTATTGCAGTTCTAGCGATAATAACTGCATTATATGGGTAATAAGGCATGTTATATTGATAACGTCGGGAGTAATAAGTATAATTATTATAGTTCTGGCGATAATAATAGTAAAATATGGCTAATAGTGCATGATATATTGATAATAGTAAAAGTAATAATTGTATTTATTACAGTTCTATCGATAATAACTGCATAATATGGGTAATAATGCATGTTATATTGATAATAATATAAGTAATAAGTATAATTATTACAGTTCTAGCGATAATACCTCCATTATATGGGTAATAATGCATGTTATATTGATGATAATGAAAGTAATACGTATATTTATTATAGTTCCAGCGATAATAACTGCATAATGTGGGTAATAATGCATGTTATATTGAGAATAATATAAGTAATAAGTATAATTATTACAGTTATGGCGATAATAACTGCATTATATGGGTAATAATGCACGTTATATTGCTAATAGTATAAGTAATAAGTATAACTATTACAGTTCTAGCGATAATAACTGCATTATATGGGTAATAATGCACGTTATATTGCTAATAATATAAGTAATAAGTATAATTATTACAGTTCTAGCGATAATAACTGCATTATATGGGTAATAATGCATGTTATATTGATAATATCGGGAGTAATAAGTATAATTATTATAGTTCTAGCGATAATAACTGCATTATATGGGTAACAATGCACGTTTTATTGCTAATAGTATAAGTAATAAGTATAATTATTACAGTTCTAGCGATAATACCTCTATTATATGGGTAATAATGCATGTTATATTGATGATAATGAAAGTAATACGTATATTTATTATAGTGCTAGCGATAAAAACTGCATAATGTGGGTAATAATGCATGTTATATTGAGAATAATATAAGTAATAAGTATAATTATTACTGTTCTGGCGATAATAACTGCATTATATGGGTAATAATGCACGCTATATTGCTAATAGTATAAGTAATAAGTATAATTATTACAGTTCTTGCGATAATACCTCCATTATATGGGTAATAATGCACGTTATATTGCTAATAATATAAGTAATAAGTATAATTGTTACAGTTCTAGCGATAATAACTGCATTATATGGGTAATAATGCATGTTATATTGATAATATCGGGAGTAATAAGTATAATTATTATAGTTCTAGCGATAATAACTGCATTATATGGGTAACAATGCACGTTTTATTGCTAAGGGAAAAGTAATAAGTATAATTATTACAGTTCTAGCGATAATACCTCTATTATATGGGTAATAATGCATGTTATATTGATGATAATGAAAGTAATACGTATATTTATTATAGTGCTAGCGATAATAACTGCATAATGTGGGTAATAATGCATGTTATATTGAGAATAATATAAGTAATAAGTATAATTATTACAGTTCTGGCGATAATAACTGCATTATATGGGTAGTAATGCACGTTATATTGCTAATAGTATAAGTAATAAGTATAATTATTACAGTTCTAGCGATAATCCCTCCATTATATGGGTAATAATGCATGTTATATTGATAATATCGGGAGTAATAAGTATAATTATTATAGTTCTAGCGATAATAACTGCATTATATGGGTAACAATGCACGTTTTATTGCTAATAGTATAAGTAATAAGTATAATTATTACAGTTCTAGCGATAATACCTCTATTATATGGGTAATAATGCATGTTATATTGATGATAATGAAAGTAATACGTATATTTATTATAGTGCTAGCGATAATAACTGCATAATGTGGGTAATAATGCATGTTATATTGAGAATAATATAAGTAATAAGTATAATTATTACAGTTCTAGCGATAATAACGGCATTATATGGGTAAAAATGCACGTTATATTGCTAATGGTATAAGTAATAAGTATAATTATTACAGTTCTAGCGATAATACCTCTATTATATGGGTAATAATGCATGTTACGTTGATAATGATATAAGTAATAAGTATAATTATTACAGTTCTAGCGATAACAACTGCATAATATGGCTAATAATGCACGTTATATTGCTAATAATATAAGTAATGAGTACAATTATTACAGTTCTAGCGATAATAACTGCATTATATGGGTAATAATGCATGTTATATTGATAATAATATAAGTAATAAGTATAATTATTACAGTTCTAGCGATAATACCTCCATTATATGGGTAATAATGCATGTTATATTGAGAATAATATAAGTAATAAGTATAATTATTACAGTTCTAGCGATAATAACTGCATTATATGGGTAATAATGCATGTTATATTGAGAATAATATAAGTAATAAGTATAATTATTACAGTTCTGGCGATAATAACTGCATTATATGGGTAATAATGCACGTTATATTGCTAATAGTATAAGTAATAAGTATAATTATTACAGTTCTAGCGATAATACCTCCATTATATGGGTAATAATGGATCTTATATTGATAATAATATAAGTAATAAGTATAAATATTACAGTTCTAGCGATAATAACTGCGTAATATGGGTAATAATGCATGTTATATTGAGAATAATATAAGTAATAAGTATAATTATTACAGTTCTAGCGATAATAACGGCATTATATGGGTAAAAATGCACGTTATATTGCTAATGGTATAAGTAATAAGTATAATTATTACAGTTCTAGCGATAATACCTCTATTATATGGGTAATAATGCATGTTACGTTGATAATGATATAAGTAATAAGTATAATTATTACAGTTCTAGCGATAACAACTGCATAATATGGCTAATAATGCACGTTATATTGCTAATAATATAAGTAATGAGTACAATTATTACAGTTCTAGCGATAATAACTGCATTATATGGGTAATAATGCATGTTATATTGATAATAATATAAGTAATAAGTATAATTATTACAGTTCTAGCGATAATACCTCCATTATATGGGTAATAATGCATGTTATATTGATGATAATGAAAGTAATACGTATATTTATTATAGTTCCAGCGATAATAACTGCATAATGTGGGTAATAATGCATGTTATATTGAGAATAATATAAGTAATAAGTATAATTATTACAGTTATGGCGATAATAACTGCATTATATGGGTAATAATGCACGTTATATTGCTAATAGTATAAGTAATAAGTATAACTATTACAGTTCTAGCGATAATAACTGCATTATATGGGTAATAATGCACGTTATATTGCTAATAATATAAGTAATAAGTATAATTATTACAGTTCTAGCGATAATAACTGCATTATATGGGTAATAATGCATGTTATATTGATAATATCGGGAGTAATAAGTATAATTATTATAGTTCTAGCGATAATAACTGCATTATATGGGTAACAATGCACGTTTTATTGCTAATAGTATAAGTAATAAGTATAATTATTACAGTTCTAGCGATAATACCTCTATTATATGGGTAATAATGCATGTTATATTGATGATAATGAAAGTAATACGTATATTTATTATAGTGCTAGCGATAAAAACTGCATAATGTGGGTAATAATGCATGTTATATTGAGAATAATATAAGTAATAAGTATAATTATTACTGTTCTGGCGATAATAACTGCATTATATGGGTAATAATGCACGCTATATTGCTAATAGTATAAGTAATAAGTATAATTATTACAGTTCTTGCGATAATACCTCCATTATATGGGTAATAATGCACGTTATATTGCTAATAATATAAGTAATAAGTATAATTGTTACAGTTCTAGCGATAATAACTGCATTATATGGGTAATAATGCATGTTATATTGATAATATCGGGAGTAATAAGTATAATTATTATAGTTCTAGCGATAATAACTGCATTATATGGGTAACAATGCACGTTTTATTGCTAAGGGAAAAGTAATAAGTATAATTATTACAGTTCTAGCGATAATACCTCTATTATATGGGTAATAATGCATGTTATATTGATGATAATGAAAGTAATACGTATATTTATTATAGTGCTAGCGATAATAACTGCATAATGTGGGTAATAATGCATGTTATATTGAGAATAATATAAGTAATAAGTATAATTATTACAGTTCTGGCGATAATAACTGCATTATATGGGTAGTAATGCACGTTATATTGCTAATAGTATAAGTAATAAGTATAATTATTACAGTTCTAGCGATAATCCCTCCATTATATGGGTAATAATGCATGTTATATTGATAATATCGGGAGTAATAAGTATAATTATTATAGTTCTAGCGATAATAACTGTATTATATGGGTAACAATGCACGTTTTATTGCTAATAGTATAAGTAATAAGTATAATTATTACAGTTCTAGCGATAATACCTCTATTATATGGGTAATAATGCATGTTATATTGATGATAATGAAAGTAATACGTATATTTATTATAGTGCTAGCGATAATAACTGCATAATGTGGGTAATAATGCATGTTATATTGAGAATAATATAAGTAATAAGTATAATTATTACAGTTCTAGCGATAATAACGGCATTATATGGGTAAAAATGCACGTTATATTGCTAATGGTATAAGTAATAAGTATAATTATTACAGTTCTAGCGATAATACCTCTATTATATGGGTAATAATGCATGTTACGTTGATAATGATATAAGTAATAAGTATAATTATTACAGTTCTAGCGATAACAACTGCATAATATGGCTAATAATGCACGTTATATTGCTAATAATATAAGTAATGAGTACAATTATTACAGTTCTAGCGATAATAACTGCATTATATGGGTAATAATGCATGTTATATTGATAATAATATAAGTAATAAGTATAATTATTACAGTTCTAGCGATAATACCTCCATTATATGGGTAATAATGCATGTTATATTGAGAATAATATAAGTAATAAGTATAATTATTACAGTTCTAGCGATAATAACTGCATTATATGGGTAATAATGCATGTTATATTGAGAATAATATAAGTAATAAGTATAATTATTACAGTTCTGGCGATAATAACTGCATTATATGGGTAATAATGCACGTTATATTGCTAATAGTATAAGTAATAAGTATAATTATTACAGTTCTAGCGATAATACCTCCATTATATGGGTAATAATGGATCTTATATTGATAATAATATAAGTAATAAGTATAAATATTACAGTTCTAGCGATAATAACTGCGTAATATGGGTAATAATGCATGTTATATTGAGAATAATATAAGTAATAAGTATAATTATTACAGTTCTAGCGATAATAACGGCATTATATGGGTAAAAATGCACGTTATATTGCTAATGGTATAAGTAATAAGTATAATTATTACAGTTCTAGCGATAATACCTCTATTATATGGGTAATAATGCATGTTACGTTGATAATGATATAAGTAATAAGTATAATTATTACAGTTCTAGCGATAACAACTGCATAATATGGCTAATAATGCACGTTATATTGCTAATAATATAAGTAATGAGTACAATTATTACAGTTCTAGCGATAATAACTGCATTATATGGGTAACAATGCACGTTTTATTGCTAATAGTATAAGTAATAAGTATAATTATTACAGTTCTAGCGATAATACCTCTATTATATGGGTAATAATGCATGTTATATTGATGATAATGAAAGTAATACGTATATTTATTATAGTGCTAGCGATAATAACTGCATAATGTGGGTAATAATGCATGTTATATTGAGAATAATATAAGTAATAAGTATAATTATTACAGTTCTAGCGATAATAACGGCATTATATGGGTAAAAATGCACGTTATATTGCTAATGGTATAAGTAATAAGTATAATTATTACAGTTCTAGCGATAATACCTCTATTATATGGGTAATAATGCATGTTACGTTGATAATGATATAAGTAATAAGTATAATTATTACAGTTCTAGCGATAACAACTGCATAATATGGCTAATAATGCACGTTATATTGCTAATAATATAAGTAATGAGTACAATTATTACAGTTCTAGCGATAATAACTGCATTATATGGGTAATAATGCATGTTATATTGATAATAATATAAGTAATAAGTATAATTATTACAGTTCTAGCGATAATACCTCCATTATATGGGTAATAATGCATGTTATATTGAGAATAATATAAGTAATAAGTATAATTATTACAGTTCTAGCGATAATAACTGCATTATATGGGTAATAATGCATGTTATATTGAGAATAATATAAGTAATAAGTATAATTATTACAGTTCTGGCGATAATAACTGCATTATATGGGTAATAATGCACGTTATATTGCTAATAGTATAAGTAATAAGTATAATTATTACAGTTCTAGCGATAATACCTCCATTATATGGGTAATAATGGATCTTATATTGATAATAATATAAGTAATAAGTATAAATATTACAGTTCTAGCGATAATAACTGCGTAATATGGGTAATAATGCATGTTATATTGAGAATAATATAAGTAATAAGTATAATTATTACAGTTCTAGCGATAATAACGGCATTATATGGGTAAAAATGCACGTTATATTGCTAATGGTATAAGTAATAAGTATAATTATTACAGTTCTAGCGATAATACCTCTATTATATGGGTAATAATGCATGTTACGTTGATAATGATATAAGTAATAAGTATAATTATTACAGTTCTAGCGATAACAACTGCATAATATGGCTAATAATGCACGTTATATTGCTAATAATATAAGTAATGAGTACAATTATTACAGTTCTAGCGATAATAACTGCATTATATGGGTAATAATGCATGTTATATTGATAATAATATAAGTAATAAGTATAATTATTACAGTTCTAGCGATAATACCTCCATTATATGGGTAATAATGCATGTTATATTGATGATAATGAAAGTAATACGTATATTTATTATAGTTCCAGCGATAATAACTGCATAATGTGGGTAATAATGCATGTTATATTGAGAATAATATAAGTAATAAGTATAATTATTACAGTTATGGCGATAATAACTGCATTATATGGGTAATAATGCACGTTATATTGCTAATAGTATAAGTAATAAGTATAACTATTACAGTTCTAGCGATAATAACTGCATTATATGGGTAATAATGCACGTTATATTGCTAATAATATAAGTAATAAGTATAATTATTACAGTTCTAGCGATAATAACTGCATTATATGGGTAATAATGCATGTTATATTGATAATATCGGGAGTAATAAGTATAATTATTATAGTTCTAGCGATAATAACTGCATTATATGGGTAACAATGCACGTTTTATTGCTAATAGTATAAGTAATAAGTATAATTATTACAGTTCTAGCGATAATACCTCTATTATATGGGTAATAATGCATGTTATATTGATGATAATGAAAGTAATACGTATATTTATTATAGTGCTAGCGATAAAAACTGCATAATGTGGGTAATAATGCATGTTATATTGAGAATAATATAAGTAATAAGTATAATTATTACTGTTCTGGCGATAATAACTGCATTATATGGGTAATAATGCACGCTATATTGCTAATAGTATAAGTAATAAGTATAATTATTACAGTTCTTGCGATAATACCTCCATTATATGGGTAATAATGCACGTTATATTGCTAATAATATAAGTAATAAGTATAATTGTTACAGTTCTAGCGATAATAACTGCATTATATGGGTAATAATGCATGTTATATTGATAATATCGGGAGTAATAAGTATAATTATTATAGTTCTAGCGATAATAACTGCATTATATGGGTAACAATGCACGTTTTATTGCTAAGGGAAAAGTAATAAGTATAATTATTACAGTTCTAGCGATAATACCTCTATTATATGGGTAATAATGCATGTTATATTGATGATAATGAAAGTAATACGTATATTTATTATAGTGCTAGCGATAATAACTGCATAATGTGGGTAATAATGCATGTTATATTGAGAATAATATAAGTAATAAGTATAATTATTACAGTTCTGGCGATAATAACTGCATTATATGGGTAGTAATGCACGTTATATTGCTAATAGTATAAGTAATAAGTATAATTATTACAGTTCTAGCGATAATCCCTCCATTATATGGGTAATAATGCATGTTATATTGATAATATCGGGAGTAATAAGTATAATTATTATAGTTCTAGCGATAATAACTGCATTATATGGGTAACAATGCACGTTTTATTGCTAATAGTATAAGTAATAAGTATAATTATTACAGTTCTAGCGATAATACCTCTATTATATGGGTAATAATGCATGTTATATTGATGATAATGAAAGTAATACGTATATTTATTATAGTGCTAGCGATAATAACTGCATAATGTGGGTAATAATGCATGTTATATTGAGAATAATATAAGTAATAAGTATAATTATTACAGTTCTAGCGATAATAACGGCATTATATGGGTAAAAATGCACGTTATATTGCTAATGGTATAAGTAATAAGTATAATTATTACAGTTCTAGCGATAATACCTCTATTATATGGGTAATAATGCATGTTACGTTGATAATGATATAAGTAATAAGTATAATTATTACAGTTCTAGCGATAACAACTGCATAATATGGCTAATAATGCACGTTATATTGCTAATAATATAAGTAATGAGTACAATTATTACAGTTCTAGCGATAATAACTGCATTATATGGGTAATAATGCATGTTATATTGATAATAATATAAGTAATAAGTATAATTATTACAGTTCTAGCGATAATACCTCCATTATATGGGTAATAATGCATGTTATATTGAGAATAATATAAGTAATAAGTATAATTATTACAGTTCTAGCGATAATAACTGCATTATATGGGTAATAATGCATGTTATATTGAGAATAATATAAGTAATAAGTATAATTATTACAGTTCTGGCGATAATAACTGCATTATATGGGTAATAATGCACGTTATATTGCTAATAGTATAAGTAATAAGTATAATTATTACAGTTCTAGCGATAATACCTCCATTATATGGGTAATAATGGATCTTATATTGATAATAATATAAGTAATAAGTATAAATATTACAGTTCTAGCGATAATAACTGCGTAATATGGGTAATAATGCATGTTATATTGAGAATAATATAAGTAATAAGTATAATTATTACAGTTCTAGCGATAATAACGGCATTATATGGGTAAAAATGCACGTTATATTGCTAATGGTATAAGTAATAAGTATAATTATTACAGTTCTAGCGATAATACCTCTATTATATGGGTAATAATGCATGTTACGTTGATAATGATATAAGTAATAAGTATAATTATTACAGTTCTAGCGATAACAACTGCATAATATGGCTAATAATGCACGTTATATTGCTAATAATATAAGTAATGAGTACAATTATTACAGTTCTAGCGATAATAACTGCATTATATGGGTAATAATGCATGTTATATTGATAATAATATAAGTAATAAGTATAATTATTACAGTTCTAGCGATAATACCTCCATTATATGGGTAATAATGCATGTTATATTGATGATAATGAAAGTAATACGTATATTTATTATAGTTCCAGCGATAATAACTGCATAATGTGGGTAATAATGCATGTTATATTGAGAATAATATAAGTAATAAGTATAATTATTACAGTTATGGCGATAATAACTGCATTATATGGGTAATAATGCACGTTATATTGCTAATAGTATAAGTAATAAGTATAACTATTACAGTTCTAGCGATAATAACTGCATTATATGGGTAATAATGCACGTTATATTGCTAATAATATAAGTAATAAGTATAATTATTACAGTTCTAGCGATAATAACTGCATTATATGGGTAATAATGCATGTTATATTGATAATATCGGGAGTAATAAGTATAATTATTATAGTTCTAGCGATAATAACTGCATTATATGGGTAACAATGCACGTTTTATTGCTAATAGTATAAGTAATAAGTATAATTATTACAGTTCTAGCGATAATACCTCTATTATATGGGTAATAATGCATGTTATATTGATGATAATGAAAGTAATACGTATATTTATTATAGTGCTAGCGATAAAAACTGCATAATGTGGGTAATAATGCATGTTATATTGAGAATAATATAAGTAATAAGTATAATTATTACTGTTCTGGCGATAATAACTGCATTATATGGGTAATAATGCACGCTATATTGCTAATAGTATAAGTAATAAGTATAATTATTACAGTTCTTGCGATAATACCTCCATTATATGGGTAATAATGCACGTTATATTGCTAATAATATAAGTAATAAGTATAATTGTTACAGTTCTAGCGATAATAACTGCATTATATGGGTAATAATGCATGTTATATTGATAATATCGGGAGTAATAAGTATAATTATTATAGTTCTAGCGATAATAACTGCATTATATGGGTAACAATGCACGTTTTATTGCTAAGGGAAAAGTAATAAGTATAATTATTACAGTTCTAGCGATAATACCTCTATTATATGGGTAATAATGCATGTTATATTGATGATAATGAAAGTAATACGTATATTTATTATAGTGCTAGCGATAATAACTGCATAATGTGGGTAATAATGCATGTTATATTGAGAATAATATAAGTAATAAGTATAATTATTACAGTTCTGGCGATAATAACTGCATTATATGGGTAGTAATGCACGTTATATTGCTAATAGTATAAGTAATAAGTATAATTATTACAGTTCTAGCGATAATCCCTCCATTATATGGGTAATAATGCATGTTATATTGATAATATCGGGAGTAATAAGTATAATTATTATAGTTCTAGCGATAATAACTGCATTATATGGGTAACAATGCACGTTTTATTGCTAATAGTATAAGTAATAAGTATAATTATTACAGTTCTAGCGATAATACCTCTATTATATGGGTAATAATGCATGTTATATTGATGATAATGAAAGTAATACGTATATTTATTATAGTGCTAGCGATAATAACTGCATAATGTGGGTAATAATGCATGTTATATTGAGAATAATATAAGTAATAAGTATAATTATTACAGTTCTAGCGATAATAACGGCATTATATGGGTAAAAATGCACGTTATATTGCTAATGGTATAAGTAATAAGTATAATTATTACAGTTCTAGCGATAATACCTCTATTATATGGGTAATAATGCATGTTACGTTGATAATGATATAAGTAATAAGTATAATTATTACAGTTCTAGCGATAACAACTGCATAATATGGCTAATAATGCACGTTATATTGCTAATAATATAAGTAATGAGTACAATTATTACAGTTCTAGCGATAATAACTGCATTATATGGGTAATAATGCATGTTATATTGATAATAATATAAGTAATAAGTATAATTATTACAGTTCTAGCGATAATACCTCCATTATATGGGTAATAATGCATGTTATATTGAGAATAATATAAGTAATAAGTATAATTATTACAGTTCTAGCGATAATAACTGCATTATATGGGTAATAATGCATGTTATATTGAGAATAATATAAGTAATAAGTATAATTATTACAGTTCTGGCGATAATAACTGCATTATATGGGTAATAATGCACGTTATATTGCTAATAGTATAAGTAATAAGTATAATTATTACAGTTCTAGCGATAATACCTCCATTATATGGGTAATAATGGATCTTATATTGATAATAATATAAGTAATAAGTATAAATATTACAGTTCTAGCGATAATAACTGCGTAATATGGGTAATAATGCACGTTATATTGCTAATAATATAAGTAATGAGTACAATTATTACAGTTCTGGCGATAATAACTGCATTATATAGGTAATAATGCATGTTATATTGATAATATCGGGAGTAATAAGTATAATTATTATAGTTCTAGCGATAATAATAGTAAAATATGGCAAATAGTGCATGTTATATTGATAATAATAAAAGTAATAAGTATATTTATTACAGGTCTATCGATAATAACTGCATAATATGGGTAATAATGCATGTTATATTGATGATGATAAAAGTAATACGTATATTTATTATAGTTCTAGCGATAATAACTGCATTATATGGGTAATAAGGCATGTTATATTGATAACATCGGGAGTAATAAGTATAATTATTATAGTTCTAGCGATAATAATAGTAAAATATGGCTAATAGTGCATGATATATTGATAACAGTAAAAGTAGTAAGTGTATTTATTACAGTTCTATCGATAATAACTGCATAATATGGGTAATAATGCATGTTATATTGATAATAATGAAAGTAATACGTATATTTATTATAGTTCTTGCGATAATAACTGCATAATATGGGTAATAATGCATGTTATATTGAGAATAATGTAAGTAATAAGTATAATTGTTACAGTTCTTTCGATAATAACTGCATTATATGGGTAATAATGCATGTTATATTGATAATATCGGGAGTAATAAGTATAATTATTATAGTTCTAGCGATAATAACTGCATTATATGGGTAACAATGCACGTTTTATTGCTAATAGTATAAGTAATAAGTATAATTATTACAGTTCTAGCGATAATACCTCTATTATATGGGTAATAATGCATGTTATATTGATGATAATGAAAGTAATACGTATATTTATTATAGTGCTAGCGATAATAACTGCATAATGTGGGTAATAATGCATGTTATATTGAGAATAATATAAGTAATAAGTATAATTATTACAGTTCTGGCGATAATAACTGCATTATATGGGTAATAATGCACGCTATATTGCTAATAGTATAAGTAATAAGTATAATTATTACAGTTCTTGCGATAATACCTCCATTATATGGGTAATAATGCATGTTATATTGATAATAATATGAGTAATAAGTATAATTATTACAGTTCTAGCGATAATAACTGCATTATATGGGTAATAATGCATGTTATATTGAGAATAATATAAGTAATAAGTTTAATTATTACAGTTCTAGCGATAATAACTGCATTTTATGGGTAAAAATTCACGTTATATTGCTAATAGTATAAGTAATAAGTATAATTATTACAGTTCTAGCGATAATACCTCTATTATATGGGTAATAATGCATGTTATATTGATAATGATATAAGTAATAAGTATAATTATTACAGTTCTAGCGATAATAACTGCATAATATGGGTAATAATGCACGTTATATTGCTAATAATATAAGTAATGAGTACAATTATTACAGTTCTAGCGATAATAACTGCATAATGTGGGTAATAATGCATGTTATATTGAGAATAATATAAGTGATAAGTATAATTATTACAGTTCTGGCGATAATAACTGCATTATATGGGTAATAATGCACGTTATATTGCTAATAGTATAAGTAATAAGTATAATTATTACAGTTCTTGCGATAATACCTCCATTATATGGGTAATAATGCATGTTATATTGATAATAATATAAGTAATAAGTATAATTATTACAGTTCTAGCGATAATAACTGCATTATATGGGTAACAATGCACGTTATATTGCTAATAATATAAGTAATAAGTATAATTATTACAGTTCTAGCGATAATAACTGCATTATATGGGTAATAATGCATGTTATATTGATAATATCGGGAGTAATAAGTATAATTATTATAGTTCTAGCGATAATAATAGTAAAATATGGCAAATAGTGCATGTTATATTGATAATAATAAAACTAATAAATATATTTATTACAGTTCTATCGATAATAACTGCATAATATGGGTAATAATGCAAGTTATATTGATGATAATAAAGGTAATACGTATATTTATTATAGTTCTAGCGATAATACCTGCATAATATGGGTAATAATGCATGTTATATTGATAATAATGAAAGTAATACGTATATTTATTATAGTTCTTGCGATAATAACTGCATAATATGGGTAATAATGCATGTTATGTTGATAATAATATGAGTAATAAGTATAATTATTACAGTTCTAGCGATAATAACTGCATTATATGGGTAATAATGCACGTTATATTGCTAACAATATAAGTAATAAGTATAATTATTACAGTTCTAGCGATAATAACTGCATTATATGGGTAATAATGCATGTTACATTGATAATATTGGGAGTAATAAGTATATTTATTATAGTTCTGGCGATCATAACTGCATAATGTGGGTAATAATGCATGTTATATTGGTAATAATATAAGTAATAAGTATAATTATTACAGTTCTGGCGATAATAACTGCATTATATGGGTAATAATGCACGTTATATTGCTAATAGTATAAGTAATAAGTATAATTATTACAGTTCTTGCGATAATACCTCCATTATATGGGTAATAATGCATGTTATATTGATAATATCGGGAGTAATAAGTATTATTATTATAGTTCTAGCGATAATAACTGCATTATATGGGTAACAATGCACGTTTTATTGCTAATAGTATAAGTAATAAGTATAATTATTACAGTTCTGGCGATAATACCTCTATTATATGGGTAATAATGCATGTTATATTGATGATAATGAAAGTAATACGTATATTTATTATAGTTCTAGCGATAACAACTGCATAATGTGGGTAATAATGCATGTTATATTGAGAATAATATAAGTAATAAGTATAATTATTACAGTTCTGGCGATAATAACTACATTATATGGGTAACAATGCACGTTATATTGCTAATAGTGTAAGTAATAAGTATAATTATTACAGTTCTTGCGATAATACCTCCATTATATGGGTAATAATGCATGTTATGTTGATAATAATATAAGTAATAAGTATAATTATTACAGTTCTAGCAATAATACCTCCATTATATGGGTAATAATGCATGTTATGTTGATAATAATATAAGTAATAAGTATAATTATTACAGTTCTAGCGATAATAACTGCATTATATGGGTAACAATGCACGTTTTATTGCTAATAGTATAAGTAATAAGTATAATTATTACAGTTCTGGCGATAATACCTCTATTATATGGGTAATAATGCATGTTATATTGATGATAATGAATGTAATACGTATATTTATTATAGTTCTAGCGATAACAACTGCATAATGTGGGTAATAATGCATGTTATATTGAGAATAATATAAGTAATAAGTATAATTATTACAGTTCTGGCGATAATAACTGCATTATATGGGTAACAATGCACGTTATATTGCTAATAGTGTAAGTAATAAGTATAATTATTACAGTTCTAGCAATAATACCTCCATTATATGGGTAATAATGCATGTTATGTTGATAATAATATAAGTAATAAGTATAAATATTACAGTTCTAGCGATAATAACTGCATAATATGGGTAATAATGCACGTTACATTGCTAATAATATAAGTAATGAGTATAATTATTACAGTTCTAGCGATAATAACTGCATTATATGGGTAATAATGCATGTTATACTGATAATATCGGGAGTAATAAGTATAATTATTATAGTTCTAGCGATAATAACTGCATTATATGGGTAACAATGCACGTTTTATTGCTAATAGTATCAGTAATAAGTATAATTATTACAGTTCTAGCGATAATACCTCTATTATATGGGTAATAATGCATCTTATATTGATGATAATGAAAGTAATACGTATATTTATTATAGTTCTAGCGATAATAACTGCATAATGTGGGTAATAATGCATGTTATATTGAGAATAATATAAGTAATAAGTATAATTATTACAGTTCTGGCGATAATAACTGCATTATATGGGTAATAATGCACGTTATATTGCTAATAGTATAAGTAATAAGTATAATTATTACAGTTCTTGCGATAATACCTCCATTATATGGGTAATAATGCATGTTATATTGATAATAATATAAGTAATAAGTCCAATTATTACAGTTCTAGCGATAATAACTGCATTATATGGGTAATAATGCACGTTATATTGCTAACAATATAAGTAATAAGTATAATTATTACAGTTCTAGCGATAATAACTGCATTATATGGGTAAAAGTGCACGTTATATTGCTAATAGTATAAGTAATAAGTATAATTATTACAGTTCTAGCGATAATACCTCTATTATATGGGTAATAATGCATGTTATATTGATAACGATATAAGTAATAAGAATAATTATTACAGTTCTAGCTATAATAACTGCATTATATGGGTAACAATGCACGTTATATTGCTAATAATATAAGTAATGAGTATAATTATTACAGTTCTAGCGATAATAACTGCATTATATGGGTAATAATGCATGTTATACTGATAATATCGGGAGTAATAAGTATAATTATTATAGTTCTAGCGATAATAACTGCATTATATGGGTAACAATGCACGTTTTATTGCTAATAGTATCAGTAATAAGTATAATTATTACAGTTCTAGCGATAATACCTCTATTATATGGGTAATAATGCATGTTATATTGATGATAATGAAAGTAATACGTATATTTATTATAGTTCTAGCGATAATAACTGCATAATGTGGGTAATAATGCATGTTATATTGAGAATAATATAAGTAATAAGTATAATTATTACAGTTCTGGCGATAATAACTGCATTATATGGGTAATAATGCACGTTATATTGCTAATAGTATAAGTAATAAGTATAATTATTACAGTTCTTGCGATAATACCTCCATTATATGGGTAATAATGCATGTTATATTGATAATAATATAAGTAATAAGTACAATTATTACAGTTCTAGCGATAATAACTGCATTATATGGGTAATAATGCACGTTATATTGCTAACAATATAAGTAATAAGTATAATTATTACAGTTCTAGCGATAATAACTGCATTATATGGGTAAAAGTGCACGTTATATTGCTAATAGTATAAGTAATAAGTATAATTATTACAGTTCTAGCGATAATACCTCTATTATATGGGTAATAATGCATGTTATATTGATAATGATATAAGTAATAAGTATAATTATTACAGTTCTAGCGATAATAACTGCATAATATGGGTAATAATGCACGTTATATTGCTAATAATATAAGTAATGAGTACAATTATTACAGTTCTAGCGATAATAACTGCATTATATGGGTAATAATGCATGTTATATTGATAATAATATAAGTAATAAGTATAATTATTACAGTTCTAGCGATAATACCTCCATTATATGGGTAATAATGCATGTTATATTGATAATAATATAAGTAATAAGTATAAATATTACAGTTCTAGCGATAATAACTGCATAATATGGGTAATAATGCACGTTACATTGCTAATAATATAAGTAATGAGTATAATTATTACAGTTCTAGCGATAATAACTGCATTATATGGGTAATAATGCACGTTATATTGCTAATAGTATAAGTAATAAGTATACTTATTACAGTTCTTGCGATAATACCTCCATTATATGGGTAATAATGCATGTTTCATTGATAATATTGGGAGTAATAAGTATATTTATTATAGTTCTGGCGATCATAACTGCATAATGTGGGTAATAATGCATGTTATATTGATAATAATATAAGTAATAAGTATAATTATTACAGTTCTGGCGATAATAACTGCATTATATGGGTAATAATGCACGTTATATTGCTAATAGTATAAGTAATAAGTATAATTATTACAGTTCTTGCGATAATAACTCCATTATATGGGTAATAATGCATGTTTTATTGATAATAATATAAGTAATAAGTATAATTATTACTGTTCTGGCGATAATAACTGCATTATATGGGTAATAATGCACGTTATATTGCTAATAATATAAGTAATGAGTGCAATTATTACAGTTCTAGCGATAATAACTGCATTATATGGGTAATAATGCACGTTATATTGCTAACAATATAAGTAATAAGTAGAATTATTACAGTTCTAGCGATAATAACTGCATTATATGGGTAAAAATGCACGTTATATTGCTAACAGTATAAGTAATAAGTATAATTATTACAGTTCTAGCGATAATACCTCTATTATATGGGTAATAATGCATGTTATATTGATGATAATGAAAGTAATACGTATATTTATTATAGTTCTAGCGATAATAACTGCATAATGTGGGTAATAATGCATGTTATATTGAGAATAATATAAGTAATAAGTATAATTATTACAGTTCTGCCGATAATAACTGCATTATATGGGTAATAATGCACGTTATGTTGCTAATAGTATAAGTAATAAGTATAATTATTACAGTTCTTGCGATAATACCCCCATTATATGGGTAATAATGCGTGTTATATTGATAATAATATAAGTAATAAGTATAATTATTACAGTTCTAGCGATAATAACTGCATTATATGGGTAATAATGCACGTTATATTGCTAACAATATAAGTAATAAGTATAATTATTACAGTTCTAGCGATAATAACTGCATTATATGGGTAAAAGTGCACGTTATATTGCTAATAGTATAAGTAATAAGTATAATTATTACAGTTCTAGCGATAATACCTCTATTATATGGGTAATAATGCATGTTATATTGATAACGATATAAGTAATAAGAATAATTATTACAGTTCTAGCTATAATAACTGCATTATATGGGTAACAATGCACGTTATATTGCTAATAATATAAGTAATGAGTATAATTATTACAGTTCTAGCGATAATAACTGCATTATATGGGTAATAATGCATGTTATACTGATAATATCGGGAGTAATAAGTATAATTATTATAGTTCTAGCGATAATAACTGCATTATATGGGTAACAATGCACGTTTTATTGCTAATAGTATCAGTAATAAGTATAATTATTACAGTTCTAGCGATAATACCTCTATTATATGGGTAATAATGCATGTTATATTGATGATAATGAAAGTAATACGTATATTTATTATAGTTCTAGCGATAATAACTGCATAATGTGGGTAATAATGCATGTTATATTGAGAATAATATAAGTAATAAGTATAATTATTACAGTTCTGGCGATAATAACTGCATTATATGGGTAATAATGCACGTTATATTGCTAATAGTATAAGTAATAAGTATAATTATTACAGTTCTTGCGATAATACCTCCATTATATGGGTAATAATGCATGTTATATTGATAATAATATAAGTAATAAGTACAATTATTACAGTTCTAGCGATAATAACTGCATTATATGGGTAATAATGCACGTTATATTGCTAACAATATAAGTAATAAGTATAATTATTACAGTTCTAGCGATAATAACTGCATTATATGGGTAAAAGTGCACGTTATATTGCTAATAGTATAAGTAATAAGTATAATTATTACAGTTCTAGCGATAATACCTCTATTATATGGGTAATAATGCATGTTATATTGATAATGATATAAGTAATAAGTATAATTATTACAGTTCTAGCGATAATAACTGCATAATATGGGTAATAATGCACGTTATATTGCTAATAATATAAGTAATGAGTACAATTATTACAGTTCTAGCGATAATAACTGCATTATATGGGTAATAATGCATGTTATATTGATAATAATATAAGTAATAAGTATAATTATTACAGTTCTAGCGATAATACCTCCATTATATGGGTAATAATGCATGTTATATTGATAATAATATAAGTAATAAGTATAAATATTACAGTTCTAGCGATAATAACTGCATAATATGGGTAATAATGCACGTTACATTGCTAATAATATAAGTAATGAGTATAATTATTACAGTTCTAGCGATAATAACTGCATTATATGGGTAATAATGCACGTTATATTGCTAATAGTATAAGTAATAAGTATACTTATTACAGTTCTTGCGATAATACCTCCATTATATGGGTAATAATGCATGTTTCATTGATAATATTGGGAGTAATAAGTATATTTATTATAGTTCTGGCGATCATAACTGCATAATGTGGGTAATAATGCATGTTATATTGATAATAATATAAGTAATAAGTATAATTATTACAGTTCTGGCGATAATAACTGCATTATATGGGTAATAATGCACGTTATATTGCTAATAGTATAAGTAATAAGTATAATTATTACAGTTCTTGCGATAATAACTCCATTATATGGGTAATAATGCATGTTTTATTGATAATAATATAAGTAATAAGTATAATTATTACTGTTCTGGCGATAATAACTGCATTATATGGGTAATAATGCACGTTATATTGCTAATAATATAAGTAATGAGTGCAATTATTACAGTTCTAGCGATAATAACTGCATTATATGGGTAATAATGCACGTTATATTGCTAACAATATAAGTAATAAGTAGAATTATTACAGTTCTAGCGATAATAACTGCATTATATGGGTAAAAATGCACGTTATATTGCTAACAGTATAAGTAATAAGTATAATTATTACAGTTCTAGCGATAATACCTCTATTATATGGGTAATAATGCATGTTATATTGATGATAATGAAAGTAATACGTATATTTATTATAGTTCTAGCGATAATAACTGCATAATGTGGGTAATAATGCATGTTATATTGAGAATAATATAAGTAATAAGTATAATTATTACAGTTCTGCCGATAATAACTGCATTATATGGGTAATAATGCACGTTATGTTGCTAATAGTATAAGTAATAAGTATAATTATTACAGTTCTTGCGATAATACCCCCATTATATGGGTAATAATGCGTGTTATATTGATAATAATATAAGTAATAAGTATAATTATTACAGTTCTAGCGATAATAACTGCATTATATGGGTAATAATGCACGTTATATTGCTAACAATATAAGTAATAAGTAGAATTATTACAGTTCTAGCGATAATAACTGCATTATATGGGTAAAAATGCACGTTATATTGCTAATAGTATAAGTAATAAGTATAATTATTACAGTTCTGGCGATAATAACTGCATTATATGGGTAATAATGCACGTTATATTGCTAATAGTATAAGTAATAAGTATAATTATTACGCTTCTTGCGATAATACCTCCATTATATGGGTAATAATGCATGTTATGTTGATAATAACATAAGTAATAAGTATAATTATTACAGTTCTAGCGATAATAACTGCATTATATGGGTAATAATGCATGTTATATTGAGAATAATATAAGTAATAAGTATAATTATTACAGTTCTGGCGATAATAACTGCATTATATGGGTAATAATGCACGTTATATTGCTAATAGTATAAGTAATAAGTATAATTATTACAGTTCTAGCGATAATACCTCCATTATATGGGTAATAATGCATGTTATATTGATAATAATATAAGTAATAAGTAAAAATATTACAGTTCTAGCGATAGTAACTGCATAATATGGGTAATAATGCACGTTACATTGCTAATAATATAAGTAATGAGTATCATTATTACAGTTCTAGCGATAATAACTGCATTATATGGGTAATAAGGCATGTTATATTGATAACATCGGGAGTAATAAGTATAATTATTATAGTTCTAGCGATAATAATAGTAAAATATGGCTAAGAGTGCATGATATATTGATAAAAGTAAAAGTAATAAGTGTATTTATTACAGTTCTATCGATAATAACTGCATTATATGGGTAATAATGCACGTTATATTGCTAATAATATAAGTAATAAGTATAATTATTACAGTTCTAGCGATAATAACTGCACTATATGATTAATAATGCATGTTATATTGATAATATCGGGAGTAATAAGTATAATTATTATAGTTCTAGCGATAATAATAGTAAAATATGGCTAATAGTGCATGATATATTGATAATAGTAAAAGTAATAAGTGTATTTATTACAGTTCTATCGATAATAACTGAATTATATGGGTAACAATGCACGTTTTATTGCTAATAGTATAAGTAATAAGTATAATTATTACAGTTCTAGCGATAATACCTCTATTATATGGGTAATAATGCATGTTATATTGATGATAATGAAAGTAATACGTATATTTATTATACTTCTAGCGATAATAACTGCATAATGTGGGTAATAATGCATGTTATATTGAGAATAATATAATTAATAAGTATAATTATTACAGTACTGGCGATAATAACTGCATTATATGGGTAATAATGCACGTTATATTGCTAATAGTATAAGTAATATGTATAATTATTACAGTTCTTGCGATAATACCTCCATTATATGGGTAATAATGCATGTTATATTGATAATAATATAAGTAATAAGTATAATTATTACAGTTCTAGCGATAATAACTGCATTATATGGGTAATAAGGCACGTTATATTGCTAACAATATAAGTAATAAGTATAATTATTACAGTTCTAGCGATAATAACTGCATTATATGGGTAAAAATGCACGTTATATTGATAATAATATAAGTAATAAGTATAGTTATTACAGTTCTATCGATAATAACTGCATTATATGGGTAATAATGCATGTTATATTGATAATAATATAAGTAATAAGTATAATTATTACAGTTCTAGCGATAATAACTGCATTATATGGGTAATAATGCATGTTATATTGAGAATAATATAAGTAATAAGTATAATTATTACAGTTCTGGCGATAATAACTGCATAATATGGGTAATAATGCACGTTACATTGCTAATAATATAAGTAATGAGTATAATTATTACAGTTCTAGCGATAATACCTCCATTATATGGGTAATAATGCATTTTATATTGATAATAATATAAGTAATAAGTATAATTATTACAGTTCTAGCGATAATACCTCCATTATATGGGTAATAATGCATGTTATATTGATAATATCGGGAGTAATAAGTATAATTATTATAGTTCTAGCGATAATAATAGTAAAATATGGCAAATAGTGCATGTTATATTGATAATAATAGAAGTAATAAGTATATTTATTACAGTTCTATCAATAATAACTGCATAATATGGGTAATAATGCATGTTATATTGATGATAATGAAAGTAATACGTATATTTATTACAGTTCTAGCGATAATAACTGCATTATATGGGTAATAATGCACGTTATATTGCTAATAGTATAAGTAATAAGTATAATTATTACAGTTCTAGCGATAATAACTGCATTATATGGGTAATAATGCACGTTATATTGCTAACAATATAAGTAATAAGTATAATTATTACAGTTCTAGCGATAATAACTGCATAATATGGGTAATAATGCACGTTATATTGCTAATAATATAAGTAATGAGTACAATTATTACAGTTCTAGCGATAATAACTGCATTATATGCTTAATAATGCATGTTATATTGATAATATCGGGAGTAATAAGTATAATTATTATAGTTCTAGCGATAATAATAGTAAAATATGGCAAATAGTGCATGTTATATTGATAACAATAAAAGTAATAATTATATTTATTACAGTTCTATCGATAATAACTGCATAATATGGGTAATATTGCATGTTATATTGATGATAATAAAAGTAATACGTATATTTATTATAGTTCTGGCGATCATAACTGCATAATATGGGTAATAATGCATGTTATATTGATAATATTATAAGTAATAAGTATAATTATTACAGTCCTAGCGATAATAACTGCATTATATGGGTAATAATGCACGTTATATTGCTAACAATATCAGTAATAAGTATAATTATTACAGTTCTAGCGATAATAACTGCATTATATGGGTAAAAATGCATGTTATATTGATAATATTGGGAGTAATGAGTATATTTATTATGGTTCTAGAGATAATAACTGCATAATATGGGTAATAATGCATGTTATATTGATAATAATATAAGTAATAAGGATAATTATTACAGTTCTAGCGATAATACCTCCATTATATGGGTAATAATGCATGTTATATTGATGATAATGAAAGTAATACGTATATTTATTATAGTTCTAGCGATAATAACGGCATTATATGGGTAATAAAGCATGTTATATTGATAACATCGGGAGTAATAAGTATAATTATTATAGTTCTAGCGATAATAATAGTAAAATATGGCTAATAGTGCATGATATATTGATAATAGTAAAAGTAGTAAGTGTATTTATTACAGTTCTATCGATAATAACTGCATAATATGGGTAATAATGCATGTTATATTGATAATAATATAAGTAATAAGTATAATTATTACAGTTCTAGCGATAATACCTCCATTATATGGGTAATAATGCATGTTATATTGATGATAATGAAAGTAATACGTATATTTATTATAGTTCCAGCGATAATAACTGCATAATGTGGGTAATAATGCATGTTATGTTGATAATAATATAAGTAATAAGTATAATTATTACAGTTCTAGCGATAATAACTGCATTATATGGGTAATAATGCATGTTATATTGAGAATAATATAAGTAATAAGTATAATTATTACAGTTCTGGCGATAATAACTGCATTATATGGGTAATAATGCACGTTATATTGCTAATAGTATAAGTAATAAGTATAATTATTACAGTTCTAGCGATAATACCTCCATTATATGGGTAATAATGCATGTTATATTGATGATAATGAAAGTAATACGTATATTTATTATAGTTCTAGCGATAATAACTGCATAATGTGGGTAATAATGCATGTTATATTGAGAACAATATAAGTAATAAGTATAACTATTACAGTTCTGGCGATAATAACTGCATTATATGGGTAATAATGCACGTTATATTGCTAACAATATAAGTAATAAGTATAATTATTACAGTTTTAGCGATAATAACTGCATTATATGGGTAAAAATGCATGTTATATTGATAATATTGGGAGTAATGAGTATATTTATTATGGTTCTAGAGATAATAACGGCATAATATGGGTAATAATGCATGTTATATTGATAATAATATAAGTAATAAGTATAATTATTACAGTTCTTGCGATAATACCTCCATAATATGGGTAAAAATGCACGTTATATTGATAATAATATAAGTAATAAGTATAATTATTACAGTTCTAGCGATAATAACTGCATTATATGGGTAATAATGCACTTTATATTGCTAACAATATAAGTAATAAGTATAATTATTACAGTTCTAGCGATAATAACTGCATTATATGGGTAAAAATGCATGTTATATTGATAATATTGGGAGTAATGAGTATATTTATTATGGTTCTAGAGATAATAACTGCATAATATGGGTAATAATGCATGTTATATTGATGATAATAAAAGCAATACGTATATTTATTATAGTTCTAGCGATAATAACTGCATAATATGGGTAATAATGCATGTTATATTGATAATAATATGAGTAATAAGTATAATCATTACAGTTCTAGAGATAATAACTGCATTATATGGGTAATAATGCACGTTATATTGCTAACAATATAAGTAATAGGTATAATCATTACAGTTCTAGCGATAATACCTCCATTATATGGGTAATAATGCATTTTATATTGATAATAATATAAGTAATAAGTATAATTATTACAGTTCTAGCGATAATACCTCCATTATATGGGTAATAATGCATGTTATATTGATGATAATGAAGGTAATACGTATATTTATTATAGTTCTAGCGATAATAACTGCATAATGTGGGTAATAATGCATGTTATATTGAGAATAATATAAGTAATAAGTGTAATTATTACTGTTCTAGTGATAATAACTGCATAATATGGGTAATAATGCACGTTACATTGCTAATAATACAAGTAATGAGTATAATTATTACAGTTCTAGCGATAATAACTGCATTATATGGGTAATAATGCATGTTATATTGATAATAATATAAGTAATAAGTATAATTATTACAGTTCTAGCGATAATAACTGCATTATATAGGTAATAATGCATGTTATATTGATAATATCGGGAGTAATAAGTATAATTATTATAGTTCTAGCGATAATAATAGTAAAATATGGCAAATAGTGCATGTTATATTGATAATAATAGAAGTAATAAGTATATTTATTACAGTTCTATCGATAATAACTGCATAATATGGGTAATAATGCATGTTATATTGATGATAATGAAAGTAATACGTATATTTATTACAGTTCTAGCGATAATAACTGCATTATATGGGTAATAATGCACGTTATATTGCTAACAATATAAGTAATAAGTATAATTATTACAGTTCTAGCGATAATAACTGCATAATATGGGTAATAATGCATGTTATATTGATGATAATAAAAGTAATACGTATATTTATTATAGTTCTAGCGATAATAACTGCATAATATGGGTAATAATGCATGTTATATTGATAATAATATGAGTAATAAGTATAATCATTACAGTTCTAGAGATAATAACTGCATTATATGGGTAATAATGCACGTTATATTGCTAACAATATAAGTAATAAGTATAATCATTACAGTTCTAGCGATAATAACTGCATTATATGGGTAATAATGCACGTTACATTGCTAATAATATAAGTAATGAGTATAATTATTACAGTTCTAGCGATAATAACTGCATTATATGGGTAATAAGGCATGTTACATTGATAACATCGGGAGTAATCAGTATAATTATTATAGTTCTAGCGATAATAATAGTAAAATATGTCTAATAGTGCATGATATATTGATAATAGTAAAAGTAATAAGTATAATTATTACAGTTCTAGCGATAATAACTGCATTATATGGGTAATAATGCACGTTATATTGCTAACAATATAAGTAATAAGTATAATTATTACAGTTCTAGCGATAATAACTGCATTATATGGGTAATAATGCATGTTATATTGATAATATCGGGAGTAATAAGTATAATTATTATAGTTCTAGCGATAATAACTGCATTATATGGGTAACAATGCACGTTTTATTGCAAATAGTATAAGTAATAAGTATAATGATTACAGTTCTAGCGATAATACCTCTATTATATGGGTAATAATGCATGTTATATTGATGATAATGAAAGTAATACGTATATTTATTATAGTTCTAGCGATAATAACTGCATAATATGGGTAATAATGCATGTTATATTGATGATAATAAAAGTAATACGTATATTTATTATAGTTCTAGCGATAACAACTGCATAATATGGGTAATAATGCATGTTATATTGATAATAATATGAGTAATAAGTATAATCATTACAGTTCTAGAGATAATAACTGCATTATATGGGTAATAATGCACGTTATATTGCTAACAATATAAGTAATAAGTATAATCATTACAGTTCTAGCGATAATAACTGCATTATATGGGTAATAATGCACGTTACATTGCTAATAATATAAGTAATGAGTATAATTATTACAGTTCTAGCGATAATAACTGCATTATATGGGTAATAAGGCATGTTACATTGATAACATCGGGAGTAATCAGTATAATTATTATAGTTCTAGCGATAATAATAGTAAAATATGTCTAATAGTGCATGATATATTGATAATAGTAAAAGTAATAAGTATAATTATTACAGTTCTAGCGATAATAACTGCATTATATGGGTAATAATGCACGTTATATTGCTAACAATATAAGTAATAAGTATAATTATTACAGTTCTAGCGATAATAACTGCATTATATGGGTAATAATGCACGTTACATTGCTAATAATATAAGTAATGAGTATAATTATTACAGTTCTAGCGATAATAACTGCATTATATGGGTAAGAAGGCATGTTATATTGATAACATCGGGAGTAATAAGTATAATTATTATAGTTCTAGCGATAATAATAGTAAAATATGTCTAACAGTGCATGATATATTGATAATAGTAAAAGTAATAAGTGTATTTATTACAGTTCTATCGATAATAACTGCATAATGTGGGTAATAATGCATGTTAAATTGAGAATAATATAAGCAATAAGTATAATTATTACAGTTCTGGCGATAATAACTGCATTATATGGGTAATAATGCACGTTATATTGCTAATAGTATAAGTAATAAGTATAATTATTACAGTTCTAGCGATAATAACTGCATTATATGGGTAATAATGCACGTTATATTGCTAACAATATAAGTAATAAGTATAATTATTACAGTTCTAGCGATAATAACTGCATAATATGGGTAATAATGCACGTTATATTGCTAATAATATAAGTAATGAGTACAATTATTACAGTTCTAGCGATAATAACTGCATTATATGCTTAATAATGCATGTTATATTGATAATATCGGGAGTAATAAGAATTATTATTATAGTTCTAGCGATAATAATAGTAAAATATGGCAAATAGTGCATGTTATATTGATAATAATAAAAGTAATAATTATATTTATTACAGTTCTATCGATAATAACTGCATAATATGGGTAATATTGCATGTTATATTGATGATAATAAAAGTAATACGTATATTTATTATAGTTCTGGCGATCATAACTGCATAATATGGGTAATAATGCATGTTATATTGATAATATTATAAGTAATAAGTATAATTATTACAGTTCTAGCGATAATACCTCCATTATATGGGTAATAATGCATGTTATATTGATGATAATGAAAGTAATACGTATATTTATTATAGTTCTAGCGATAATAACTGCATAATGTGGGTAATAATGCATGTTATATTGAGAATAATATAAGTAATAAGTATAACTATTACAGTTCTGGCGATAATAACTGCATTATATGGGTAATAATGCACGTTATATTGCTAACAATATAAGTAATAAGTATAATTATTACAGTTTTAGCGATAATAACTGCATTATATGGGTAAAAATGCATGTTATATTGATAATATTGGGAGTAATGAGTATATTTATTATGGTTCTAGAGATAATAACTGCATAATATGGGTAATAATGCATGTTATATTGATAATAATATAAGTAATAAGTATAATTATTACAGTTCTTGCGATAATAACTGCATAATATGGGTAATAATGCACGTTATATTGCTAATAATATAAGTAATGAGTACAATTATTGCAGTTCTAGCGATAATAACTGCATAATATGGGTAAGAATGCATGTTATATTGATAATAATATAAGTAATAAGTATAATTATTACAGTTCTAGCGATAATACCTCCATTATATGGGTAACAATGCATGTTATATTGATGATAATGAAGGTAATACGTATATTTATTATAGTTCTAGCGATAATAACTGCATAATGTGGGTAATAATGCATGTTATATTGAGAATAATATAAGTAATAAGTATAATTATTACAGTTCTGGCGATAATAACTGCATTATATGGGTAATAATGCACGTTATATTGCTAATAGTATAAGTAATAAGTATAATTATTACAGTTCTTGCGATAATACCTCCATTATATGGGTAATAATGCATGTTATATTGATAATAATATAAGTAATAAGTATAATTATTACAGTTCTAGCGATAATAACTGCATTATATGGGTAATAATGCATGTTATATTGATAATATCGGGAGTAATAAGTATAATTATTATAGTTCTAGCGATAATAACTGCATTATATGGGTAATAAGGCATGTTACATTGATAACATCGGGAGTAATAAGTATAATTATTATAGTTCTAGCGATAATAATAGTAAAATATGTCTAATAGTGCATGATATATTGATAATAGTAAAAGTAATAAGTATAATTATTACAGTTCTAGCGATAATAACTGCATTATATGGGTAATAATGCACGTTATATTGCTAACAATATAAGTAGTAAGTATAATTATTACAGTTCTAGCGATAATAACTGTATTATATGGGTAATAATGCACGTTACATTGCTAATAATATAAGTAATGAGTATAATTATTACAGTTCCAGCGATAATAACTGCATTATATGGGTAATAAGGCATGTTATATTGATAACATCGGGAGTAATAAGTATAATTATTATAGTTCTAGCGATAATAATAGTAAAATATGTCTAACAGTGCATGATATATTGATAATAGTAAAAGTAATAAGTGTATTTATTACAGTTCTATCGATAATAACTGCATAATATGGGTAATAATGCATGTTATATTGATAATAATATAAGTAATAAGTATAATTATTACAGTTCTAGCGATAATACCTCCATTATATGGGTAATAATGCATGTTATATTGATGATAATGAAAGTAATACGTATATTTATTATAGTTCTAGCGATAATAACTGCATTATATGGGTAATAAGGCATGTTATATTGATAACATCGGGAGTAATAAGTATAATTATTATAGTTCTAGCGATAATAATAGTAAAATATGGCTAATAGTGCATGATATATTGATAATAGTAAAAGTAGTAAGTGTATTTATTACAGTTCTATCGATAATAACTGCATAATATGGGTAATAATGCATGTTATATTGATAATAATATAAGTAATAAGTATAATTATTACAGTTCTAGCGATAATACCTCCATTATATGGGTAATAATGCATGTTATATTGATGATAATGAAAGTAATACGTATATTTATTATAGTTCTAGCGATAATAACTGCATAATATGGGTAATAATGCATGTTATATGGAGAATAATATAAGTAATAAGTATAATTATTGCAGTTCTAGCGATAATACCTCTATTATATGGGTAATAATGCATGTTATATTGATAATGATATAAGTAATAAGTATAATTATTACAGTTCTATCGATAATAACTGCATAATATGGGTAATAATGCACGTTATATTGCTAATAATATAAGTAATGAGTACAATTATTACAGTTCTAGCGATAATAACTGCATTATATGGGTAATAAGGCATGTTATATTGATAACATCGGGAGTAATAAGTATAATTATTATAGTTCTAGCGATAATAATAGTAAAATATGGCAAATAGTGCATGTTATATTGATAATAATAAAAGTAATAATTATATTTATTACAGTTCTATCGATAATAACTGCATAATATGGGCAATATTGCATGTTATATTGATGATAATAAAAGTAATACGTATATTTATTATAGTTCTGGCGATCATAACTGCATAATATGGGTAATAATGCATGTTATATTGATAATATTATAAGTAATAAGTATAATTATTACAGTCCTAGCGATAATAACTGCATTATATGGGTAATAATGCACGTTATATTGCTAACAATATCAGTAATAAGTATAATTATTACAGTTCTAGCGATAATAACTGCATTATATGGGTAAAAATGCATGTTATATTGATAATATTGGGAGTAATGAGTATAATTATTATAGTTCTAGCGATAATAATAGTAAAATATGGCTAATAGTGCATGATATATTGATAATAGTAAAAGTAGTAAGTGTATTTATTACAGTTCTATCGATAATAACTGCATAATATGGGTAATAATGCATGTTATATTGATAATAATATAAGTAATAAGTATAATTATTACAGTTCTAGCGATAATACCTCCATTATATGGGTAATAATGCATGTTATATTGATGATAATGAAAATAATACGTATATTTATTATAGTTCCAGCGATAATAACTGCATAATGTGGGTAATAATGCATGTTATGTTGATAATAATATAAGTAATAAGTATAATTATTACAGTTCTAGCGATAATAACTGCATTATATGGGTAATAATGCATGTTATATTGAGAATAATATAAGTAATAAGTATAATTATTACAGTTCTGGCGATAATAACTGCATTATATGGGTAATAATGCACGTTATATTGCTAATAGTATAAGTAATAAGTATAATTATTACAGTTCTAGCGATAATACCTCCATTATATGGGTAATAATGCATGTTATATTGATGATAATGAAAGTAATACGTATATTTATTATAGTTCTAGCGATAATAACTGCATAATGTGGGTAATAATGCATGTTATATTGAGAATAATATAAGTAATAAGTATAACTATTACAGTTCTGGCGATAATAACTGCATTATATGGGTAATAATGCACGTTATATTGCTAACAATATAAGTAATAAGTATAATTATTACAGTTTTAGCGATAATAACTGCATTATATGGGTAAAAATGCATGTTATATTGATAATATTGGGAGTAATGAGTATATTTATTATGGTTCTAGAGATAATAACTGCATAATATGGGTAATAATGCATGTTATATTGATAATAATATAAGTAATAAGTATAATTATTACAGTTCTTGCGATAATACCTCCATAATATGGGTTAAAATGCACGTTATATTGCTAATAGTATAAGTAATAAGTATAATTATTACAGTTCTAGCGATAATACCTCTATTATATGGGTAGTAATGCATGTTATATTGATAATGATATAAGTAATAAGTATAATTATTACAGTTCTAGCGATAATAACTGCATAATATGGGTAATAATGCACGTTATATTGCTAATAATATAAGTAATGAGTACAATTATTGCAGTTCTAGCGATAATAACTGCATAATATGGGTAAGAATGCATGTTATATTGATAATAATATAAGTAATAAGTATAATTATTACAGTTCTAGCGATAATACCTCCATTATATGGGTAATAATGCATGTTATATTGATGATAATGAAAGTAATACGTATATTTATTACAGTTCTAGCGATAATAACTGCATAATGTGGGTAATAATGCATGTTATATTGAGAATAATATAAGTAATAAGTATAATTATTACAGTTCTGGCGATAATAACTGCATTATATGGGTAATAATGCACGTTATATTGCTAATAGTATAAGTAATAAGTATAATTATTACAGTTCTTGCGATAATACCTCCATTATATGGGTAATAATGCATGTTATATTGATAATAATATAAGTAATAAGTATAATTATTACAGTTCTAGCGATAATAACTGCATTATATGGGTAATAATGCATGTTATATTGATAATATCGGGAGTAATAAGTATAATTATTATAGTTCTAGCGATAATAATAGTAAAATATGTCTAATAGTGCATGATATATTGATAATAGTAAAAGTAATAAGTATAATTATTACAGTTCTAGCGATAATAACTGCATTATATGGGTAATAATGCACGTTATATTGCTGATAGTATAAGTAATAAGTATAATTATTACAGTTCTAGCGATAATACCTCCATTATATGGGTAATAATGCATGTTATATTGATGATAATGAAAGTAATACGTATATTTATTATAGTTCTAGCGATAATAACTGCATTATATGGGTAATAATGCACGTTATATTGCTAATAATATGAGTAATATGTATAATTATTACAGTTCTAGCGATAATAACTGCGTTATATGGGTAATAATGCATGTAATATTGATAATATCGGGAGTAATAAGTATAATTATTATAGTTCTAGCGATAATAACTGCATTATATGGGTAACAATGCACGTTTTATTGCTAATAGTATAAGTAATAAGTATAATGATTACAGTTCTAGCGATAATACCTCTATTATATGGGTAATAATGCATGTTATATTGATGATAATGAAAGTAATACGTATATTTATTATAGTTCTAGCGATAATAACTGCATAATATGGGTAATAATGCATGTTATATTGATAATAATATAAGTAATAAGTATAATTATTACAGTTCTAGCGATAATACCTCCATTATATGGGTAATAATGCATGTTATATTGATGATAATGAAAGTAATACGTATATTTATTATAGTTCTAGCGATAATAACTGCATTATATGGGTAATAAGGCATGTTATATTGATAACATCGGGAGTAATAAGTATAATTATTATAGTTCTAGCGATAATAATAGTAAAATATGGCTAATAGTGCATGATATATTGATAATAGTAAAAGTAGTAAGTGTATTTATTACAGTTCTATCGATAATAACTGCATAATATGGGTAATAATGCACGTTATATTGCTAATAGTATAAGTAATAAGTATAATTATTACAGTTCTTGCGATAATACCTCCATTATATGGGTAATAATGCATGTTATATTGATGATAATGAAAGTAATACGTATATTTATTATAGTTCTAGCGATAATAACTGCATAATATGGGTAATAATGCATGTTATATGGAGAATAATATAAGTAATAAGTATAATTATTGCAGTTCTAGCGATAATACCTCTATTATATGGGTAATAATGCATGTTATATTGATAACGATATAAGTAATAACTATAATTATTACAGTTCTATCGATAATAACTGCATAATATGGGTAATAATGCACGTTATATTGCTAATAATATAAGTAATGAGTACAATTATTACAGTTCTAGCGATAATAACTGCATTATATGGGTAATAAGGCATGTTATATTGATAACATCGGGAGTAATAAGTATAATTATTATAGTTCTAGCGATAATAATAGTAAAATATGGCTAATAGTGCATGATATATTGATAATAGTAAAAGTAGTAAGTGTATTTATTACAGTTCTATCGATAATAACTGCATAATATGGGTAATAATGCATGTTATATTGATAATAATATAAGTAATAAGTATAATTATTACAGTTCTAGCGATAATACCTCCATTATATGGGTAATAATGCATGTTATATTGATGATAATGAAAGTGATACGTATATTTATTATAGTTCTAGCGATAATAACTGCAGTATATGGGTAATAAGGCATGTTATATTGATAACATCGGGAGTAATAAGTATAATTATTATAGTTCTAGCGATAATAATAGTAAAATATGGCTAATAGCGGATGTTATATTGATAATAGTAAAAGTAGTAAGTGTATTTATTACAGTTCTATCGATAATAACTGCATAATATGGGTAATAATGCATGTTATATTGATAATAATATAAGTAATAAGTATAATTATTACAGTTCTAGCGATAATACCTCCATTATATAGGTAATAATGCATGTTATATTGATGATAATGAAAGTAATATGTATATTTATTATAGTTCTAGCGATAATAACTGCATAATATGGGTAATAATGCATGTTATATTGAGAATAATATAAGTATTAAGTATAATTATTACAGTTCTGGCAATAATAACTGCATTATATGGGTAATAATGCACGTTATATTGCTAATAGTATAAGTAATAAGTATAATTATTACAGTTCTAGCGATAATACCTCCATTATATGGGTAATAATGCATGTTACATTGATAATGATATAAGTAATAAGTATAATTATTACAGTTCTAGCGATAATACCTCTATTATATGGGTAATAATGCATGTTACATTGATAATGATATAAGTAATAAGTATAATTATTACAGTTCTAGCGATAACAACTGCATAATATGGGTAATAATGCACGTTATATTGCTAATAATATAAGTAATGAGTACAAGTATTACAGTTCTAGCGATAATAACTGCATTATATGGGTAATAATGCATGTTATATTGATAATAATATAAGTAATAAGTATAATTATTACAGTTCTAGCGATAATAACTGCATTATATGGGTAGTAATGCACGTTATATTGCTAATAGTATAAGTAATAAGTATAATTATTACAGTTCTAGCGATAATACCTCCATTATATGGGTAATAATGCATGTTATATTGATAATAATATAAGTAATAAGTATAATTATTACAGTTCTGGCGATAATAACTGCATTATATGGGTAATAATGCACGTTATATTGCTAATAATATAAGTAATAAGTATAATTATTACAGTTCTAGCGATAATAACTGCATTATATGGGTAATAATGCATGATATATTGATAATAGTAAAAGTAATAAGTATAATTATTACAGTTCTAGCGATAATAACTGCATTATATGGGTAATAATGCATGTTATATTGCTAACAATATAAGTAATAAGTATAATTATTACAGTTCTAGCGATAATAACTGTATTATATGGGTAATAATGCACGTTACATTGCTAATAATATAAGTAATGAGTATAATTATTACAGTTCCAGCGATAATAACTGCATTATATGGGTAATAAGGCATGTTATATTGATAACATCGGGAGTAATAAGTATAATTATTATAGTTCTAGCGATAATAATAGTAAAATATGTCTAACAGTGCATGATATATTGATAATAGTAAAAGTAATAAGTGTATTTATTACAGTTCTATCGATAATAACTGCATAATATGGGTAATAATGCATGTTATATTGATAATAATATAAGTAATAAGTATAATTATGACAGTTCTAGCGATAATACCTCCATTATATGGGTAATAATGCATGTTATATTGATGATAATGAAAGTAATACGTATATTTATTATAGTTCTAGCGATAATAACTGCATAATATGGGTAATAATGCATGTTATATTGATAATAATATGAGTAATAAGTATAATCATTACAGTTCTAGAGATAATAACTGCATTATATGGGTAATAATGCACGTTATATTGCTAACAATATAAGTAATAAGTATAATCATTACAGTTCTAGCGATAATAACTGCATTATATGGGTAATAATGCACGTTACATTGCTAATAATATAAGTAATGAGTATAATTATTACAGTTCTAGCGATAATAACTGCATTATATGGGTAATAAGGCATGTTACATTGATAACATCGGGAGTAATAAGTATAATTATTATAGTTCTAGCGATAATAATAGTAAAATATGTCTAATAGTGCATGATATATTGATAATAGTAAAAGTAATAAGTATAATTATTACAGTTCTAGCGATAATAACTGCATTATATGGGTAATAATGCACGTTATATTGCTGATAGTATAAGTAATAAGTATAATTATTACAGTTCTAGCGATAATACCTCCATTATATGGGTAATAATGCATGTTATATTGATGATAATGAAAGTAATACGTATATTTATTATAGTTCTAGCGATAATAACTGCTTTATATGGGTAATAATGCACGTTATATTGCTAATAATATGAGTAATATGTATAATTATTACAGTTCTAGCGATAATAACTGCGTTATATGGGTAATAATGCATGTAATATTGATAATATCGGGAGTAATAAGTATAATTATTATAGTTCTAGCGATAATAACTGCATTATATGGGTAACAATGCACGTTTTATTGCTAATAGTATAAGTAATAAGTATAATGATTACAGTTCTAGCGATAATACCTCTATTATATGGGTAATAATGCATGTTATATTGATGATAATGAAAGTAATACGTATATTTATTATAGTTCTAGCGATAATAACTGCATAATATGGGTAATAATGCATGTTATATTGATAATAATATAAGTAATAAGTATAATTATTACAGTTCTAGCGATAATACCTCCATTATATGGGTAATAATGCATGTTATATTGATGATAATGAAAGTAATACGTATATTTATTATAGTTCTAGCGATAATAACTGCATTATATGGGTAATAAGGCATGTTATATTGATAACATCGGGAGTAATAAGTATAATTATTATAGTTCTAGCGATAATAATAGTAAAATATGGCTAATAGTGCATGATATATTGATAATAGTAAAAGTAGTAAGTGTATTTATTACAGTTCTATCGATAATAACTGCATAATATGGGTAATAATGCATGTTATATTGATAATAATATAAGTAATAAGTATAATTATTACAGTTCTAGCGATAATACCTCCATTATATGGGTAATAATGCATGTTATATTGATGATAATGAAAGTAATACGTATATTTATTATAGTTCTAGCGATAATAACTGCATAATATGGGTAATAATGCATGTTATATGGAGAATAATATAAGTAATAAGTATAATTATTGCAGTTCTAGCGATAATACCTCTATTATATGGGTAATAATGCATGTTATATTGATAATGATATAAGTAATAAGTATAATTATTACAGTTCTATCGATAATAACTGCATAATATGGGTAATAATGCACGTTATATTGCTAATAATATAAGTAATGAGTACAATTATTACAGTTCTAGCGATAATAACTGCATTATATGGGTAATAAGGCATGTTATATTGATAACATCGGGAGTAATAAGTATAATTATTATAGTTCTAGCGATAATAATAGTAAAATATGGCTAATAGTGCATGATATATTGATAATACTAAAAGTAGTAAGTGTATTTATTACAGTTCTATCGATAATAACTGCATAATATGGGTAATAATGCATGTTATATTGATAATAATATAAGTAATAAGTATAATTATTACAGTTCTAGCGATAATACCTCCATTATATGGGTAATAATGCATGTTATATTGATGATAATGAAAGTGATACGTATATTTATTATAGTTCTAGCGATAATAACTGCAGTATATGGGTAATAAGGCATGTTATATTGATAACATCGGGAGTAATAAGTATAATTATTATAGTTCTAGCGATAATAATAGTAAAATATGGCTAATAGCGGATGTTATATTGATAATAGTAAAAGTAGTAAGTGTATTTATTACAGTTCTATCGATAATAACTGCATAATATGGGTAATAATGCATGTTATACTGATAATAATATAAGTAATAAGTATAATTATTACAGTTCTAGCGATAATACCTCCATTATATGGGTAATAATGCATGTTATATTGATGATAATGAAAGTAATACGTATATTTATTATAGTTCTAGCGATAATAACTGCATAATATGGGTAATAATGCATGTTATATGGAGAATAATATAAGTAATAAGTATAATTATTGCAGTTCTATCGATAATACCTCTATTATATGGGTAATAATGCATGTTATATTGATAATGATATAAGTAATAAGTATAATTATTACAGTTCTATCGATAATAACTGCATAATATGGGTAATAATGCACGTTATATTGCTAATAATATAAGTAATGAGTACAATTATTACAGTTCTAGCGATAATAACTGCATTATATGGGTAATAAGGCATGTTATATTGATAACATCGGGAGTAATAAGTATAATTATTATAGTTCTAGCGATAATAATAGTAAAATATGGCTAATAGTGCATGATATATTGATAATAGTAAAAGTAGTAAGTGTATTTATTACAGTTCTATCGATAATAACTGCATAATATGGGTAATAATGCATGTTATATTGATAATAATATAAGTAATAAGTATAATTATTACAGTTCTAGCGATAATACCTCCATTATATGGGTAATAATGCATGTTATATTGATGATAATGAAAGTGATACGTATATTTATTATAGTTCTAGCGATAATAACTGCAGTATATGGGTAATAAGGCATGTTATATTGATAACATCGGGAGTAATAAGTATAATTATTATAGTTCTAGCGATAATAATAGTAAAATATGGCTAATAGCGGATGTTATATTGATAATAGTAAAAGTAGTAAGTGTATTTATTACAGTTCTATCGATAATAACTGCATAATATGGGTAATAATGCATGTTATATTGATAATAATATAAGTAATAAGTATAATTATTACAGTTCTAGCGATAATACCTCCATTATATAGGTAATAATGCATGTTATATTGATGATAATGAAAGTAATATGTATATTTATTATAGTTCTAGCGATAATAACTGCATAATATGGGTAATAATGCATGTTATATTGATAATAATATAAGTAATAAGTATAATTATTACAGTTCTAGCGATAATAACTGCATTATATGGGTAGTAATGCACGTTATATTGCTAATAGTATAAGTAATAAGTATAATTATTACAGTTCTAGCGATAATACCTCCATTATATGGGTAATAATGCATGTTATATTGATAATAATATAAGTAATAAGTATAATTATTACAGTTCTGGCGATAATAACTGCATTATATGGGTAATAATGCACGTTATATTGCTAATAATATAAGTAATAAGTATAATTATTACAGTTCTAGCGATAATAACTGCATTATATGGGTAATAATGCATGTTATATTGATAATATCGGGAGTAATAAGTATAATTATTATAGTTCTAGCGATAATAACTACATTATATGGGTAACAATGCACGTTTTATTGCTAATAGTATAAGTAATAAGTATAATTATTACAGTTCTAGCGATAATACCTCTATTATATGGGTAATAATGCATGTTATATTGATGATAATGAAAGTAATACGTATATTTATTATAGTTCTAGCGATAATAACTACATAATATGGGTAATAATGCATGTTATATTGAGAATAATATAAGTAATAAGTATAATTATTACAGTTCTGGCGATAATAACTGCATTATATGGGTAATAATGCACGTTATATTGCTAATAATATAAGTAATAAGTATAATTATTACAGTTCTAGCGATAATAACTGCATTATATGGGTAATAATGCATGCTATATTGATAATATCGGGAGTAATAAGTATAATTATTACAGTTCTAGCGATAATAACTGCATAATATGGGTAATAATGCACGTTATATTGCTAACAATATAAGTAATGAGTACAATTATTACAGTTCTAGCGATAATAACTGCATTATATGGGTAATAATGCATGTTATATTGCTAATAATATAAGTAATAAGCATAATTATTACAGTTCTAGCGATAATAACTGCATTATATGGGTAATAATGCATGTTATATTGATAATATCGGGAGTAATAAGTATAATTATTATAGTTCTAGCGATAGTAATAGTAAAATATGGCAAATAGTGCATGTTATATTGATAATAATAAAAGTAATAAGTATATTTATTACAGTTCTATCGATAATAACTGCATAATATTGGTAATAATGCATGTTATATTGATGATAATAAAAGTAATACGTATATTTATTATAGTTCTAGCGATAATAACTGCATAATATGGGTAATAATGCATGTTATATTGATAATAATATGAGTAATAAGTATAATTATTACAGTTCTAGCGATAATAACTGCATTATATGGGTAATAATGCACGTTATATTGCTAACAATATAAGTAATAAGTATAATTATGACAGTTCTAGCGATTATAACTGCATTATATGGGTAATAATGCACGTTATATTGCTAATAATATAAGTAATGAGTACAATTATTAGAGTTCTAGCGATAATAACTGCATAATATGGGTAATAATGCACGTTATATTGCTAATAATATAAGTAATGAGTACAATTATTACAGTTCTTGCGATAATACCTCCATTATATGGGTAATAATGCATGTTATATTGATAATAATATAAGTAATAAGTATAATTATTACAGTTCTAGCGATAATAACTGCATTATATGGGTAATAATGCATGTTATATTGATAATAATATAAGTAATAAGTATAATTATTACAGTTCAAGCGATAATAACTGCATTATATGGGTAATAATGCATGTTATATTGATAATATCGGGAGTAATAAGTATAATTATTATAGTTCTAGCGATAATAACTGCATTATATGGGTAATAAGGCATGTTACATTGATAACATCGGGAGTAATAAGTATAATTATTATAGTTCTAGCGATAATAATAGTAAAATATGTCTAATAGTGCATGATATATTGATAATAGTAAAAGTAATAAGTATAATTATTACAGTTCTAGCGATAATAACTGCATTATATGGGTAATAATGCATGTTATATTGCTAACAATATAAGTAATAAGTATAATTATTACAGTTCTAGCGATAATAACTGTATTATATGGGTAATAATGCACGTTACATTGCTAATAATATAAGTAATGAGTATAATTATTACAGTTCCAGCGATAATAACTGCATTATATGGGTAATAAGGCATGTTATATTGATAACATCGGGAGTAATAAGTATAATTATTATAGTTCTAGCGATAATAATAGTAAAATATGTCTAACAGTGCATGATATATTGATAATAGTAAAAGTAATAAGTGTATTTATTACAGTTCTATCGATAATAACTGCATAATATGGGTAATAATGCATGTTATATTGATAATAATATAAGTAATAAGTATAATTATGACAGTTCTAGCGATAATACCTCCATTATATGGGTAATAATGCATGTTATATTGATGATAATGAAAGTAATACGTATATTTATTATAGTTCTAGCGATAATAACTGCATAATATGGGTAATAATGCATGTTATATTGATAATAATATGAGTAATAAGTATAATCATTACAGTTCTAGAGATAATAACTGCATTATATGGGTAATAATGCACGTTATATTGCTAACAATATAAGTAATAAGTATAATCATTACAGTTCTAGCGATAATAACTGCATTATATGGGTAATAATGCACGTTACATTGCTAATAATATAAGTAATGAGTATAATTATTACAGTTCTAGCGATAATAACTGCATTATATGGGTAATAAGGCATGTTACATTGATAACATCGGGAGTAATAAGTATAATTATTATAGTTCTAGCGATAATAATAGTAAAATATGTCTAATAGTGCATGATATATTGATAATAGTAAAAGTAATAAGTATAATTATTACAGTTCTAGCGATAATAACTGCATTATATGGGTAATAATGCATGTTATATTGATAATAATATGAGTAATAAGTATAATCATTACAGTTCTAGAGATAATAACTGCATTATATGGGTAATAATGCACGTTATATTGCTAACAATATAAGTAATAAGTATAATCATTACAGTTCTAGCGATAATAACTGCATTATATGGGTAATAATGCACGTTACATTGCTAATAATATAAGTAATGAGTATAATTATTACAGTTCTAGCGATAATAACTGCATTATATGGGTAATAAGGCATGTTACATTGATAACATCGGGAGTAATAAGTATAATTATTATAGTTCTAGCGATAATAATAGTAAAATATGTCTAATAGTGCATGATATATTGATAATAGTAAAAGTAATAAGTATAATTATTACAGTTCTAGCGATAATAACTGCTATATATGGGTAATAATGCACGTTATATTGCTGATAGTATAAGTAATAAGTATAATTATTACAGTTCTAGCGATAATACCTCCATTATATGGGTAATAATGCATGTTATATTGATGATAATGAAAGTAATACGTATATTTATTATAGTTCTAGCGATAATAACTGCTTTATATGGGTAATAATGCACGTTATATTGCTAATAATATGAGTAATATGTATAATGATTACAGTTCTAGCGATAATACCTCTATTATATGGGTAATAATGCATGTTATATTGATGATAATGAAAGTAATACGTATATTTATTATAGTTCTAGCGATAATAACTGCATAATATGGGTAATAATGCATGTTATATTGATAATAATATAAGTAATAAGTATAATTATTACAGTTCTAGCGATAATACCTCCATTATATGGGTAATAATGCATGTTATATTGATGATAATGAAAGTAATACGTATATTTATTATAGTTCTAGCGATAATAACTGCATTATATGGGTAATAAGGCATGTTATATTGATAACATCGGGAGTAATAAGTATAATTATTATAGTTCTAGCGATAATAATAGTAAAATATGGCTAATAGTGCATGATATATTGATAATAGTAAAAGTAGTAAGTGTATTTATTACAGTTCTATCGATAATAACTGCATAATATGGGTAATAATGCATGTTATATTGATAATAATATAAGTAATAAGTATAATTATTACAGTTCTAGCGATAATACCTCCATTATATGGGTAATAATGCATGTTATATTGATGATAATGAAAGTAATACGTATATTTATTATAGTTCTAGCGATAATAACTGCATAATATGGGTAATAATGCATGTTATATGGAGAATAATATAAGTAATAAGTATAATTATTGCAGTTCTAGCGATAATACCTCTATTATATGGGTAATAATGCATGTTATATTGATAATGATATAAGTAATAAGTATAATTATTACAGTTCTATCGATAATAACTGCATAATATGGGTAATAATGCATGTTATATTGATAATATCGGGAGTAATAAGTATAATTATTATAGTTCTAGCGATAATAACTACATTATATGGGTAACAATGCACGTTTTATTGCTAATAGTATAAGTAATAAGTATAATTATTACAGTTCTAGCGATAATACCTCTATTATATGGGTAATAATGCATGTTATATTGATGATAATGAAAGTAATACGTATATTTATTATAGTTCTAGCGATAATAACTACATAATATGGGTAATAATGCATGTTATATTGATAATAATATAAGTAATAAGTATAATTATGACAGTTCTAGCGATAATACCTCCATTATATGGGTAATAATGCATGTTATATTGATGATAATGAAAGTAATACGTATATTTATTATAGTTCTAGCGATAATAACTGCATAATATGGGTAATAATGCATGTTATATTGATAATAATATGAGTAATAAGTATAATCATTACAGTTCTAGAGATAATAACTGCATTATATGGGTAATAATGCACGTTATATTGCTAACAATATAAGTAATAAGTATAATCATTACAGTTCTAGCGATAATAACTGCATTATATGGGTAATAATGCACGTTACATTGCTAATAATATAAGTAATGAGTATAATTATTACAGTTCTAGCGATAATAACTGCATTATATGGGTAATAAGGCATGTTACATTGATAACATCGGGAGTAATAAGTATAATTATTATAGTTCTAGCGATAATAATAGTAAAATATGTCTAATAGTGCATGATATATTGATAATAGTAAAAGTAATAAGTATAATTATTACAGTTCTAGCGATAATAACTGCTATATATGGGTAATAATGCACGTTATATTGCTGATAGTATAAGTAATAAGTATAATTATTACAGTTCTAGCGATAATACCTCCATTATATGGGTAATAATGCATGTTATATTGATGATAATGAAAGTAATACGTATATTTATTATAGTTCTAGCGATAATAACTGCTTTATATGGGTAATAATGCACGTTATATTGCTAATAATATGAGTAATATGTATAATGATTACAGTTCTAGCGATAATACCTCTATTATATGGGTAATAATGCATGTTATATTGATGATAATGAAAGTAATACGTATATTTATTATAGTTCTAGCGATAATAACTGCATAATATGGGTAATAATGCATGTTATATTGATAATAATATAAGTAATAAGTATAATTATTACAGTTCTAGCGATAATACCTCCATTATATGGGTAATAATGCATGTTATATTGATGATAATGAAAGTAATACGTATATTTATTATAGTTCTAGCGATAATAACTGCATTATATGGGTAATAAGGCATGTTATATTGATAACATCGGGAGTAATAAGTATAATTATTATAGTTCTAGCGATAATAATAGTAAAATATGGCTAATAGTGCATGATATATTGATAATAGTAAAAGTAGTAAGTGTATTTATTACAGTTCTATCGATAATAACTGCATAATATGGGTAATAATGCATGTTATATTGATAATAATATAAGTAATAAGTATAATTATTACAGTTCTAGCGATAATACCTCCATTATATGGGTAATAATGCATGTTATATTGATGATAATGAAAGTAATACGTATATTTATTATAGTTCTAGCGATAATAACTGCATAATATGGGTAATAATGCATGTTATATGGAGAATAATATAAGTAATAAGTATAATTATTGCAGTTCTAGCGATAATACCTCCATTATATGGGTAATAATGCATGTTATATTGATGATAATGAAAGTGATACGTATATTTATTATAGTTCTAGCGATAATAACTGCAGTATATGGGTAATAAGGCATGTTATATTGATAACATCGGGAGTAATAAGTATAATTATTATAGTTCTAGCGATAATAATAGTAAAATATGGCTAATAGCGGATGTTATATTGATAATAGTAAAAGTAGTAAGTGTATTTATTACAGTTCTAGCGATAACAACTGCATAATATGGGTAATAATGCACGTTATATTGCTAATAATATAAGTAATGAGTACAAGTATTACAGTTCTAGCGATAATAACTGCATTATATGGGTAATAATGCATGTTATATTGATAATAATATAAGTAATAAGTATAATTATTACAGTTCTAGCGATAATAACTGCATTATATGGGTAGTAATGCACGTTATATTGCTAATAGTATAAGTAATAAGTATAATTATTACAGTTCTAGCGATAATACCTCCATTATATGCGTAATAATGCATGTTATATTGATAATAATATAAGTAATAAGTATAATTATTACAGTTCTGGCGATAATAACTGCCTTATATGGGTAATAATGCACGTTATATTGCTAATAATATAAGTAATAAGTATAATTATTACAGTTCTAGCGATAATAACTGCATTATATGGGTAATAATGCATGTTATATTGATAATATCGGGAGTAATAAGTATAATTATTATAGTTCTAGCGATAATAACTACATTATATGGGTAACAATGCACGTTTTATTGCTAATAGTATAAGTAATATGTATAATTATTACAGTTCTAGCGATAATACCTCTATTATATGGGTAATAATGCATGTTATATTGATGATAATGAAAGTAATACGTATATTTATTATAGTTCTAGCGATAATAACTACATAATATGGGTAATAATGCATGTTATATTGAGAATAATATAAGTAATAAGTATAATTATTACAGTTCTGGCGATAATAACTGCATTATATGGGTAATAATGCACGTTATATTGCTAATAATATAAGTAATAAGTATAATTATTACAGTTCTAGCGATAATAACTGCATTATATGGGTAATAATGCATGTTATATTGATAATATCGGGAGTAATAAGTATAATTATTACAGTTCTAGCGATAATAACTGCATAATATGGGTAATAATGCATGTTATATTGATAATAATATAAGTAATAAGTATAATTATTACAGTTCTAGCGATAATACCTCCATTATATAGGTAATAATGTATGTTATATTGATGATAATGAAAGTAATATGTATATTTATTATAGTTCTAGCGATAATAACTGCATTATATGGGTAATAATGCACGTTATATTGCTAATAATATAAGTAATGAGTACAATTATTACAGTTCTAGCGATAATAACTGCATAATATGGGTAATAATGCACGTTATATTGCTAATAATATAAGTAATGAGTACAATTATTACAGTTCTTGCGATAATACCTCCATTATATGGGTAATAATGCATGTTATATTGATAATAATATAAGTAATAAGTATAATTATTACAGTTCTAGCGATAATAACTGCATTATATGGGTAATAATGCATGTTATATTGATAATAATATAAGTAATAAGTATAATTATTACAGTTCTAGCGATAATAACTGCATTATATGGGTAATAATGCATGTTATATTGATAATATCGGGAGTAATAAGTATAATTATTATAGTTCTAGCGATAATAACTGCATTATATGGGTAATAAGGCATGTTACATTGATAACATCGGGAGTAATAAGTATAATTATTATAGTTCTAGCGATAATAATAGTAAAATATGTCTAATAGTGCATGATATATTGATAATAGTAAAAGTAATAAGTATAATTATTACAGTTCTAGCGATAATAACTGCATTATATGGGTAATAATGCACGTTATATTGCTAACAATATAAGTAATAAGTATAATTATTACAGTTCTAGCGATAATAACTGTATTATATGGGTAATAATGCACGTTACATTGCTAATAATATAAGTAATGAGTATAATTATTACAGTTCCAGCGATAATAACTGCATTATATGGGTAATAAGGCATGTTATATTGATAACATCGGGAGTAATAAGTATAATTATTATAGTTCTAGCGATAATAATAGTAAAATATGTCTAACAGTGCATGATATATTGATAATAGTAAAAGTAATAAGTGTATTTATTACAGTTCTATCGATAATAACTGCATAATATGGGTAATAATGCATGTTATATTGATAATAATATAAGTAATAAGTATAATTATGACAGTTCTAGCGATAATACCTCCATTACATGGGTAATAATGCATGTTATATTGATGATAATGAAAGTAATACGTATATTTATTATAGTTCTAGCGATAATAACTGCATAATATGGGTAATAATGCATGTTATATTGATAATAATATGAGTAATAAGTATAATCATTACAGTTCTAGAGATAATAACTGCATTATATGGGTAATAATGCACGTTATATTGCTAACAATATAAGTAATAAGTATAATCATTACAGTTCTAGCGATAATAACTGCATTATATGGGTAATAATGCACGTTACATTGCTAATAATATAAGTAATGAGTATAATTATTACAGTTCTAGCGATAATAACTGCATTATATGGGTAATAAGCCATGTTACATTGATAACATCGGGAGTAATAAGTATAATTATTATAGTTCTAGCGATAATAATAGTAAAATATGTCTAATAGTGCATGATATATTGATAATAGTAAAAGTAATAAGTATAATTATTACAGTTCTAGCGATAATAACTGCATTATATGGGTAATAATGCACGTTATATTGCTGATAGTATAAGTAATAAGTATAATTATTACAGTTCTAGCGATAATACCTCCATTATATGGGTAATAATGCATGTTATATTGATGATAATGAAAGTAATACGTATATTTATTATAGTTCTAGCGATAATAACTGCATTATATGGGTAATAATGCACGTTATATTGCTAATAATATGAGTAATATGTATAATTATTACAGTTCTAGCGATAATAACTGCGTTATATGTGTAATAATGCATGTAATATTGATAATATCGGGAGTAATAAGTATAATTAGTATAGTTCTAGCGATCATAACTGCATTATATGGGTAACAATGCACGTTTTATTGCTAATAGTATAAGTAATAAGTATAATGATTACAGTTCTAGCGATAATACCTCTATTATATGGGTAATAATGCATGTTATATTGATGATAATGAAAGTAATACGTATATTTATTATAGTTCTAGCGATAATAACTGCATAATATGGGTAATAATGCATGTTATATTGATAATAATATAAGTAATAAGTATAATTATTACAGTTCTAGCGATAATACCTCCATTATATGGGTAATAATGCATGTTATATTGATGACAATGAAAGTAATACGTATATTTATTATAGTTCTAGCGATAATAGCTGCATTATATGGGTAATAAGGCATGTTATATTGATAACATCGGGAGTAATAAGTATAATTATTATAGTTCTAGCGATAATAATAGTAAAATATGGCTAATAGTGCATGATATATTGATAATAGTAAAAGTAGTAAGTGTATTTATTACAGTTCTATCGATAATAACTGCATAATATGGGTAATAATGCATGTTATATTGATAATAATATAAGTAATAAGTATAATTATTACAGTTCTAGCGATAATACCTCCATTATATGGGTAATAATGCATGTTATATTGATGATAATGAAAGTAATACGTATATTTATTATAGTTCTAGCGATAATAACTGCATAATATGGGTAATAATGCACGTTATATTGCTAATAATATAAGTAATGAGTACAATTATTACAGTTCTAGCGATAATAACTGCATTATATGGGTAATAAGGCATGTTATATTGATAACATCGGGAGTAATAAGTATAATTATTATAGTTCTAGCGATAATAATAGTAAAATATGGCTAATAGTGCATGATATATTGATAATAGTAAAAGTAGTAAGTGTATTTATTACAGTTCTATCGATAATAACTGCATAATATGGGTAATAATGCATGTTATATTGATAATAATATAAGTAATAAGTATAATTATTACAGTTCTAGCGATAATACCTCCATTATATGGGTAATAATGCATGTTATATTGATGATAATGAAAGTGATACGTATATTTATTATAGTTCTAGCGATAATAACTGCAGTATATGGGTAATAAGGCATGTTATATTGATAACATCGGGAGTAATAAGTATAATTATTATAGTTCTAGCGATAATAATAGTAAAATATGGCTAATAGCGGATGTTATATTGATAACAGTAAAAGTAGTAAGTGTATTTATTACAGTTCTATCGATAATAACTGCATAATATGGGTAATAATGCATGTTATATTGATAATAATATAAGTAATAAGTATAATTATTACAGTTCTAGCGATAATACCTCCATTATATAGGTAATAATGCATGTTATATTGATGATAATGAAAGTAATATGTATATTTATTATAGTTCTAGCGATAATAACTGCATAATATGGGTAATAATGCATGTTATATTGAGAATAATATAAGTATTAAGTATAATTATTACAGTTCTGGCAATAATAACTGCATTATATGGGTAATAATGCACGTTATATTGCTAATAGTATAAGTAATAAGTATAATTATTACAGTTCTAGCGATAATACCTCCATTATATGGGTAATAATGCATGTTACATTGATAATGATATAAGTAATAAGTATAATTATTACAGTTCTAGCGATAATACCTCTATTATATGGGTAATAATGCATGTTACATTGATAATGATATAAGTAATAAGTATAATTATTACAGTTCTAGCGATAACAACTGCATAATATGGGTAATAATGCACGTTATATTGCTAATAATATAAGTAATGAGTACAAGTATTACAGTTCTAGCGATAATAACTGCATTATATGGGTAATAATGCACGTTATATTGCTAACAATATAAGTAATAAGTATAATTATTACAGTTCTAGCGATAATAACTGCATAATATGGGTAATAATGCACGTTATATTGCTAATAATATAAGTAATGAGTACAATTATTACAGTTCTAGCCATAATAACTGCATTATATGCTTAATAATGCCTGTTATATTGATAATATCAGGAGTAATAAGTATAATTATTATAGTTCTAGCGATAATAATAGTAAAATATGGCAAATAGTGCATGTTATATTGATAATAATAAAAGTAATAAGTATATTTATTACAGTTCTATCGATAATAACTGCATAATATGGGTAATATTGCATGTTATATTGATGATAATAAAAGTAATACGTATATTTATTATAGTTCTGGCGATCATAACTGCATAATATGGGTAATAATGCATGTTACATTGATAATGATATAAGTAATAAGTATAATTATTACAGTTCTAGCGATAACAACTGCATAATATGGATAATAATGCACGTTATATTGCTAATAATATAAGTAATGAGTACAATTATTACAGTTCTAGCGATAATAACTGCATTATATGGGTAATAATGCATGTTATATTGATAATAATATAAGTAATAAGTATAATTATTACAGTTCTAGCGATAATAACTGCATTATATGGGTAATAATGCATGTTATATTGATAATAATATAAGTAATAAGTATAATTATTACAGTTCTAGCGATAATAACTGCATTGTATGGGTAATAATGCATGTTATATTGAGAATAATATAAGTAATAAGTATAATTATTACAGTTCTGGTGATAATAACTGCATTATATGGGTAATAATGCACGTTATATTGCTAATAGTATAAGTGATAAGTATAATTATTACAGTTCTAGCGATAATACCTCTATTATATGGGTAATAATGCATGTTACATTGATAATGATATGAGTAATAAGTATAATTATTACAGTTCTAGCGATAATAACTGCATTATATGGGTAATAATGCACGTTATATTGCTAACAATATAAGTAATAAGTATAATTATTACAGTTCTAGCGATAATAATAGTAAAATATGGCAAATAGTGCATGTTATATTGATAATAATAAAAGTAATAAGTATATTTATTACAGTTCTATCGATAATAACTGCATAATATGGGTAATATTGCATGTTATATTGATGATAATAAAAGTAATACGTATATTTATTATAGTTCTGGCGATCATAACTGCATAATATGGGTAATAATGCATGTTATATTGATAATATTATAAGTAATAAGTATAATTATTACAGTTCTAGCGATAATAACTGCACTATATGGGTAATAATGCACGTTATATTGCTAACAATATCAGTAATAAGTATAATTATTACAGTTCTAGCGATAATAACTGCATTATATGGGTAAAAATGCATGTTATATTGATAATATTGGGAGTAATGAGTATATTTATTATGGTTCTAGAGATAATAACTGCATAATATGGGTAATAATGCATGTTATATTGATAATAATATAAGTAATAAGGATAATTATTACAGTTCTAGCGATAATACCTCCATTATATGGGTAATAATGCATGTTATATTGATGATAATGAAAGTAATACGTATATTTATTATAGTTCTAGCGATAATAACGGCATTATATGGGTAATAAAGCATGTTATATTGATAACATCGGGAGTAATAAGTATAATTATTATAGTTCTAGCGATAATAATAGTAAAATATGGCTAATAGTGCATGATATATTGATAATAGTAAAAGTAGTAAGTGTATTTATTACAGTTCTAGCGATAATAACTGCATAATGTGGGTAATAATGCATGTTATGTTGATAATAATATAAGTAATAAGTATAATTATTACAGTTCTAGCGATAGTAACTGCATTATATGGGTAATTATGCATGTTATATTGAGAATAATATAAGTAATAAGTATAATTATTACAGTTCTGGCGATAATAACTGCATTATATGGGTAATAATGCACGTTATATTGCTAATAATATAAGTAATGAGTACAATTATTACAGTTCTAGCGATAATAACTGCATTATATGGGTAATAATGCATGTTATATTGCTAATAATATAAGTAATGAGTACAATTATTACAGTTCTAGCGATAATAACTGCATTATATGCTTAATAATGCATGTTATATTGATAATATCAGGAGTAATAAGTATAATTATTATAGTTCTAGCGATAATAATAGTAAAATATGGCAAATAGTGCATGTTATATTGATAATAATAAAAGTAATAAGTATATTTATTACAGTTCTATCGATAATAACTGCATAATATGGGTAATATTGCATGTTATATTGATGATAATAAAAGTAATACGTATATTTATTATAGTTCTGGCGATCATAACTGAATAATATGGGTAATAATGCATGTTACATTGATAATGATATAAGTAATAAGTATAATTATTACAGTTCTAGCGATAACAACTGCATAATATGGATAATAATGCACGTTATATTGCTAATAATATAAGTAATGAGTACAATTATTACAGTTCTAGCGATAATAACTGCATTATATGGGTAATAATGCATGTTATATTGATAATAATATAAGTAATAAGTATAATTATTACAGTTCTAGCGATAATACCTCCATTATATGGGTAATAATGCATGTTATATTGATGATAATGAAAGTGATACGTATATTTATTATAGTTCTAGCGATAATAACTGCAGTATATGGGTAATAAGGCATGTTATATTGATAACATCGGGAGTAATAAGTATAATTATTATAGTTCTAGCGATAATAATAGTAAAATATGGCTAATAGCGGATGTTATATTGATAACAGTAAAAGTAGTAAGTGTATTTATTACAGTTCTATCGATAATAACTGCATAATATGGGTAATAATGCATGTTATATTGATAATAATATAAGTAATAAGTATAATTATTACAGTTCTAGCGATAATACCTCCATTATATAGGTAATAATGCATGTTATATTGATGATAATGAAAGTAATATGTATATTTATTATAGTTCTAGCGATAATAACTGCATAATATGGGTAATAATGCATGTTATATTGAGAATAATATAAGTATTAAGTATAATTATTACAGTTCTGGCAATAATAACTGCATTATATGGGTAATAATGCACGTTATATTGCTAATAGTATAAGTAATAAGTATAATTATTACAGTTCTAGCGATAATACCTCCATTATATGGGTAATAATGCATGTTACATTGATAATGATATAAGTAATAAGTATAATTATTACAGTTCTAGCGATAATACCTCTATTATATGGGTAATAATGCATGTTACATTGATAATGATATAAGTAATAAGTATAATTATTACAGTTCTAGCGATAACAACTGCATAATATGGGTAATAATGCACGTTATATTGCTAATAATATAAGTAATGAGTACAAGTATTACAGTTCTAGCGATAATAACTGCATTATATGGGTAATAATGCATGTTATATTGATAATAATATAAGTAATAAGTATAATTATTACAGTTCTAGCTATAATAACTGCATTATATGGGTAGCAATGCACGTTATATTGCTAATAGTATAAGTAATAAGTATAATTATTACAGTTCTAGCGATAATACCTCCATTATATGGGTAATAATGCATGTTATATTGATAATAATATAAGTAATAAGTATAATTATTACAGTTCTGGCGATAATAACTGCATTATATGGGTAATAATGCACGTTATATTGCTAATAATATAAGTAATAAGTATAATTATTACAGTTCTAGCGATAATAACTGCATTATATGGGTAATAATGCATGTTATATTGATAATATCGGGAGTAATAAGTATAATTATTATAGTTCTAGCGATAATAACTACATTATATGGGTAACAATGCACGTTTTATTGCTAATAGTATAAGTAATAAGTATAATTATTACAGTTCTAGCGATAATACCTCTATTATATGGGTAATAATGCATGTTATATTGATGATAATGAAAGTAATACGTATATTTATTATAGTTCTAGCGATAATAACTACATAATATGGGTAATAATGCATGTTATATTGAGAATAATATAAGTAATAAGTATAATTATTACAGTTCTGGCGATAATAACTGCATTATATGGGTAATAATGCACGTTATATTGCTAATAATATAAGTAATAAGTATAATTATTACAGTTCTAGCGATAATAACTGCATTATATGGGTAATAATGCATGTTATATTGATAATATCGGGAGTAATAAGTATAATTATTACAGTTCTAGCGATAATAACTGCATTATATGGGTAATAATGCACGTTATATTGCTAACAATATAAGTAATAAGTATAATTATGACAGTTCTAGCGATTATAACTGCATTATATGGGTAATAATGCACGTTATATTGCTAATAATATAAGTAATGAGTACAATTATTACAGTTCTAGCGATAATAACTGCATAATATGGGTAATAATGCACGTTATATTGCTAATAATATAAGTAATGAGTACAATTATTACAGTTCTATCGATAATAACTGCATAATATGGGTAATAATGCATGTTATATTGATAATAATGAAAGTAATACGTATATTTATTATTGTTCTTGCGATAATAACTGCATAATATGGGTAATAATGCATGTTATATTGAGAATAATATAAGTAATAAGTATAATTATTACAGTTCTGGCGATAATAACTGCATTATATGGGTAACAATGCACGTTATATTGCTAATAGTGTAAGTAATAAGTATAATTATTACAGTTCTAGCAATAATACCTCCATTATATGGGTAATAATGCATGTTATGTTGATAATAATATAAGTAATAAGTATAATTATTACAGTTCTAGCGATAATAACTGCATTATATGGGTAATAATGCATGTTATATTGAGAATAATATAAGTAATAAGCATAATTATTACAGTTCTGGCGATAATAACTGCATTATATGGGTAATAATGCACGTTATATTGCTAATAATATAAGTAATAAGTATAATTATTACAGTTCTAGCGATAATACCTCCATTATATGGGTAATAATGCATCTTATATTGATAATAATATAAGTAATAAGTATAATTATTACAGTTCTAGCGATAATACCTCCATTATATGGGTAATAATGCATGTCATATTGATGATAATGAAAGTAATACGTATATTTATTATAGTTCTAGCGATAATAACTGCATAATGTGGGTTATAATGCATGTTATATTGCTAATAATATAAGTAATGAGTACAATTATTACAGTTCTGGCGATAATAACTGCATTATATGGGTAATAATGCATGTTATATTGATAATAATATAAGTAATAAGTATAATTATTACAGTTCTAGCGATAATAACTGCATTATATAGGTAATAATGCATGTTATATTGATAATATCGGGAGTAATAAGTATAATTATTATAGTTCTAGCGATAATAATAGTAAAATATGGCAAATAGTGCATGTTATATTGATAATAATAGAAGTAATAAGTATATTTATTACAGTTCTATCGATAATAACTGCATAATATGGGTAATAATGCATGTTATATTGATGATAATGAAAGTAATACGTATATTTATTACAGTTCTAGCGATAATAACTGCATTATATGGGTAATAATGCACGTTATATTGCTAACAATATAAGTAATAAGTATAGTTATTACAGTTCTAGCGATAATAACTGCATTATATGGGTAAAAATGCACGTTATATTGCTAATAGTATAAGTAATAAGTATAATTATTACAGTTCTAGCGATAATAACTGCATAATATGGGTAATAATGCACGTTATATTGCTAATAATATAAGTAATGAGTACAATTATTACAGTTCTAGCGATAATAACTGCATTATATGCTTAATAATGCATGTTATATTGATAATATCAGGAGTAATAAGTATAATTATTATAGTTCTAGCGATAATAATAGTAAAATATGGCAAATAGTGCATGTTATATTGATAATAATAAAAGTAATAAGTATATTTATTACAGTTCTATCGATAATAACTGCATAATATGGGTAATATTGCATGTTATATTGATGATAATAAAGGTAATACGTATACTTATTATAGTTCTGGCGATCATAACTGCATAATATGGGTAATAATGCATGTTATATTGATAATATTATATGTAATAAGTATAATTATTACAGTTCTAGCGATAATAACTGCATTATATGGGTAATAATGCACGTTATATTGCTAACAATATAAGTAATAAGTATAATTATTACAGTTCTAGCGATAATAACTGCATAATATGGGTAATAATGCACGTTATATTGCTAATAATATAAGTAATGAGTACAATTATTACAGTTCTAGCCATAATAACTGCATTATATGCTTAATAATGCCTGTTATATTGATAATATCAGGAGTAATAAGTATAATTATTATAGTTCTAGCGATAATAATAGTAAAATATGGCAAATAGTGCATGTTATATTGATAATAATAAAAGTAATAAGTATATTTATTACAGTTCTATCGATAATAACTGCATAATATGGGTAATATTGCATGTTATATTGATGATAATAAAAGTAATACGTATATTTATTATAGTTCTGGCGATCATAACTGCATAATATGGGTAATAATGCATGTTACATTGATAATGATATAAGTAATAAGTATAATTATTACAGTTCTAGCGATAACAACTGCATAATATGGATAATAATGCACGTTATATTGCTAATAATATAAGTAATGAGTACAATTATTACAGTTCTAGCGATAATAAATGCATTATATGGGTAATAATGCATGTTATATTGATAATAATATAAGTAATAAGTATAATTATTACAGTTCTAGCGATAATAACTGCATTATATGGGTAATAATGCATGTTATATTGATAATAATATAAGTAATAAGTATAATTATTACAGTTCTAGCGATAATAACTGCATTGTATGGGTAATAATGCATGTTATATTGAGAATAATATAAGTAATAAGTATAATTATTACAGTTCTGGTGATAATAACTGCATTATATGGGTAATAATGCACGTTATATTGCTAATAGTATAAGTAATAAGTATAATTATTACAGTTCTAGCGATAATACCTCTATTATATGGGTAATAATGCATGTTACATTGATAATGATATAAGTAATAAGTATAATTATTACAGTTCTGGCGATAATAACTGCATTATATGGGTAGTAATGCACGTTATATTGCTAATAGTATAAGTAATAAGTATAATTATTACAGTTCTAGCGATAATACCTCCATTATATGGGTAATAATGCATGTTATATTGATAATAATAAAAGTAATAAGTATATTTATTACAGTTCTATCGATAATAACTGCATAATATGGGTAATAATGCATGTTATATTGATGATAATAAAAGTAATACGTATATTTATTATAGTTCTAGCGATAATAACTGCATAATATGGGTAATAATGCATGTTATATTGATAATAATATGAGTAATAAGTATAATTATTACAGTTCTAGCGATAATAACTGCATTATATGGGTAATAATGCACGTTATATTGCTAACAATATAAGTAATAAGTATAATTATTACATTTCTAGCGATAATAATAGTAAAATATGGCAAATAGTGCATGTTATATTGATAATAATAAAAGTAATAAGTATATTTATTACAGTTCTATCGATAATAACTGCATAATATGGGTAATATTGCATGTTATATTGATGATAATAAAAGTAATACGTATATTTATTATAGTTCTGGCGATCATAACTGCATAATATGGGTAATAATGCATGTTATATTGATAATATTATAAGTAATAAGTATAATTATTACAGTTCTAGCGATAATAACTCCACTATATGGGTAATAATGCACGTTATATTGCTAACAATATCAGTAATAAGTATAATTATTACAGTTCTAGCGATAATAACTGCATTATATGGGTAAAAATGCATGTTATATTGATAATATTGGGAGTAATGAGTATATTTATTATGGTTCTAGAGATAATAACTGCATAATATGGGTAATAATGCATGTTATATTGATAATAATATAAGTAATAAGGATAATTATTACAGTTCTAGCGATAATACCTCCATTATATGGGTAATAATGCATGTTATATTGATGATAATGAAAGTAATACGTATATTTATTATAGTTCTAGCGATAATAACGGCATTATATGGGTAATAAAGCATGTTATATTGATAACATCGGGAGTAATAAGTATAATTATTATAGTTCTAGCGATAATAATAGTAAAATATGGCTAATAGTGCATGATATATTGATAATAGTAAAAGTAGTAAGTGTATTTATTACAGTTCTAGCGATAATAACTGCATAATGTGGGTAATAATGCATGTTATGTTGATAATAATATAAGGAATAAGTATAATTATTACAGTTCTAGCGATAGTAACTGCATTATATGGGTAATTATGCATGTTATATTGAGAATAATATAAGTAATAAGTATAATTATTACAGTTCTGGCGATAATAACTGCATTATATGGGTAATAATGCACGTTATATTGCTAATAATATAAGTAATGAGTACAATTATTACAGTTCTAGCGATAATAACTGCATTATATGGGTAATAATGCATGTTATATTGCTAATAATATAAGTAATGAGTACAATTATTACAGTTCTAGCGATAATAACTGCATTATATGCTTAATAATGCATGTTATATTGATAATATCAGGAGTAATAAGTATAATTATTATAGTTCTAGCGATAATAATAGTAAAATATGGCAAATAGTGCATGTTATATTGATAATAATAAAAGTAATAAGTATATTTATTACAGTTCTATCGATAATAACTGCATAATATGGGTAATATTGCATGTTATATTGATGATAATAAAAGTAATACGTATATTTATTATAGTTCTGGCGATCATAACTGCATAATATGGGTAATAATGCATGTTATATTGATAATATTATATGTAATAAGTATAATTATTACAGTTCTAGCGATAATAACTGCATTATATGGGTAATAATGCACGTTATATTGCTAACAATATAAGTAATAAGTATAATTATTACAGTTCTAGCGATAATAACTGCATAATATGGGTAATAATGCACGTTATATTGCTAATAATATAAGTAATGAGTACAATTATTACAGTTCTAGCCATAATAACTGCATTATATGCTTAATAATGCCTGTTATATTGATAATATCAGGAGTAATAAGTATAATTATTATAGTTCTAGCGATAATAATAGTAAAATATGGCAAATAGTGCATGTTATATTGATAATAATAAAAGTAATAAGTATATTTATTACAGTTCTATCGATAATAACTGCATAATATGGGTAATATTGCATGTTATATTGATGATAATAAAAGTAATACGTATATTTATTATAGTTCTGGCGATCATAACTGCATAATATGGGTAATAATGCATGTTACATTGATAATGATATAAGTAATAAGTATAATTATTACAGTTCTAGCGATAACAACTGCATAATATGGATAATAATGCACGTTATATTGCTAATAATATAAGTAATGAGTACAATTATTACAGTTCTAGCGATAATAACTGCATTATATGGGTAATAATGCATGTTATATTGATAATAATATAAGTAATAAGTATAATTATTACAGTTCTAGCGATAATAACTGCATTATATGGGTAATAATGCATGTTATATTGATAATAATATAAGTAATAAGTATAATTATTACAGTTCTAGCGATAATAACTGCATTGTATGGGTAATAATGCATGTTATATTGAGAATAATATAAGTAATAAGTATAATTATTACAGTTCTGGTGATAATAACTGCATTATATGGGTAATAATGCACGTTATATTGCTAATAGTATAAGTGATAAGTATAATTATTACAGTTCTAGCGATAATACCTCTATTATATGGGTAATAATGCATGTTACATTGATAATGATATGAGTAATAAGTATAATTATTACAGTTCTAGCGATAATAACTGCATTATATGGGTAATAATGCACGTTATATTGCTAACAATATAAGTAATAAGTATAATTATTACAGTTCTAGCGATAATAATAGTAAAATATGGCAAATAGTGCATGTTATATTGATAATAATAAAAGTAATAAGTATATTTATTACAGTTCTATCGATAATAACTGCATAATATGGGTAATATTGCATGTTATATTGATGATAATAAAAGTAATACGTATATTTATTATAGTTCTGGCGATCATAACTGCATAATATGGGTAATAATGCATGTTATATTGATAATATTATAAGTAATAAGTATAATTATTACAGTTCTAGCGATAATAACTGCACTATATGGGTAATAATGCACGTTATATTGCTAACAATATCAGTAATAAGTATAATTATTACAGTTCTAGCGATAATAACTGCATTATATGGGTAAAAATGCATGTTATATTGATAATATTGGGAGTAATGAGTATATTTATTATGGTTCTAGAGATAATAACTGCATAATATGGGTAATAATGCATGTTATATTGATAATAATATAAGTAATAAGGATAATTATTACAGTTCTAGCGATAATACCTCCATTATATGGGTAATAATGCATGTTATATTGATGATAATGAAAGTAATACGTATATTTATTATAGTTCTAGCGATAATAACGGCATTATATGGGTAATAAAGCATGTTATATTGATAACATCGGGAGTAATAAGTATAATTATTATAGTTCTAGCGATAATAATAGTAAAATATGGCTAATAGTGCATGATATATTGATAATAGTAAAAGTAGTAAGTGTATTTATTACAGTTCTAGCGATAATAACTGCATAATGTGGGTAATAATGCATGTTATGTTGATAATAATATAAGTAATAAGTATAATTATTACAGTTCTAGCGATAGTAACTGCATTATATGGGTAATTATGCATGTTATATTGAGAATAATATAAGTAATAAGTATAATTATTACAGTTCTGGCGATAATAACTGCATTATATGGGTAATAATGCACGTTATATTGCTAATAATATAAGTAATGAGTACAATTATTACAGTTCTAGCGATAATAACTGCATTATATGGGTAATAATGCATGTTATATTGCTAATAATATAAGTAATGAGTACAATTATTACAGTTCTAGCGATAATAACTGCATTATATGCTTAATAATGCATGTTATATTGATAATATCAGGAGTAATAAGTATAATTATTATAGTTCTAGCGATAATAATAGTAAAATATGGCAAATAGTGCATGTTATATTGATAATAATAAAAGTAATAAGTATATTTATTACAGTTCTATCGATAATAACTGCATAATATGGGTAATATTGCATGTTATATTGATGATAATAAAAGTAATACGTATATTTATTATAGTTCTGGCGATCATAACTGAATAATATGGGTAATAATGCATGTTACATTGATAATGATATAAGTAATAAGTATAATTATTACAGTTCTAGCGATAACAACTGCATAATATGGATAATAATGCACGTTATATTGCTAATAATATAAGTAATGAGTACAATTATTACAGTTCTAGCGATAATAAATGCATTATATGGGTAATAATGCATGTTATATTGATAATAATATAAGTAATAAGTATAATTATTACAGTTCTAGCGATAATAACTGCATTATATGGGTAATAATGCATGTTATATTGATAATAATATAAGTAATAAGTATAATTATTACAGTTCTAGCGATAATAACTGCATTGTATGGGTAATAATGCATGTTATATTGAGAATAATATAAGTAATAAGTATAATTATTACAGTTCTGGTGATAATAACTGCATTATATGGGTAATAATGCACGTTATATTGCTAATAGTATAAGTAATAAGTATAATTATTACAGTTCTAGCGATAATACCTCTATTATATGGGTAATAATGCATGTTACATTGATAATGATATAAGTAATAAGTATAATTATTACAGTTCTGGCGATAATAACTGCATTATATGGGTAGTAATGCACGTTATATTGCTAATAGTATAAGTAATAAGTATAATTATTACAGTTCTAGCGATAATACCTCCATTATATGGGTAATAATGCATGTTATATTGATAATAATAAAAGTAATAAGTATATTTATTACAGTTCTATCGATAATAACTGCATAATATGGGTAATAATGCATGTTATATTGATGATAATAAAAGTAATACGTATATTTATTATAGTTCTAGCGATAATAACTGCATAATATGGGTAATAATGCATGTTATATTGATAATAATATGAGTAATAAGTATAATTATTACAGTTCTAGCGATAATAACTGCATTATATGGGTAATAATGCACGTTATATTGCTAACAATATAAGTAATAAGTATAATTATTACAGTTCTAGCGATAATAATAGTAAAATATGGCAAATAGTGCATGTTATATTGATAATAATAAAAGTAATAAGTATATTTATTACAGTTCTATCGATAATAACTGCATAATATGGGTAATATTGCATGTTATATTGATGATAATAAAAGTAATACGTATATTTATTATAGTTCTGGCGATCATAAATGCATAATATGGGTAATAATGCATGTTATATTGATAATATTATAAGTAATAAGTATAATTATTACAGTTCTAGCGATAATAACTCCACTATATGGGTAATAATGCACGTTATATTGCTAACAATATCAGTAATAAGTATAATTATTACAGTTCTAGCGATAATAACTGCATTATATGGGTAAAAATGCATGTTATATTGATAATATTGGGAGTAATGAGTATATTTATTATGGTTCTAGAGATAATAACTGCATAATATGGGTAATAATGCATGTTATATTGATAATAATATAAGTAATAAGGATAATTATTACAGTTCTAGCGATAATACCTCCATTATATGGGTAATAATGCATGTTATATTGATGATAATGAAAGTAATACGTATATTTATTATAGTTCTAGCGATAATAACGGCATTATATGGGTAATAAAGCATGTTATATTGATAACATCGGGAGTAATAAGTATAATTATTATAGTTCTAGCGATAATAATAGTAAAATATGGCTAATAGTGCATGATATATTGATAATAGTAAAAGTAGTAAGTGTATTTATTACAGTTCTAGCGATAATAACTGCATAATGTGGGTAATAATGCATGTTATGTTGATAATAATATAAGGAATATGTATAATTATTACAGTTCTAGCGATAGTAACTGCATTATATGGGTAATTATGCATGTTATATTGAGAATAATATAAGTAATAAGTATAATTATTACAGTTCTGGCGATAATAACTGCATTATATGGGTAATAATGCACGTTATATTGCTAATAATATAAGTAATGAGTACAATTATTACAGTTCTAGCGATAATAACTGCATTATATGGGTAATAATGCATGTTATATTGCTAATAATATAAGTAATGAGTACAATTATTACAGTTCTAGCGATAATAACTGCATTATATGCTTAATAATGCATGTTATATTGATAATATCAGGAGTAATAAGTATAATTATTATAGTTCTAGCGATAATAATAGTAAAATATGGCAAATAGTGCATGTTATATTGATAATAATAAAAGTAATAAGTATATTTATTACAGTTCTATCGATAATAACTGCATAATATGGGTAATATTGCATGTTATATTGATGATAATAAAAGTAATACGTATATTTATTATAGTTCTGGCGATCATAACTGCATAATATGGGTAATAATGCATGTTATATTGATAATATTATATGTAATAAGTATAATTATTACAGTTCTAGCGATAATAACTGCATTATATGGGTAATAATGCACGTTATATTGCTAACAATATAAGTAATAAGTATAATTATTACAGTTCTAGCGATAATAACTGCATAATATGGGTAATAATGCACGTTATATTGCTAATAATATAAGTAATGAGTACAATTATTACAGTTCTAGCCATAATAACTGCATTATATGCTTAATAATGCCTGTTATATTGATAATATCAGGAGTAATAAGTATAATTATTATAGTTCTAGCGATAATAATAGTAAAATATGGCAAATAGTGCATGTTATATTGATAATAATAAAAGTAATAAGTATATTTATTACAGTTCTATCGATAATAACTGCATAATATGGGTAATATTGCATGTTATATTGATGATAATAAAAGTAATACGTATATTTATTATAGTTCTGGCGATCATAACTGCATAATATGGGTAATAATGCATGTTACATTGATAATGATATAAGTAATAAGTATAATTATTACAGTTCTAGCGATAACAACTGCATAATATGGATAATAATGCACGTTATATTGCTAATAATATAAGTAATGAGTACAATTATTACAGTTCTAGCGATAATAACTGCATTATATGGGTAATAATGCATGTTATATTGATAATAATATAAGTAATAAGTATAATTATTACAGTTCTAGCGATAATAACTGCATTATATGGGTAATAATGCATGTTATATTGATAATAATATAAGTAATAAGTATAATTATTACAGTTCTAGCGATAATAACTGCATTGTATGGGTAATAATGCATGTTATATTGAGAATAATATAAGTAATAAGTATAATTATTACAGTTCTGGTGATAATAACTGCATTATATGGGTAATAATGCACGTTATATTGCTAATAGTATAAGTGATAAGTATAATTATTACAGTTCTAGCGATAATACCTCTATTATATGGGTAATAATGCATGTTACATTGATAATGATATGAGTAATAAGTATAATTATTACAGTTCTAGCGATAATAACTGCATTATATGGGTAATAATGCACGTTATATTGCTAACAATATAAGTAATAAGTATAATTATTACAGTTCTAGCGATAATAATAGTAAAATATGGCAAATAGTGCATGTTATATTGATAATAATAAAAGTAATAAGTATATTTATTACAGTTCTATCGATAATAACTGCATAATATGGGTAATATTGCATGTTATATTGATGATAATAAAAGTAATACGTATATTTATTATAGTTCTGGCGATCATAACTGCATAATATGGGTAATAATGCATGTTATATTGATAATATTATAAGTAATAAGTATAATTATTACAGTTCTAGCGATAATAACTGCACTATATGGGTAATAATGCACGTTATATTGCTAACAATATCAGTAATAAGTATAATTATTACAGTTCTAGCGATAATAACTGCATTATATGGGTAAAAATGCATGTTATATTGATAATATTGGGAGTAATGAGTATATTTATTATGGTTCTAGAGATAATAACTGCATAATATGGGTAATAATGCATGTTATATTGATAATAATATAAGTAATAAGGATAATTATTACAGTTCTAGCGATAATACCTCCATTATATGGGTAATAATGCATGTTATATTGATGATAATGAAAGTAATACGTATATTTATTATAGTTCTAGCGATAATAACGGCATTATATGGGTAATAAAGCATGTTATATTGATAACATCGGGAGTAATAAGTATAATTATTATAGTTCTAGCGATAATAATAGTAAAATATGGCTAATAGTGCATGATATATTGATAATAGTAAAAGTAGTAAGTGTATTTATTACAGTTCTAGCGATAATAACTGCATAATGTGGGTAATAATGCATGTTATGTTGATAATAATATAAGTAATAAGTATAATTATTACAGTTCTAGCGATAGTAACTGCATTATATGGGTAATTATGCATGTTATATTGAGAATAATATAAGTAATAAGTATAATTATTACAGTTCTGGCGATAATAACTGCATTATATGGGTAATAATGCACGTTATATTGCTAATAATATAAGTAATGAGTACAATTATTACAGTTCTAGCGATAATAACTGCATTATATGGGTAATAATGCATGTTATATTGCTAATAATATAAGTAATGAGTACAATTATTACAGTTCTAGCGATAATAACTGCATTATATGCTTAATAATGCATGTTATATTGATAATATCAGGAGTAATAAGTATAATTATTATAGTTCTAGCGATAATAATAGTAAAATATGGCAAATAGTGCATGTTATATTGATAATAATAAAAGTAATAAGTATATTTATTACAGTTCTATCGATAATAACTGCATAATATGGGTAATATTGCATGTTATATTGATGATAATAAAAGTAATACGTATATTTATTATAGTTCTGGCGATCATAACTGCATAATATGGGTAATAATGCATGTTATATTGATAATATTATATGTAATAAGTATAATTATTACAGTTCTAGCGATAATAACTGCATTATATGGGTAATAATGCACGTTATATTGCTAACAATATAAGTAATAAGTATAATTATTACAGTTCTAGCGATAATAACTGCATAATATGGGTAATAATGCACGTTATATTGCTAATAATATAAGTAATGAGTACAATTATTACAGTTCTAGCCATAATAACTGCATTATATGCTTAATAATGCCTGTTATATTGATAATATCAGGAGTAATAAGTATAATTATTATAGTTCTAGCGATAATAATAGTAAAATATGGCAAATAGTGCATGTTATATTGATAATAATAAAAGTAATAAGTATATTTATTACAGTTCTATCGATAATAACTGCATAATATGGGTAATATTGCATGTTATATTGATGATAATAAAAGTAATACGTATATTTATTATAGTTCTGGCGATCATAACTGCATAATATGGGTAATAATGCATGTTACATTGATAATGATATAAGTAATAAGTATAATTATTACAGTTCTAGCGATAACAACTGCATAATATGGATAATAATGCACGTTATATTGCTAATAATATAAGAAATGAGTACAATTATTACAGTTCTAGCGATAATAACTGCATTATATGGGTAATAATGCATGTTATATTGATAATAATATAAGTAATAAGTATAATTATTACAGTTCTAGCGATAATAACTGCATTATATGGGTAATAATGCATGTTATATTGATAATAATATAAGTAATAAGTATAATTATTACAGTTCTAGCGATAATAACTGCATTGTATGGGTAATAATGCATGTTATATTGAGAATAATATAAGTAATAAGTATAATTATTACAGTTCTGGTGATAATAACTGCATTATATGGGTAATAATGCACGTTATATTGCTAATAGTATAAGTAATAAGTATAATTATTACAGTTCTAGCGATAATACCTCTATTATATGGGTAATAATGCATGTTACATTGATAATGATATAAGTAATAAGTATAATTATTACAGTTCTGGCGATAATAACTGCATTATATGGGTAGTAATGCACGTTATATTGCTAATAGTATAAGTAATAAGTATAATTATTACAGTTCTAGCGATAATACCTCCATTATATGGGTAATAATGCATGTTATATTGATAATAATAAAAGTAATAAGTATATTTATTACAGTTCTATCGATAATAACTGCATAATATGGGTAATAATGCATGTTATATTGATGATAATAAAAGTAATACGTATATTTATTATAGTTCTAGCGATAATAACTGCATAATATGGGTAATAATGCATGTTATATTGATAATAATATGAGTAATAAGTATAATTATTACAGTTCTAGCGATAATAACTGCATTATATGGGTAATAATGCACGTTATATTGCTAACAATATAAGTAATAAGTATAATTATTACAGTTCTAGCGATAATAATAGTAAAATATGGCAAATAGTGCATGTTATATTGATAATAATAAAAGTAATAAGTATATTTATTACAGTTCTATCGATAATAACTGCATAATATGGGTAATATTGCATGTTATATTGATGATAATAAAAGTAATACGTATATTTATTATAGTTCTGGCGATCATAACTGCATAATATGGGTAATAATGCATGTTATATTGATAATATTATAAGTAATAAGTATAATTATTACAGTTCTAGCGATAATAACTGCACTATATGGGTAATAATGCACGTTATATTGCTAACAATATCAGTAATAAGTATATTTATTACAGTTCTAGCGATAATAACTGCATTATATGGGTAAAAATGCATGTTATATTGATAATATTGGGAGTAATGAGTATATTTATTATGGTTCTAGAGATAATAACTGCATAATATGGGTAATAATGCATGTTATATTGATAATAATATAAGTAATAAGGATAATTATTACAGTTCTAGCGATAATACCTCCATTATATGGGTAATAATGCATGTTATATTGATGATAATGAAAGTAATACGTATATTTATTATAGTTCTAGCGATAATAACGGCATTATATGGGTAATAAAGCATGTTATATTGATAACATCGGGAGTAATAAGTATAATTATTATAGTTCTAGCGATAATAATAGTAAAATATGGCTAATAGTGCATGATATATTGATAATAGTAAAAGTAGTAAGTGTATTTATTACAGTTCTAGCGATAATAACTGCATAATGTGGGTAATAATGCATGTTATGTTGATAATAATATAAGTAATAAGTATAATTATTACAGTTCTAGCGATAGTAACTGCATTATATGGGTAATTATGCATGTTATATTGAGAATAATATAAGTAATAAGTATAATTATTACAGTTCTGGCGATAATAACTGCATTATATGGGTAATAATGCACGTTATATTGCTAATAGTATAAGTAATAAGTATAATTATTACAGTTCTAGCGATAATACCTCCATTATATGGGTAATAATGCATGTTATATTGATGATAATGAAAGTAATACGTATATTTATTATAGTTCTAGCGATAATAACTGCATAATGTGGGTAATAATGCATGTTATATTGAGAATAATATAAGTAATAAGTATAATTATTACAGTTCTAGCGATAGTACCTCTATTATATGGGTAATAATGCATGTTATATTGATAATGATATAAGTAATAAGTATAATTATTACAGTTCTAGCCATAATAATTGCATAATATGGGTAATAATGCACGTTATATTGCTAATAATATAAGTAATGAGTACAATTATTACAGTTCTAGCGATAATAACTGCATTATATGGGTAATAATGCATGTTATATTGATAGTAATATAAGTAATAAGTATAATTATTACAGTTCTAGCGATAATAACTGCAGTATATGGGTAATAATGCATGTTATATTGATAATATCAGGAGTAATAAGTATAATTATTATAGGTCTAGCGATAATAATAGTAAAATATGGCAAATAGTGCATGTTATATTGATAATAATAAAAGTAATAAGTATATTTATTACAGTTCTATCGATAATAACTGCATAATATGGGTAATATTGCATGTTATATTGATGATAATAAAAGTAATACGTATATTTATTATAGGTCTGGCGATCATAACTGCATAATATGGGTAATAATGCATGTTATATTGATAATATTATATGTAATAAGTATAATTATTACAGTTCTAGCGATAATAACTGCATTATATGGGTAATAATGCACGTTATATTGCTAACAATATAAGTAATAAGTATAATTATTACAGTTCTAGCGATAATAACTGCATAATATGGCTAATAATGCACGTTATATTGCTAATAATATAAGTAATGAGTACAATTATTACAGTTCTAGCGATAATAACTGCATTATATGCTTAATAATGCATGTTATATTGATAATATCAGGAGTAATAAGTATAATTATTATAGTTCTAGCGATAATAATAGTAAAATATGGCAAATAGTGCATGTTATATTGATAATAATAAAAGTAATAAGTATATTTATTACAGTTCTATCGATAATAACTGCATAATATGGGTAATATTGCATGTTATATTGATGATAATAAAAGTAATACGTATATTTATTATAGTTCTGGCGATCATAACTGCATAATATGGGTAATAATGCATGTTATATTGATAATATTATAAGTAATAAGTATAATTATTACAGTTCTAGCGATAATAACTGCATTATATGGGTAATAATGCACGTTATATTGCTAATAGTATAAGTAATAAGTATAATTATTACAGTTCTAGCGATAATACCTCTATTATATGGGTAATAATGCATGTTACATTGATAATGATATAAGTAATAAGTATAATTATTACAGTTCTAGCGATAACAACTGCATAATATGGGTAATAATGCACGTTATATTGCTAATAATATAAGTAATGAGTACAATTATTACAGTTCTGGCGATAATAACTGCATTATATGGGTAATAATGCACGTTATATTGCTAATAGTATAAGTAATAAGTATAATTATTACAGTTCTAGCGATAATACCTCTATTATATGCGTAATAATGCATGTTACATTGATAATGATATAAGTAATAAGTATAATTATTACAGTTCTAGCGATAATAACTGCATTATATGCTTAATAATGCATGTTATATTGATAATATCAGGAGTAATAAGTATAATTATTATAGTTCTAGCGATAATAACTGCATTATATGCTTAATAATGCATGTTATATTGATAATATCAGGAGTAATAAGTATAATTATTATAGTTCTAGCGATAATAATAGTAAAATATGGCAAATAGTGCATGTTATATTGATAATGATAAAAGTAATAAGTATATTTATTACAGTTCTATCGATAATAACTGCATAATATGGGTAATATTGCATGTTATATTGATGATAATAAAAGTAATACGTATATTTATTATAGTTCTGGCGATCATAACTGCATAATATGGGTAATAATGCATGTTATATTGATAATATTATAAGTAATAAGTATAATTATTACAGTTCTAGCGATAATAACTGCATTATATGGGTAATAATGCACGTTATATTGCTAACAATATCAGTAATAAGTATAATTATTACAGTTCTAGCGATAATAACTGCATTATATGGGTAAAAATGCATGTTATATTGATAATATTGGGAGTAATGAGTATATTTATTATGGTTCTAGAGATAATAACTGCATAATATGGGTAATAATGCATGTTATATTGATAATAATATAAGTAATAAGTATAATTATTACAGTTCTAGCGATAATACCTCCATTATATGGGTAATAATGCATGTTATATTGATGATAATGAAAGTAATACGTAATTTTATTATAGTTCTAGCGATAATAACTGCATAATGTGGGTAATAATGCATGTTATATTGAGAATAATATAAGTAATAAGTATAACTATTACAGTTCTGGCGATAATAACTGCATTATATGGGTAATAATGCACGTTATATTGATGATAATGAAAGTAATACGTATATTTATTACAGTTCTAGCGATAATAACTGCATTATATGGGTAATAATGCACGTTATATTGCTAATAATATAAGTAATAAGTATAATTATTACAGTTCTAGCGATAATAACTGCATTATATGGGTAATAATGCATGTTATATTGATAATAATATAAGTAATAAGTATAATTATTACAGTTCTAGCGATAATAACTGCATTATATGGGTAATAATGCATGTTATATTGAGAATAATATAAGTAATAAGTATAATTATTACAGTTCTGGCGATAATAACTGCATTATATGGGTAATAATGCACGTTATATTGCTAATAGTATAAGTAATAAGTATAATTATTACAGTTCTAGCGATAATACCTCTGTTATATGGGTAATAATGCATGTTACATTGATAATGATATAAGTAATAAGTATAATTATTACAGTTCTGGCGATAATAACTGCATTATATGGGTAGTAATGCACGTTATATTGCTAATAGTATAAGTAATAAGTATAATTATTACAGTTCTAGCGATAATACCTCCATTATATGGGTAATAATGCATGTTATATTGATAATAATAAAAGTAATAAGTATATTTATTACAGTTCTATCGATAATAACTGCATAATATGGGTAATAATGCATGTTATATTGATGATAATAAAAGTAATACGTATATTTATTATAGTTCTAGCGATAATAACTGCATAATATGGGTAATAATGCATGTTATATTGATAATAATATGAGTAATAAGTATAATTATTACAGTTCTAGCGATAATAACTGCATTATATGGGTAATAATGCACGTTATATTGCTAACAATATAAGTAATAAGTATAATTATTACAGTTCTAGCGATAATAATAGTAAAATATGGCAAATAGTGCATGTTATATTGATAATAATAAAAGTAATAAGTATATTTATTACAGTTCTATCGATAATAACTGCATAATATGGGTAATATTGCATGTTATATTGATGATAATAAAAGTAATACGTATATTTATTATAGTTCTGGCGATCATAACTGCATAATATGGGTAATAATGCATGTTATATTGATAATATTATAAGTAATAAGTATAATTATTACAGTTCTAGCGATAATAACTGCATTATATGGGTAATAATGCACGTTATATTGCTAACAATATCAGTAATAAGTATAATTATTACAGTTCTAGCGATAATAACTGCATTATATGGGTAAAAATGCATGTTATATTGATAATATTGGGAGTAATGAGTATATTTATTATGGTTCTAGAGATAATAACTGCATAATATGGGTAATAATGCATGTTATATTGATAATAATATAAGTAATAAGGACAATTATTACAGTTCTAGCGATAATACCTCCATTATATGGGTAATAATGCATGTTATATTGATGATAATGAAAGTAATACGTATATTTATTATAGTTCTAGTGATAATAACGGCATTATATGGGTAATAAAGCATGTTATATTGATAACATCGGGAGTAATAAGTATAATTATTATAGTTCTAGCGATAATAATAGTAAAATATGGCTAATAGTGCATGATATATTGATAATAGTAAAAGTACTAAGTGTATTTATTACAGTTCTATCGATAATAACTGCATAATATGTGTAATAATGCATGTTATATTGATAATAATATAAGTAATAAGTATAATTATTACAGTTCTAGCGATAATACCTCCATTATATGGGTAATAATGCATGTTATATTGATGATAATGAAAGTAATAAGTATATTTATTATAGTTCTAGCGATAATAACTGCATAATGTGTGTAATAATGCATGTTATGTTGATAATAATATAAGTAATAAGTATAATTATTACAGTTCTAGCGATAATACCTCCATTATATGGGTAATAATGCATGTTATATTGATGATAATGAAAGTAATACGTATATTTATTATAGTTCTAGCGATAATAACTGCATAATGTGGGTAATAATGCATGTTATATTGATAATAATATAAGTAATAAGTATAATTATTACAGTTCTAGCGATAATACCTCCATTATATGGGTAATAATGCATGTTATATTGATGATAATGAAAGTAATACGTATATTTATTATAGTTCTAGCGATAATAACTGCATAATGTGTGTAATAATGCATGTTATGTTGATAATAATATAAGTAATAAGTATAATTATTACAGTTCTAGCGATAATAACTGCATTATATGGGTAATAATGCATGTTATATTGAGAATAATATAAGTAATAAGTATAATTATTACAGTTCTGGCGATAATACCTCCATTATGTGGGTAATAATGCATGTTATATTGATGATAATGAAAGTAATACGTATATTTATTATAGTTCTAGCGATAATAACGGCATTATATGGGTAATAAAGCATGTTATATTGATAACATCGGGAGTAATAAGTATAATTATTATAGTTCTAGCGATAATAATAGTAAAATATGGCTAATAGTGCATGATATATTGATAATAGTAAAAGTAGTAAGTGTATTTATTACAGTTCTAGCGATAATAACTGCATAATGTGGGTAATAATGCATGTTATGTTGATAATAATATAAGTAATAAGTATAATTATTACAGTTCTAGCGATAATAACTGCATTATATGGGTAATAATGCATGTTATATTGATAATAATACAAGTAATAAGTATAATTATTACAGTTCTATCGATAATAACTGCATAATATGTGTAATAATGCATGTTATATTGATAATAATATAAGTAATAAGTATAATTATTACAGTTCTAGCGATAATACCTCCATTATATGGGTAATAATGCATGTTATATTGATGATAATGAAAGTAATACGTATATTTATTATAGTTCTAGCGATAATAACTGCATAATGTGTGTAATAATGCATGTTATGTTGAGAATAATATAAGTAATAAGTATAATTATTACAGTTCTAGCCATAATAATTGCATAATATGGGTAATAATGCACGTTATATTGCTAATAATATAAGTAATGAGTACAATTATTACAGTTCTAGCGATAATAACTGCATAATATGGGTAATAATGCATGTTATATTGATGATAATAAAAGTAATACGTATATTTATTATAGTTCTAGCGATAATAACTGCATAATATGGGTAATAATGCATGTTATATTGCTAATAATATAAGTAATGAGTACAATTATTACAGTTCTAGCGATAATAACTGCATTATATGGGTAATAATGCATGTTATATTGATAGTAATATAAGTAATAAGTATAATTATTACAGTTCTAGCGATAATAACTGCATTATATGGGTAATAATGCATGTTATATTGAGAATAATATAAGTAATGAGTATAATTATTGCAGTTCTAGCGATAATACCTCTATTATATGGGTAATAATGCATGTTATATTGATAATGATATAAGTAATAAGTATAATTATTACAGTTCTAGCGATAATACCTCTATTATATGGGTAATAATGCATGTTATATTGATGACAATGAAAGTAATACGTATATTTATTATAGTGCTAGCGATAACAACTGCATAATGTGGGTAATAATGCATGTTATATTGCTAATGGTATAAGTAATAAGTATAATTATTACAGTTCTAGCGATAATACCTCTATTATATGGGTAATAATGCATGTTATATTGATAATGATATAAGCAATAAGTATAATTATTACAGTTCTAGCGATAACAACTGCATAATATGGGTAATAATGCACGTTATATTGCTAATAATATAAGTAATAAGTATAATTATTACAGTTCTAGCGATAATACCTCCATTATATGGGTAATAATGCATGTTATATTGATAATAATATAAGTAATAAGTATAATTATTATAGTTCTAGCGATAATAACTGTATTATATGGGTAACAATGCACGTTTTATTGCTAATAGTATAAGTAATAAGTATAATTATTACAGTTCTAGCGATAATACCTCCATTATATGGGTAATAATGCATGTTATATTGAGAATAATATAAGTAATAAGTATAATTATTACAGTTCTAGCGATAATACCTCCATTATATGGGTAATAATGCATGTTATGTTGATAATAATATAAGTAATACGTATAATTATTACAGTTCTAGCGATAATAACTGCATTATATGGGTAATAATGCATGTTATATTGAGAATAATATAAGTAATAAGTATAATTATTACAGTTCTGGCGATAATAACTGCATTATGTGGGTAATAATGCACGTTATATTGCTAACAATATAAGTAATAAGTATAATTATTACAGTTCTAGCGATAATATCTGCATTATATGGGTAAAAATGCATGTTATATTGATAATATTGGGAGTAATGAGTATATTTATTATGGTTCTAGAGATAATAACTGCATAATATGGGTAAGAATGCATGTTATATTGATAATAATATAAGTAATAAGTATAATTATTACAGTTCTAGCGATAATACCTCCATTATATGGGTAATAATGCATGTTATATTGATGATAATGAAAGTAATACGTATATTTATTATAGTTCTAGCGATAATAACTGCATAATGTGGGTAATAATGCATGTTATATTGAGAATAATATAAGTAATAAGTATAATTATTACAGTTCTGGCGATAATAACTGCATTATATGGGTAATAATGCACGTTATATTGCTAATAGTATAAGTAATAAGTATAATTATTACAGTTCTTGCGATAATACCTCCATTATATGGGTAATAATGCATGTTATATTGATAATAATATGAGTAATAAGTATAATCATTACAGTTCTAGAGATAATAACTGCATTATATGGGTAATAATGCACGTTATATTGCTAACAATATAAGTAATAAGTATAATTATTACAGTTCTAGCGATAATAACTGCATTATATGGGTAACAATGCACGTTTTATTGCTAATAGTATAAGTAATGAGTATAATGATTACAGGTCTAGCGATAATACCTCTATTATATTGGTAATAATGCATGTTATATTGATGATAATGAAAGTAATACGTATATTTATTATAGTTCTAGCGATAATAACTGCATAATATGGGTAATAATGCATGTTATATTGAGAATAATATAAGTAATAAGTATAATTATTACAGTTCTAGCGATAGTACCTCTATTATATGGGTAATAATGCATGTTATATTGATAATGATATAAGTAATAAGTATAATTATTACAGTTCTAGCGATAATAACTGCATAATATGGGTAATAATGCATGTTATATTGATAGTAATATAAGTAATAAGTATAATTATTACAGTTCTAGCGATAATAACTGCATTATATGGGTAATAATGCATGTTATATTGATAATAATATATGTAATAAGTATAATTATTACAGTTCTAGCGATAATAACTGCATAATGTGGGTTATAATGCATGTTATATTGCTAATAATATAAGTAATGAGTACTATTATTACAGTTCTGGCGATAATAACTGCATTATATGGGTAATAATGCATGTTATATTGATAATAATATAAGTAATAAGTATAATTATTACAGTTCTAGCGATAATAACTGCATTATATAGGTAATAATGCATGTTATATTGATAATATCGGGAGTAATAAGTATAATTATTATAGTTCTAGCGATAATAATAGTAAAATATGGCAAATAGTGCATGTTATATTGATAATAATAGAAGTAATAAGTATATTTATTACAGTTCTATCGATAATAACTGCATAATATGGGTAATAATGCATGTTATATTGATGATAATGAAAGTAATACGTATATTTATTACAGTTCTAGCGATAATAACTGCATTATATGGGTAATAATGCACGTTATATTGCTAACAATATAAGTAATAAGTATAGTTATTACAGTTCTAGCGATAATAACTGCATTATATGGTTAAAATTCACGTTATATTGCCAATAGTATAAGTAATAAGTATAATTATTACAGTTCTAGCGATAATAACTGCATAATATGGGTAATAATGCACGTTATATTGCTAATAATATAAGTAATGAGTACAATTATTACAGTTCTAGCGATAATAACTGCATTATATGCTTAATAATGCATGTTATATTGATAATATCAGGAGTAATAAGTATAATTATTATAGTTCTAGCGATAATAATAGTAAAATATGGCAAATAGTGCATGTTATATTGATAATAATAAAAGTAATAAGTATATTTATTACAGTTCTATCGATAATAACTGCATAATATGGGTAATATTGCATGTTATATTGATGATAATAAAAGTAATACGTATATTTATTATAGGTCTGGCGATCATAACTGCATAATATGGGTAATAATGCATGTTATATTGATAATATTATATGTAATAAGTATAATTATTACAGTTCTAGCGATAATAACTGCATTATATGGGTAATAATGCACGTTATATTGCTAACAATATAAGTAATAAGTATAATTATTACAGTTCTAGCGATAATAACTGCATAATATGGGTAATAATGCACGTTATATTGCTAATAATATAAGTAATGAGTACAATTATTACAGTTCTAGCGATAATAACTGCATTATATGCTTAATAATGCATGTTATATTGATAATATCAGGAGTAATAAGTATAATTATTATAGTTCTAGCGATAATAATAGTAAAATATGGCAAATAGTGCATGTTATATTGATAATAATAAAAGTAATAAGTATATTTATTACAGTTCTATCGATAATAACTGCATAATATGGGTAATATTGCATGTTATATTGATGATAATAAAAGTAATACGTATATTTATTATAGTTCTGGCGATCATAACTGCATAATATGGGTAATAATGCATGTTATATTGATAATATTATAAGTAATAAGTATAATTATTACAGTTCTAGCGATAATAACTGCATTATATGGGTAATAATGCACGTTATATTGCTAACAATATCAGTAATAAGTATAATTATTACAGTTCTAGCGATAATAACTGCATTATATGGGTAAAAATGCATGTTATATTGATAATATTGGGAGTAATGAGTATATTTATTATGGTTCTAGAGATAATAACTGCATAATATGGGTAATAATGCATGTTATATTGATAATAATATAAGTAATAAGGACAATTATTACAGTTCTAGCGATAATACCTCCATTATATGGGTAATAATGCATGTTATATTGATGATAATGAAAGTAATACGTATATTTATTATAGTTCTAGTGATAATAACGGCATTATATGGGTAATAAAGCATGTTATATTGATAACATCGGGAGTAATAAGTATAATTATTATAGTTCTAGCGATAATAATAGTAAAATATGGCTAATAGTGCATGATATATTGATAATAGTAAAAGTAGTAAGTGTATTTATTACAGTTCTATCGATACTAACTGCATAATATGTGTAATAATGCATGTTATATTGATAATAATATAAGTAATAAGTATAATTATTACAGTTCTAGCGATAATACCTCCATTATATGGGTAATAATGCATGTTATATTGATGATAATGAAAGTAATACGTATATTTATTATAGTTCTAGCGATAATAACTGCATAATGTGTGTAATAATGCATGTTATGTTGATAATAATATAAGTAATAAGTATAATTATTACAGTTCTAGCGATAATAACTGCATTATATGGGTAATAATGCATGTTATATTGAGAATAATATAAGTAATAAGTATAATTATTACAGTTCTGGCGATAATAACTGCATAATATGGGTAATAATGCACGTTATATTGCTAATAATATAAGTAATGAGTACAATTGTTACAGTTCTAGCGATAATAACTGCATTATATGGGTAATAATGCATGTTATATTGATAATAATATAAGTAATAAGTATAATTATTACAGTTCTAGCGATAATAACTGCATTATATGGGTAATAATGCATGTTATATTGATAATAATACAAGTAATAAGTATAATTATTACAGTTCTAGCGATAATAACTGCATTATATGGGTAATAATGCATGTTATATTGAGAATAATATAAGTAATAAGTATAATTATTACAGTTCTGGCGATAATAACTGCATTATATGGGTAATAATGCACGTTATACTGCTAATAGTATAAGTAATAAGTATAATTATTACAGTTCTAGCGATAATACCTCTATTATATGGGTAATAATGCATGTTACATTGATAATGATATAAGTAATAAGTATAATTATTACAGTTCTAGCGATAATACCTCTATTATATGGGTAATAATGCATGTTACATTGATAATGATATAAGTAATAAGTATAATTATTACAGTTCTAGCGATAACAACTGCATAATATGGGTAATAATGCACGTTATATTGCTAATAATATAAGTAATGAGTACAATTATTACAGTTCTGGCGATAATAACTGCATTATATGGGTAATAATGCACGTTATATTGCTAATAGTATAAGTAATAAGTATAATTATTACAGTTCTAGCGATAATACCTCTATTATATGGGTAATAATGCATGTTACATTGATAATGATATAAGTAATAAGTATAATTATTACAGTTCTAGCGATAATAACTGCATTATATGCTTAATAATGCATGTTATATTGATAATATCAGGAGTAATAAGTATAATTATTATAGTTCTAGCGATAATAATAGTAAAATATGGCAAATAGTGCATGTTATATTGATAATAATAAAAGTAATAAGTATATTTATTACAGTTCTATCGATAATAACTGCATAATATGGGTAATATTGCATGTTATATTGATGATAATAAAAGTAATACGTATATTTATTATAGTTCTGGCGATCATAACTGCATAATATGGGTAATAATGCATGTTATATTGATAATATTATAAGTAATAAGTATAATTATTACAGTTCTAGCGATAATAACTGCACTATATGGGTAATAATGCACGTTATATTGCTAACAATATCAGTAATAAGTATAATTATTACAGTTCTAGCGATAATAACTGCATTATATGGGTAAAAATGCATGTTATATTGATAATATTGGGAGTAATGAGTATATTTATTATGGTTCTAGAGATAATAACTGCATAATATGGGTAATAATGCATGTTATATTGACAATAATATAAGTAATAAGGATAATTATTACAGTTCTAGCGATAATACCTCCATTATATGGGTAATAATGCATGTTATATTGATGATAATGAAAGTAATACGTATATTTATTATAGTTCTAGCGATAATAACGGCATTATATGGGTAATAAAGCATGTTATATTGATAACATCGGGAGTAATAAGTATAATTATTATAGTTCTAGCGATAATAATAGTAAAATATGGCTAATAGTGCATGATATATTGATAATAGTAAAAGTAGTAAGTGTATTTATTACAGTTCTAGCGATAATAACTGCATAATGTGGGTAATAATGCATGTTATGTTGATAATAATATAAGTAATAAGTATAATTATTACAGTTCTAGCGATAATAACTGCATTATATGGGTAATAATGCATGTTATATTGAGAATAATATAAGTAATAAGTATAATTATTACAGTTCTGGCGATAATAACTGCATTATATGGGTAATAATGCACGTTATATTGCTAATAGTATAAGTAATAAGTATAATTATTACAGTTCTAGCGATAATACCTCCATTATATGGGTAATAATGCATGTTATATTGATGATAATGAAAGTAATACGTATATTTATTATAGTTCTAGCGATAATAACTGCATAATGTGGGTAATAATGCATGTTATATTGAGAATAATATAAGTAATAAGTATAATTATTACAGTTCTAGCGATAGTACCTCTATTATATGGGTAATAATGCATGTTATATTGATAATGATATAAGTAATAAGTATAATTATTACAGTTCTAGCCATAATAATTGCATAATATGGGTAATAATGCACGTTATATTGCTAATAATATAAGTAATGAGTACAATTATTACAGTTCTAGCGATAATAACTGCATTATATGGGTAATAATGCATGTTATATTGATAGTAATATAAGTAATAAGTATAATTATTACAGTTCTAGCGATAATAACTGCATTATATGGGTAATAATGCATGTTATATTGATAATATCGGGAGTAATAAGTATAATTATTATAGTTCTAGCGATAATAATAGTAAAATATGGCAAATAGTGCATGTTATATTGATAATAATAAAAGTAATAAGTATATTTATTACAGTTCTATCGATAATAACTGCATAATATGGGTAATAATGCATGTTATATTGATGATAATAAAAGTAATACGTATATTTATTATAGTTCTAGCGATAATAACTGCATAATATGGGTAATAATGCATGTTATATTGCTAATAATATAAGTAATGAGTACAATTATTACAGTTCTAGCGATAATAACTGCATTATATGGGTAATAATGCATGTTATATTGATAGTAATATAAGTAATAAGTATAATTATTACAGTTCTAGCGATAATAACTGCATTATATGGGTAATAATGCATGTTATATTGAGAATAATATAAGTAATGAGTATAATTATTGCAGTTCTAGCGATAATACCTCTATTATATGGGTAATAATGCATGTTATATTGATAATGATATAAGTAAGAAGTATAATTATTACAGTTCTATCGATAATAACTGCATAATATGGGTAATAATGCATGTTATATTGATAATAATATAAGTAATAAGTATAATTATTACAGTTCTAGCGATAATACCTCCATTATATGGGTAATAATGCATGTTATATTGATGATAATGAAAGTAATACGTATATTTATTATAGTTCTAGCGATAATAACTGCATAATATGGGTAATAATGCACGTTTTATTGCTAATAGTATAAGTAATAAGTATAATTATTACAGTTCTAGCGATAATACCTCTATTATATGGGTAATAATGCATGTTATATTGATGACAATGAAAGTAATACGTATATTTATTATAGTGCTAGCGATAACAACTGCATAATGTGGGTAATAATGCATGTTATATTGCTAATGGTATAAGTAATAAGTATAATTATTACAGTTCTAGCGATAATACCTCTATTATATGGGTAATAATGCATGTTATATTGATAATGATATAAGCAATAAGTATAATTATTACAGTTCTAGCGATAACAACTGCATAATATGGGTAATAATGCACGTTATATTGCTAATAATATAAGTAATAAGTATAATTATTACAGTTCTAGCGATAATACCTCCATTATATGGGTAATAATGCATGTTATATTGATAATAATATAAGTAATAAGTATAATTATTATAGTTCTAGCGATAATAACTGCATTATATGGGTAACAATGCACGTTTTATTGCTAATAGTATAAGTAATAAGTATAATTATTACAGTTCTAGCGATAATACCTCCATTATATGGGTAATAATGCATGTTATATTGAGAATAATATAAGTAATAAGTATAATTATTACAGTTCTAGCGATAATACCTCCATTATATGGGTAATAATAGCGATAATACCTCCATTATATGGGTAACAATGCTCGTTATATTGCTAATAGTGTAAGTAATAAGTATAATTATTACAGTTCTGGCGATAATACCTCCATTATATGGGTAATAATGCATGTTATGTTGATAATAATATAAGTAATACGTATAATTATTACAGTTCTAGCGATAATAACTGCATTATATGGGTAATAATGCATGTTATATTGAGAATAATATAAGTAATAAGTATAATTATTACAGTTCTGGCGATAATAACTGCATTATATGGGTAATAATGCACGTTATATTGCTAATAGTATAAGTAATAAGTATAATTATTACAGTTCTTGCGATAATACCTCCATTATATGGGTAATAATGCATGTTATATTGATAATAATATGAGTAATAAGTATAATCATTACAGTTCTAGAGATAATAACTGCATTATATGGGTAATAATGCACGTTATATTGCTAACAATATAAGTAATAAGTATAATTATTACAGTTCTAGCGATAATAACTGCATTATATGGGTAACAATGCACGTTTTATTGCTAATAGTATAAGTAATGAGTATAATGATTACAGGTCTAGCGATAATACCTCTATTATATTGGTAATAATGCATGTTATATTGATGATAATGAAAGTAATACGTATATTTATTATAGTTCTAGCGATAATAACTGCATAATATGGGTAATAATGCATGTTATATTGAGAATAATATAAGTAATAAGTATAATTATTACAGTTCTAGCGATAGTACCTCTATTATATGGGTAATAATGCATGTTATATTGATAATGATATAAGTAATAAGTATAATTATTACAGTTCTAGCGATAATAACTGCATAATATGGGTAATAATGCATGTTATATTGATAGTAATATAAGTAATAAGTATAATTATTACAGTTCTAGCGATAATAACTGCATTATATGGGTAATAAGGCATGTTATATTGATAACATCGGGAGTAATAAGTATAATTATTATAGTTCTAGCGATAATAATAGTAAAATATGTCTAATAGTGCATGATATATTGATAATAGTAAAAGTAATAAGTATAATTATTACAGTTCTGGCGATAATAACTGCATTATATGGGTAATAATGCACGTTATATTGCTGATAGTATAAGTAATAAGTATAATTATTACAGTTCTAGCGATAATACCTCTATTATATGGGTAATAATGCATGTTATATTGATAATGATATAAGTAATAAGTATAATAATTACAGTTCTAGCGATCATAACTGCATAATATGGGTAATAATGCACGTTATATTGCTAATAATATAAGTAATGAGTACAATTATTACAGTTCTAGCGATAATAACTGCATAATATGGGTAATAATGCACGTTATATTGCTAATAATATAAGTAATGAGTACAATTATTACAGTTCTAGCGATAATAACTGCATTATATGGGTAATAATGCATGTTATATTGATAGTAATATAAGTAATAAGTATAATTATTACAGTTCTAGCGATAATAACTGCATTATATGGGTAATAATGCACGTTATATTGCTAACAATATAAGTAATAAGTATAATTATTACAGTTCTAGCGATAATAACTGCATAATATGGGTAAAAATGCATGTTATATTGATAATATTGGGAGTAATGAGTATATTTATTATGGTTCTAGAGATAATAACTGCATAATATGGGTAATAATGCATGTTATATAGATAATAATATAAGTAATAAGTATAATTATTACAGTTCTAGCGATAATACCTCCATTATATGGGTAATAATGCATGTTATATTGATGATAATGAAAGTAATACGTATATTTATTATAGTTCTAGCGATAATAACTGCATTATATGGGTAATAAGGCATGTTATATTGATAACATCGGGAGTAATAAGTATAATTATTATAGTTCTAGCGATAATAATAGTAAAATATGGCTAATAGTGCATGATATATTGATAATAGTAAAAGTAGTAAGTGTATTTATTACAGTTCTATCGATAATAACTGCATAATATGGGTAATAATGCATGTTATATTGATAATAATATAAGTAATAAGTATAATTATTACAGTTCTAGCGATAATACCTCCATTATATGGGTAATAATGCATGTTATATTGATGATAATGAAAGTAATACGTATATTTATTATAGTTCTAGCGATAATAACTGCATAATATGGGTAATAATGCATGTTATATTGAGAATAATATAAGTAATGAGTATAATTATTGCAGTTCTAGCGATAATACCTCTATTATGTGGGTAATAATGCATGTTATATTGATAATGATATAAGTAATAAGTATAATTATTACAGTTCTATCGATAATAACTGCATAATATGGGTAATAATGCACGTTATATTGCTAATAATATAAGTAATGAGTACAATTATTACAGTTCTAGCGATAATAACTGCATTATATGGGTAATAATGCATGTTATATTGATAGTAATATAAGTAATAAGTATAATTATTATAGTTCTAGCGATAATAACTGCATTATATGGGTAATAAAGCATGTTATATTGATAATATCGGGAGTAATAAGTATAATTATTATAGTTCTAGCGATAATAATAGTAAAATATGGCAAATAGTGCATGTTATATTGATAATAATAAAAGTAATAAGTTTATTTATTACAGTTCTATCGATAATAACTGCATAATATGGGTAATAATGCATGTTATATTGATGATAATAAAAGTAATACGTATATTTATTATAGTTCTAGCGATAATAACTGCAGTATATGGGTAATAAGGCATATTATATTGATAACATCGGGAGTAATAAGTATAATTATTATAGTTCTAGCGATAATAATAGTAAAATATGGCTAATAGCGGATGTTATATTGATAATAGTAAAAGTAGTAAGTGTATTTATTACAGTTCTATCGATAATAACTGCATAATATGGGTAATAATGCATGTTATATTGATAATAATATAAGTAATAAGTATAATTATTACAGTTCTAGCGATAATACCTCTATTATATGGGTAATAATGCATGTTATATTGATGACAATGAAAGTAATACGTATATTTATTATAGTGCTAGCGATAACAACTGCATAATGTGGGTAATAATGCATGTTATATTGCTAATGGTATAAGTAATAAGTATAATTATTACAGTTCTAGCGATAATACCTCTATTATATGGGTAATAATGCATGTTATATTGATAATGATATAAGCAATAAGTATAATTATTACAGTTCTAGCGATAACAACTGCATAATATGGGTAATAATGCACGTTATATTGCTAATAATATAAGTAATAAGTATAATTATTACAGTTCTAGCGATAATACCTCCATTATATGGGTAATAATGCATGTTATATTGATAATAATATAAGTAATAAGTATAATTATTATAGTTCTAGCGATAATAACTGCATTATATGGGTAACAATGCACGTTTTATTGCTAATAGTATAAGTAATAAGTATAATTATTACAGTTCTAGCGATAATACCTCCATTATATGGGTAATAATGCATGTTATATTGAGAATAATATAAGTAATAAGTATAATTATTACAGTTCTAGCGATAATACCTCCATTATATGGGTAATAATAGCGATAATACCTCCATTATATGGGTAACAATGCTCGTTATATTGCTAATAGTGTAAGTAATAAGTATAATTATTACAGTTCTGGCGATAATACCTCCATTATATGGGTAATAATGCATGTTATGTTGATAATAATATAAGTAATACGTATAATTATTACAGTTCTAGCGATAATAACTGCATTATATGGGTAATAATGCATGTTATATTGAGAATAATATAAGTAATAAGTATAATTATTACAGTTCTAGCGATAATATCTGCATTATATGGGTAAAAATGCATGTTATATTGATAATATTGGGAGTAATGAGTATATTTATTATGGTTCTAGAGATAATAACTGCATAATATGGGTAAGAATGCATGTTATATTGATAATAATATAAGTAATAAGTATAATTATTACAGTTCTAGCGATAATACCTCCATTATATGGGTAATAATGCATGTTATATTGATGATAATGAAAGTAATACGTATATTTATTATAGTTCTAGCGATAATAACTGCATAATGTGGGTAATAATGCATGTTATATTGAGAATAATATAAGTAATAAGTATAATTATTACAGTTCTGGCGATAATAACTGCATTATATGGGTAATAATGCACGTTATATTGCTAATAGTATAAGTAATAAGTATAATTATTACAGTTCTTGCGATAATACCTCCATTATATGGGTAATAATGCATGTTATATTGATAATAATATGAGTAATAAGTATAATCATTACAGTTCTAGAGATAATAACTGCATTATATGGGTAATAATGCACGTTATATTGCTAACAATATAAGTAATAAGTATAATTATTGCAGTTCTAGCGATAATAACTGCATTATATGGGTAACAATGCACGTTTTATTGCTAATAGTATAAGTAATGAGTATAATGATTACAGGTCTAGCGATAATACCTCTATTATATTGGTAATAATGCATGTTATATTGATGATAATGAAAGTAATACGTATATTTATTATAGTTCTAGCGATAATAACTGCATAATATGGGTAATAATGCATGTTATATTGAGAATAATATAAGTAATAAGTATAATTATTACAGTTCTAGCGATAATACCTCTATTATATGGGTAATAATGCATGTTATATTGATAATGATATAAGTAATAAGTATAATTATTACAGTTCTAGCGATAATAACTGCATAATATGGGTAATAATGCATGTTATATTGATAGTAATATAAGTAATAAGTATAATTATTACAGTTCTAGCGATAATAACTGCATTATATGGGTAATAATGCATGTTATATTGATAATATCGGGAGTAATAAGTATAATTATTATAGTTCTAGCGATAATAATAGTAAAATATGGCAAATAGTGCATGTTATATTGATAATAATAAAAGTAATAAGTATATTTATTACAGTTCTATCGATAATAACTGCATAATATGGGTAATAATGCATGTTATATTGATGATAATAAAAGTAATACGTATATTTATTATAGTTCTAGCGATAATAACTGCATAATATGGGTAATAATGCATGTTATATTGATAATAATATGAGTAATAAGTATAATTATTACAGTTCTAACGATAATAACTGCATTATATGGGTAATAATGCACGTTATATTGCTAACAATATAAGTAATAAGTATAATTATTACAGTTCTAGCGATAATAACTGCATTATATGGGTAAAAATGCATGTTATATTGATAATATTGGGAGTAATGAGTATATTTATTATGGTTCTAGAGATAATAACTGCATAATATGGGTAAGAATGCATGTTATATTGATAATAATATAAGTAATAAGTATAATTATTACAGTTCTAGCGATAATACCTCCATTATATGGATAATAATGCATGTTATATTGATGATAATGAAAGTAATACGTATATTTATTATAGTTCTAGCGATAATAACTGCATAATGTGGGTAATAATGCATGTTATATTGAGAATAATATAAGTAATAAGTATAATTATTACAGTTCTGGCGATAATAACTGCATTATATGGGTAATAATGCACGTTATATTGCTAATAGTATAAGTAATAAGTATAATTATTACAGTTCTTGCGATAATACCTCCATTATATGGGTAATAATGCATGTTATATTGATAATAATATAAGTAATAAGTATAATTATTACAGTTCTAGCGATAATAACTGCATTATATGGGTACTAATGCATGTTATATTGATAATATCGGGAGTAATAAGTATAATTATTATAGTTCTAGCGATAATAACTGCATTATATGGGTAACAATGCACGTTTTATTGCTAATAGTATAAGTAATAAGTATAATGATTACAGTTCTAGCGATAATACCTCTATTATATGGGTAATAATGCATGTTATATTGATGATAATGAAAGTAATACGTATATTTATTGTAGTTCTAGCGATAATAACTGCATAATATGGGTAATAGTGCATGTTATATTGATGATAATAAAAGTAATACGTATATTTATTACAGTTCTATCGATAATAACTGCATAATATGGGTAATAATGCATGTTATATTGATGATAATAAAAGTAATACGTATATTTATTATAGTTCTAGCGATAATAACTGCATAATATGGGTAATAATGCATGTTATATTGATAATAATATGAGTAATAAGTATAATTATTACAGTTCTAACGATAATAACTGCATTATATGGGTAATAATGCACGTTATATTGCTAACAATATAAGTAATAAGTATAATTATTACAGTTCTAGCGATAATAACTGCATTATATGGGTAAAAATGCATGTTATATTGATAATATTGGGAGTAATGAGTATATTTATTATGGTTCTAGAGATAATAACTGCATAATATGGGTAAGAATGCATGTTATATTGATAATAATATAAGTAATAAGTATAATTATTACAGTTCTAGCGATAATACCTCCATTATATGGATAATAATGCATGTTATATTGATGATAATGAAAGTAATACGTATATTTATTATAGTTCTAGCGATAATAACTGCATAATGTGGGTAATAATGCATGTTATATTGAGAATAATATAAGTAATAAGTATAATTATTACAGTTCTGGCGATAATAACTGCATTATAAGGGTAATAATGCACGTTATATTGCTAATAGTATAAGTAATAAGTATAATTATTACAGTTCTTGCGATAATACATCCATTATATGGGTAATAATGCATGTTATATTGATAATAATATAAGTAATAAGTATAATTATTACAGTTCTAGCGATAATAACTGCATTATATGGGTAATAATGCATGTTATATTGATAATATCGGGAGTAATAAGTATAATTATTATAGTTCTAGCGATAATAACTGCATTATATGGGTAATAATGCACGTTACATTGCTAATAATATAAGTAATGAGTATAATTATTACAGTTCTAGCGATAATAACTGCATTATATGGGTAATAAGGCATGTTATATTGATAACATCGGGAGTAATAAGTATAATTATTATAGTTCTAGCGATAATAATAGTAAAATATGTCTAATAGTGCATGATATATTGATAATAGTAAAAGTAATAAGTATAATTATTACAGTTCTGGCGATAATAACTGCATTATATGGGTAATAATGCACGTTATATTGCTGATAGTATAAGTAATAAGTATAATTATTACAGTTCTAGCGATAATACCTCTATTATATGGGTAATAATGCATGTTATATTGATAATGATATAAGTAATAAGTATAATAATTACAGTTCTAGCGATAATAACTGCATAATATGGGTAATAATGCACGTTATATTGCTAATAATATAAGTAATGAGTACAATTATTACAGTTCTAGCGATAATAACTGCATAATATGGGTAATAATGCACGTTATATTGCTAATAATATAAGTAATAAGTATAATTATTACAGTTCTAGCGATAATAACTGCATTATATGGGTAATAATGCACGTTATATTGCTAATAATATAAGTAATAAGTATAATTATTACAGTTCTAGCGATAATAACTGCATTATATGGGTAATAATGCATGTTATATTGATAATATCGGGAGTAATAAGTATAATTATTATAGTTCTAGCGATAATAACTGCATTATATGGGTAACAATGCACGTTTTATTGCTAATAGTATAAGTAATAAGTATAATGATTACAGTTCTAGCGATAATACCTCTATTATGTGGGTAATAATGCATGTTATATTGATGATAATGGAAGTAATACGTATATTTATTATAATTCTAGCGATAATAACTGTATAATATGGGTAATAATGCACGTTATATTGCTAATAATATAAGTAATGAGTACAATTATTACAGTTCTAGCGATAATAACTGCATTATATGGGTAATAATGCATGTTATATTGATAATAATATAAGTAATAAGTATAATTATTACAGTTCTAGCGATAATAACTGCATTATATGGGTAATAATGCATGTTATATTGATAATATCGGGAGTAATAAGTATAATTATTATAGTTCTAGCGATAATAATAGTAAAATATGGCAAATAGTGCATGTTATATTGATAATAATAAAAGTAATAAGTATATTTATTACAGTTCTATCGATAATAACTGCATAATATGGGTAATAATGCATGTTATATTGATGATAATAAAAGTAATACGTATATTTATTATAGTTCTAGCGATAATAACTGCATAATATGGGTAATAATGCATGTTATATTGATAATAATATGAGTAATAAGTATAATTCTTACAGTTCTAGCGATAATAACTGCATTATATGGGTAATAATGCACGTTATATTGCTAACAATATAAGTAATAAGTATAATTATTACAGTTCTAGCGATAATAACTGCATTATATGGGTAAAAATGCATGTTATATTGATAATATTGGGAGTAATGAGTATATTTATTATGGTTCTAGAGATAATAACTGCATAATATGGGTAAGAATGCATGTTATATTGATAATAATATAAGTAATAAGTATAATTATTACAGTTCTAGCGATAATACCTCCATTATATGGGTAATAATGCATGTTATATTGATGATAATGAAAGTAATACGTATATTTATTATAGTTCTAGCGATAATAACTGCATAATGTGGGTAATAATGCATGTTATATTGAGAATAATATAAGTAATAAGTATAATTATTACAGTTCTGGCGATAATAACTGCATTATATGGGTAATAATGCACGTTATATTGCTAATAGTATAAGTAATAAGTATAATTATTACAGTTCTTGCGATAATACCTCCATTATATGGGTAATAATGCATGTTATATTGATAATAATATGAGTAATAAGTATAATCATTACAGTTCTAGAGATAATAACTGCATTATATGGGTAATAATGCACGTTATATTGCTAACAATATAAGTAATAAGTATAATTATTGCAGTTCTAGCGATAATAACTGCATTATATGGGTAACAATGCACGTTTTATTGCTAATAGTATAAGTAATGAGTATAATGATTACAGGTCTAGCGATAATACCTCTATTATATTGGTAATAATGCATGTTATATTGATGATAATGAAAGTAATACGTATATTTATTATAGTTCTAGCGATAATAACTGCATAATATGGGTAATAATGCATGTTATATTGAGAATAATATAAGTAATAAGTATAATTATTACAGTTCTAGCGATAGTACCTCTATTATATGGGTAATAATGCATGTTATATTGATAATGATATAAGTAATAAGTATAATTATTACAGTTCTAGCGATAATAACTGCATAATATGGGTAATAATGCATGTTATATTGATAGTAATATAAGTAATAAGTATAATTATTACAGTTCTAGCGATAATAACTGCATTATATGGGTAATAATGCATGTTATATTGATAATATCGGGAGTAATAAGTATAATTATTATAGTTCTAGCGATAATAATAGTAAAATATGGCAAATAGTGCATGTTATATTGATAATAATAAAAGTAATAAGTATATTTATTACAGTTCTATCGATAATAACTGCATAATATGGGTAATAATGCATGTTATATTGATGATAATAAAAGTAATACGTATATTTATTATAGTTCTAGCGATAATAACTGCATAATATGGGTAATAATGCATGTTATATTGATAATAATATGAGTAATAAGTATAATTATTACAGTTCTAACGATAATAACTGCATTATATGGGTAATAATGCACGTTATATTGCTAACAATATAAGTAATAAGTATAATTATTACAGTTCTAGCGATAATAACTGCATTATATGGGTAAAAATGCATGTTATATTGATAATATTGGGAGTAATGAGTATATTTATTATGGTTCTAGAGATAATAACTGCATAATATGGGTAAGAATGCATGTTATATTGATAATAATATAAGTAATAAGTATAATTATTACAGTTCTAGCGATAATACCTCCATTATATGGATAATAATGCATGTTATATTGATGATAATGAAAGTAATACGTATATTTATTATAGTTCTAGCGATAATAACTGCATAATGTGGGTAATAATGCATGTTATATTGAGAATAATATAAGTAATAAGTATAATTATTACAGTTCTGGCGATAATAACTGCATTATATGGGTAATAATGCACGTTATATTGCTAATAGTATAAGTAATAAGTATAATTATTACAGTTCTTGCGATAATACCTCCATTATATGGGTAATAATGCATGTTATATTGATAATAATATAAGTAATAAGTATAATTATTACAGTTCTAGCGATAATAACTGCATTATATGGGTAATAATGCATGTTATATTGATAATATCGGGAGTAATAAGTATAATTATTATAGTTCTAGCGATAATAACTGCATTATATGGGTAACAATGCACGTTTTATTGCTAATAGTATAAGTAATAAGTATAATGATTACAGTTCTAGCGATAATACCTCTATTATATGGGTAATAATGCATGTTATATTGATGATAATGAAAGTAATACGTATATTTATTGTAGTTCTAGCGATAATAACTGCATAATATGGGTAATAGTGCATGTTATATTGATGATAATAAAAGTAATACGTATATTTATTACAGTTCTATCGATAATAACTGCATAATATGGGTAATAATGCATGTTATATTGATGATAATAAAAGTAATACGTATATTTATTATAGTTCTAGCGATAATAACTGCATAATATGGGTAATAATGCATGTTATATTGATAATAATATGAGTAATAAGTATAATTATTACAGTTCTAACGATAATAACTGCATTATATGGGTAATAATGCACGTTATATTGCTAACAATATAAGTAATAAGTATAATTATTACAGTTCTAGCGATAATAACTGCATTATATGGGTAAAAATGCATGTTATATTGATAATATTGGGAGTAATGAGTATATTTATTATGGTTCTAGAGATAATAACTGCATAATATGGGTAAGAATGCATGTTATATTGATAATAATATAAGCAATAAGTATAATTATTACAGTTCTAGCGATAATACCTCCATTATATGGATAATAATGCATGTTATATTGATGATAATGAAAGTAATACGTATATTTATTATAGTTCTAGCGATAATAACTGCATAATGTGGGTAATAATGCATGTTATATTGAGAATAATATAAGTAATAAGTATAATTATTACAGTTCTGGCGATAATAACTGCATTATAAGGGTAATAATGCACGTTATATTGCTAATAGTATAAGTAATAAGTATAATTATTACAGTTCTTGCGATAATACATCCATTATATGGGTAATAATGCATGTTATATTGATAATAATATAAGTAATAAGTATAATTATTACAGTTCTAGCGATAATAACTGCATTATATGGGTAATAATGCATGTTATATTGATAATATCGGGAGTAATAAGTATAATTATTATAGTTCTAGCGATAATAACTGCATTATATGGGTAATAATGCACGTTACATTGCTAATAATATAAGTAATGAGTATAATTATTACAGTTCTAGCGATAATAACTGCATTATATGGGTAATAAGGCATGTTATATTGATAACATCGGGAGTAATAAGTATAATTATTATAGTTCTAGCGATAATAATAGTAAAATATGTCTAATAGTGCATGATATATTGATAATAGTAAAAGTAATAAGTATAATTATTACAGTTCTGGCGATAATAACTGCATTATATGGGTAATAATGCACGTTATATTGCTGATAGTATAAGTAATAAGTATAATTATTACAGTTCTAGCGATAATACCTCTATTATATGGGTAATAATGCATGTTATATTGATAATGATATAAGTAATAAGTATAATAATTACAGTTCTAGCGATAATAACTGCATAATATGGGTAATAATGCACGTTATATTGCTAATAATATAAGTAATGAGTACAATTATTACAGTTCTAGCGATAATAACTGCATAATATGGGTAATAATGCACGTTATATTGCTAATAATATAAGTAATATGTATAATTATTACAGTTCTAGCGATAATAACTGCATTATATGGGTAATAATGCACGTTATATTGCTAATAATATAAGTAATAAGTATAATTATTACAGTTCTAGCGATAATAACTGCATTATATGGGTAATAATGCATGTTATATTGATAATATCGGGAGTAATAAGTATAATTATTATAGTTCTAGCGATAATAACTGCATTATATGGGTAACAATGCACGTTTTATTGCTAATAGTATAAGTAATAAGTATAATGATTACAGTTCTAGCGATAATACCTCTATTATGTGGGTAATAATGCATGTTATATTGATGATAATGGAAGTAATACGTATATTTATTATAATTCTAGCGATAATAACTGTATAATATGGGTAATAATGCACGTTATATTGCTAATAATATAAGTAATGAGTACAATTATTACAGTTCTAGCGATAATAACTGCATTATATGGGTAATAATGCATGTTATATTGATAATAATATAAGTAATAAGTATAATTATTACAGTTCTAGCGATAATAACTGCATTATATGGGTAATAATGCATGTTATATTGATAATATCGGGAGTAATAAGTATAATTATTATAGTTCTAGCGATAATAATAGTAAAATATGGCAAATAGTGCATGTTATATTGATAATAATAAAAGTAATAAGTATATTTATTACAGTTCTATCGATAATAACTGCATAATATGGGTAATAATGCATGTTATATTGATGATAATAAAAGTAATACGTATATTTATTATAGTTCTAGCGATAATAACTGCATAATATGGGTAATAATGCATGTTATATTGATAATAATATGAGTAATAAGTATAATTCTTACAGTTCTAGCGATAATAACTGCATTATATGGGTAATAATGCATGTTACATTGATAATATTGGGAGTAATAAGTATATTTATTATAGTTCTGGCGATCATAACTGCATAATATGGGTAATAATGCATGTTATATTGATAATATTATAAGTAATATGTATAATTATTACAATTCTGGCGATAATAACTGCATTATATGGGTAACAATGCACGTTATATTGCTAATAGTATAAGTAATAAGTGTAATTATTACAGTTCTAGCGATAATACCTCCATTATATGGGTAATAATGCATGTTATATTGATAATAGTATAAGTAATAAGTATAATTATTACAGTTCTTGCGATAATACCTCCATTATATGGGTAATAATGCATGTTATATTGATAATAATATAAGTAATAAGTATAATTATTACAGTTCTAGCGATAATAACTGCATTATATGGGTAATAATGCATGTTATATTGATAATATCGGGAGTAATAAGTATAATTATTATAGTTCTAGCGATAATAACTGCATTATATGGGTAACAATGCACGTTTTATTGCTAATAGTATAAGTAATAAGTATAATGATTACAGTTCTAGCGATAATACCTCTATTATATGGGTAATAATGCATGTTATATTGATGATAATGAAAGTAATACGTATATTTATTATAGTTCTAGCGATAATAACTGCATAATATGGGTAATAATGCATGTTATATTGATAATAATATGAGTAATAAGTATAATCATTACAGTTCTAGAGATAATAACTGCATTATATGGGTAATAATGCACGTTATATTGCTAACAATATAAGTAATAAGTATAATTATTACAGTTCTAGCGATAATAACTGCATTATATGGGTAATAATGCATGTTACATTGATAATATTGGGAGTAATAAGTATATTTATTATAATTCTGGCGATCATAACTGCATAATATGGGTAATAATGCATGTTATATTGATAATATCGGGAGTAATAAGTATAATTATTATAGTTCTAGCGATAATAATAGTAAAATATGGCAAATAGTGCATGTTATATTGATAATAATAAAAGTAATAAGTATATTTATTACAGTTCTAGCGATAATAACTGCATAATATGGGTAATAATGCATGTTATATTGATAATAATATAAGTAATAAGTATAATTATTACAGTTCTAGAGATAATAACTGCATTATATGGGTAATAATGCACGTTATATTGCTAACAATATAGAGTAATAAGTATAATCATTACAGTTCTAGCGATAATAACTGCATTATATGGGTAATAATGCATGTTATATTGATAATGATATAAGTAATAAGTATAATTATTACAGTTCTAGCGATAATAACTGCATAATATGGGTAATAATGCACGTTATATTGCTAATAATATAAGTAATGAGTACAATTATTACAGTTCTGGCGATAATAACTGCATTATATAGGTAATAATGCATGTTATATTGATAATATCGGGAGTAATAAGTATAATTAGTATAGTTCTAGCGATAATAACTGCATTATATGGGTAACAATGCACGTTTTATTGCTAATAGTATAAGTAATAAGTATAATTATTACAGTTCTAGCGATAATACCTCCATTATATGGGTAATAACGCATGTTATATTGATAATATCGGGAGTAATAAGTATAATTATTATAGTTCTAGCGATAATAATAGCAAAATATGGCAAATAGTGCATGTTATATTGATAATAATAAAAGTAATAAGTATATTTATTACAGTTCTATCGATAATAACTGCATAATATGGGTAATAATGCATGTTATATTGATGATAATAAAAGTAATACGTATACTTATTATACTTCTTGCGATAATAACTGCATAATATGGGTAATAATGCATGTTATATTGAGAATAATGTAAGTAATAAGTATAATTGTTACAGTTCTGGCGATAATAACTGCATTATATGAGTAACAATGCACGTTATATTGCTAATAGTATAAGTAATAAGTGTAATTATTACAGTTCTAGCGATAATACCTCTATTATATGGGTAATAATGCATGTTATATTGATAATGATATAAGTAATAAGTATAATTATTACAGTTCTAGCGATAATAACTGCATAATATGGGTAATAATGCACGTTATATTGCTAATAATATAAGTAATGAGTATAATTATTACAGTTCTAGCGATAATACCTCCATTATATGGGTAATAATGCATGTTATATTGATGATAATGAAAGTAATACGTATATTTATTATAGTTCTAGCGATAATAACTGCATAATATGGGTAATAATGCATGTTATATTGAGAATAATATAAGTAATAAGTATAATTATTACAGTTCTGGCGATAATAACTGCATTGTATGGGTAGTAATGCACGTTATATTGCTAATAGTATAAGTAATAAGTATAATTATTACAGTTCTAGCGATAATACCTCCATTATATGGGTAATAATGCATGTTATATTGATAATATCGGGAGTAATAAGTATAATTATTATAGTTCTAGCGATAATAATAGTAAAATATGGCAAATAGTGCATGTTATATTGATAATAATAAAAGTAATAAGTATATTTATTACAGTTCTATCGATAATAACTGCATAATATGGGTAATAATGCATGTTATATTGATGATAATAAAAGTAATACGTATATTTATTATAGTTCTGGCGATCATAACTGCATAATATGGGTAATAATGCATGTTATATTGATAATATTATAAGTAATAAGTATAATTATTACAGTTCTAGCGATAATAACTGCATTATACGGGTAATAATGCACGTTATATTGCTAACAATATCAGTAATAAGTATAATTATTACAGTTCTAGCGATAATAACTGCATTATATGGGTAAAAATGCATGTTATATTGATAATATTGGGAGTAATGAGTATATTTATTATGGTTCTAGAGATAATAACTGCATAATATGGGTAATAATGCATGTTATATTGATAATAATATAAGTAACTAGGATAATTATTACAGTTCTAGCGATAATACCTCCATTATATGGGTAATAATGTATGTTATATTGATGATAATGAAAGTAATACGTATATTTATTATAGTTCTAGCGATAATAACTGCATTATATGGGTAATAAAGCATGTTATATTGCTAATAGTATAGGTAATAAGTATAATTATTACAGTTCTAGCGATAATACCTCCATTATATGGGTAATAATGCATGTTATATTGATGATAATGAAAGTAATACGTATATTTATTATAGTTCTAGCGATAATAACTGCATAATGTGGGTAATAATGCATGTTATATTGAGAATAATATAAGTAATAAGTATAACTATTACAGTTCTGGCGATAATAACTGCATTATATGGGTAATAATGCACGTTATATTGATGATAATGAAAGTAATACGTATATTTATTACAGTTCTAGCGATAATAACTGCATTATATGGGTAATAATGCACGTTATATTGCTAATAATATAAGTAATAAGTATAATTATTACAGTTCTAGCGATAATAACTGCATTATATGGGTAATAATGCATGTTATATTGATAATAATATAAGTAATAAGTATAATTATTACAGTTCTAGCGATAATAACTGCATAATGTGGGTTATAATGCACGTTATATTGCTAATAATATAAGTAATGAGTACAATTATTACAGTTCTGGCGATAATAACTGCATTATATGGGTAATAATGCATGTTATATTGATAATAATATAAGTAATAAGTATAATTATTACAGTTCTAGCGATAATAACTGCATAATGTGGGTTATAATGCACGTTATATTGCTAATAATATAAGTAATGAGCACAATTATTACAGTTCTGGCGATAATAACTGCATTATATGGGTAATAATGCATGTTATATTGATAATAATATAAGTAATAAGTATAATTATTACAGTTCTGGCGATAATAACTGCATTATATAGGTAATAATGTATGTTATATTGATAATATCGGGAGTAATAAGTATAATTATTATAATTCTAGCGATAATAATAGTAAAATATGGCAAATAGTGCATGTTATATTGATAATAATAGAAGTAATAAGTATATTTATTACAGTTCTATCGATAATAACTGCATAATATGGGTAATAATGCATGTTATATTGATGATAATGAAAGTAATACGTATAATTATTACAGTTCTAGCGATAATAACTGCATTATATGGGTAATAATGCACGTTATATTGCTAACAATATAAGTAATAAGTATAATTATTACAGTTCTAGCGATAATAACTGCATAATATGGGTAATAATGCACGTTATATTGCTAATAATATAAGTAATGAGTACAATTATTACAGTTCTGGCGATAATAACTGCATTATATAGGTAATAATGCATGTTATATTGATAATATCGGGAGTAATAAGTATAATTATTATAGTTCTAGCGATAATAATAGTAAAATATGGCAAATAGTGCATGTTATATTGATAATAATAAAAGTAATAAGTATATTTATTACAGTTCTATCGATAATAACTGCATAATATGGGTAATAATGCATGTTATATTGATGATAATAAAAGTAATACGTATATTTATTATAGTTCTGGCGATCATAACTGCATAATATGGGTAATAATGCATGTTATATTGATAATATTATAAGTAATAAGTATAATTATTACAGTTCTAGCGATAATAACTGCATTATATGGGTAATAATGCACGTTATATTGCTAACAATATCAGTAATAAGTATAATTATTACAGTTCTAGCGATAATAACTGCATTATATGGGCAAAAATGCATGTTATATTGATAATATTGGGAGTAATGAGTATATTTATTATGGTTCTAGAGATAATAACTGCATAATATGGGTAATAATGCATGTTATATTGATAATAATATAAGTAATAAGGATAATTATTACAGTTCTAGCGATAATACCTCCATTATATGGGTAATAATGTATGTTATATTGATGATAATGAAAGTAATACGTATATTTATTATAGTTCTATCGATAATAACTGCATTATATGGGTAATAAAGCATGTTATACTGCTAATAGTATAGGTAATAAGTATAACTATTACAGTTCTAGCGATAATACCTCCATTATATGGGTAATAATGCATGTTATATTGATGATAATGAAAGTAATACGTATATTTATTATAGTTCTAGCGATAATAACTGCATAATGTGGGTAATAATGCATGTTATATTGAGAATAATATAAGTAATAAGTATAACTATTACAGTTCTGGCGATAATAACTGCATTATATGGGTAATAATGCACGTTATATTGATGATAATGAAAGTAATACGTATATTTATTACAGTTCTAGCGATAATAACTGCATTATATGGGTAATAATGCATGTTATTTTGATAATAATATAAGTAATAAGTATAATTATTACAGTTCTAGCGATAATAACTGCATAATGTGGGTTATAATGCACGTTATATTGCTAATAATATAAGTAATGAGTACAATTATTACAGTTCTGGCGATAATAACTGCATTATATGGGTAATAATGCATGTTATATTGATAATAATATAAGTAATAAGTATAATTATTATAGTTCTAGCGATAATAATAGTAAAATATGGCAAATAGTGCATGTTATATTGATAATAATAGAAGTAATAAGTATATTTATTACAGTTCTATCGATAATAACTGCATAATATGGGTAATAATGCATGTTATATTGATGATAATGAAAGTAATACGTATATTTATTACAGTTCTAGCGATAATAACTGCATTATATGGGTAATAGTGCACGTTATATTGCTAACAATATAAGTAATAAGTATAATTATTATAGTTCTAGCGATAATAATAGTAAAATATGGCAAATAGTGCATGTTATATTGATAATAATAAAAGTAATAAGTATATTTATTACAGTTCTATCGATAATAACTGCATAATATGGGTAATAATGCATGTTATATTGATGATAATAAAAGTAATACGTATATTTATTATAGTTCTGGCGATCATAACTGCATAATATGGGTAATAATGCATGTTATATTGATAATATTATAAGTAATAAGTATAATTATTGCAGTTCTAGCGATAATAACTGCATTATATGGGTAATAATGCACGTTATATTGCTAACAATATCAGTAATAAGTATAATTATTACAGTTCTAGCGATAATAACTGCATTATATGGGTAAAAATGCATGTTATATTGATAATATTGGGAGTAATGAGTATATTTATTATGGTTCTAGAGATAATAACTGCATAATATGGGTAATAATGCATGTTATATTGATAATAATATAAGTAATAAGGATAATTATTACAGTTCTAGCGATAATACCTCCATTATATGGGTAATAATGTATGTTATATTGATGATAATGAAAGTAATACGTATATTTATTATAGTTCTAGCGATAATAACTGCATTATATGGGTAATAAAGCATGTTATATTGCTAATAGTATAGGTAATGAGTATAATTATTACAGTTCTAGCGATAATACCTCTATTATATGGGTAATAATGCATGTTATATTGATGATAATGAAAGTAATACGTATATTTATTATAGTTCTAGCGATAATAACTGCATAATATTGGTAATAATGCATGTTATATTGAGAATAATATAAGTAATAAGTATAATTATTACAGTTCTAGCGATAGTACCTCTATTATATGGGTAATAATGCATGTTATATTGATAATGATATAAGTAATAAGTATAATTATTACAGTTCTAGCGATAATAACTGCATAATATGGGTAATAATGCACGTTATATTGCTAATAATATAAGTAATGAGTACAATTATTACAGTTCTAGCGATAATAACTGCATTATATGGGTAATAATGCATGTTATATTGATAGTAATGTAAGTAATAAGTATAATTATTACAGTTCTAGCGATAATAACTGCATTATATGGGTAATAATGCATGTTATATTGATAATATCGGGAGTAATAAGTATAATTATTATAGTTCTAGCGATAATAATAGTAAAATATGGCAAATAGTGCATGTTATATTGATAATAATAAAAGTAATAAGTATATTTATTACAGTTCTATCGATAATAACTGCATAATATGGGTAATAATGCATGTTATATTGATGATAATAAAAGTAATACGTATATTTATTATAGTTCTGGCGATCATAACTGCATAATATGGGTAATAATGCATGTTATATTGATAATATTATAAGTAATAAGTATAATTATTACAGTTCTAGCGATAATAACTGCATTATATGGGTAATAATGCATGTTATATTGATGATAATGAAAGTAATACGTATATTTATTATAGTTCTAGCGATAATAACTGCATAATGTGGGTAATAATGCATGTTATATTGAGAATAATATAAGTAATAAGTATAACTATTACAGTTCTGGCGATAATAACTGCATTATATGGGTAATAATGCACGTTATATTGCTAACAATATAAGTAATAAGTATAATTGTTACAGTTCTAGCGATAATAACTGCATTATATGGGTAAAAATGCATGTTATATTGATAATATTGGGAGTAATGAGTATATTTATTATGGTTCTAGAGATAATAACTGCATAATATGGGTAATAATGCATGTTATATTGATAATAATATAAGTAATAAGTATAATTATTACAGTTCTTGCGATAATACCTCCATAATATGGGTAAAAATGCACGTTATATTGCTAATAGTATAAGTAATAAGTATAATTATTACAGTTCTAGCGATAATAGCTGCATAATATGGGTAATAATGCACGTTATATTGCTAATAATATAAGTAATGAGTACAATTATTACAGTTCTAGCGATAATAACTGCATTATATGGGTAATAATGCATGTTATATTGATAATAATATAAGTAATAAGTATAATTATTACAGTTCCAGCGATAATAACTGCATTATATGGGTAATAACGCACGTTATATTGCTAACAATATAAGTAATAAGTATAATTATTACAGTTCTAGCGATAATAACTGCATTATATGGGTAACAATGCCTGTTTTATTGCTAATAGTATAAGTAATAAGTATAATGATTACAGTTCTAGCGATAATACCTCTATTATATGGGTAATAATGCATGTTATATTGATGATAATGAAAGTAATACGTATATTTATTATAGTTCTAGCGATAATAACTGCATAATATTGGTAATAATGCATGTTATATTGAGAATAATATAAGTAATAAGTATAATTATTACAGTTCTAGCGATAGTACCTCTATTATATGGGTAATAATGCATGTTATATTGATAATGATATAAGTAATAAGTATAATTATTACAGTTCTATCGATAATAACTGCATAATATGGGTAATAATGCATGTTATATTGATGATAATGACAGTAATACGTATATTTATTACAGTTCTAGCGATAATAACTGCATTATATGGGTAATAATGCACGTTATATTGCTAACAATATAAGTAATAAGTATAATTATTACAGTTTTAGCGATAATAACTGCATTATATAGGTAATAATGCATGTTATATTGATAACATCGGGAGTAATAAGTATAATTATTATAGTTCTAGCGATAATAATAGTAAAATATGGCAAATAGTGCATGTTATATTGATAATAATAGAAGTAATAAGTATATTTATTACAGTTCTATCGATAATAACTGCATAATATGGGTAATAATGCATGTTATATTGATGATAATGAAAGTAATACGTATATTTATTACAGTTCTAGCGATAATAACTGCATTATATGGGTAATAATGCACGTTATATTGCTAACAATATAAGTAATAAGTATAGTTATTACAGTTCTAGCGATAATAACTGCATTATATGGGTAAAAATGCACGTTATATTGCTAATAGTATAAGTAATAAGTATAATTATTACAGTTCTAGCGATAATAACTGCATTATATGGGTAATAATGCACGTTATATTGCTAACAATATAAGTAATAAGTATAATTATTACAGTTCTAGCGATAATAACTGCATAATATGGGTAATAATGCACGTTATATTGCTAATAATATAAGTAATGAGTACAATTATTACAGTTCTAGCGATAATAACTGCATTATATGCTTAATATAGCATGTTATATTGATAATATCGGGAGTAATAAGTATAATTATTATAGTTCTAGCGATAATAATAGTAAAATATGGCAAATAGTGCATGTTATATTGATAATAATAAAAGTAATAAGTATATTTATTACAGTTCTATCGATAATAACTGCATAATATGGGTAATAATGCATGTTATATTGATGATAATAAAAGTAATACGTATACTTATTATAGTTCTGGCGATCATAACTGCATAATATGGGTAATAATGCATGTTATATTGATAATATTATAAGTAATAAGTATAATTATTACAGTTCTAGCGATAATAACTGCATTATATGGGTAATAATGCACGTTATATTGCTAACAATATCAGTAATAAGTATAATTATTACAGTTCTAGCGATAATAACTGCATTATATGGGTAAAAATGCATGTTATATTGATAATATTGGGAGTAATGAGTATATTTATTATGGTTCTAGAGATAATAACTGCATAATATCGGTAATAATGCATGTTATATTGATAATAATATAAGTAATAAGTATAATTATTACAGTTCTTGCGATAATACCTCCATAATATGGGTAAAAATGCACGTTATATTGCTAATAGTATAAGTAATAAGTATAATTATTACAGTTCTAGCGATAATAGCTGCATAATATGGGTAATAATGCACGTTATATTGCTAATAATATAAGTAATGAGTACAATTATTACAGTTCTAGCGATAATAACTGCATTATATGGGTAATAATGCATGTTATATTGATAATAATATAAGTAATAAGTATAATTATTACAGTTCTAACGATAATAACTGCATTATATGGGTAATAACGCGCGTTATATTGCTAACAATATAAGTAATAAGTATAATTATTACAGTTCTAGCGATAATAACTGCATTATATGGGTAACAATGCCTGTTTTATTGCTAATAGTATAAGTAATAAGTATAATGATTACAGTTCTAGCGATAATACCTCTATTATATGGGTAATAATGCATGTTATATTGATGATAATGAAAGTAATACGTATATTCATTATAGTTCTAGCGATAATAACTGCTAGCTATAATATTGGTAATAATGCATGTTATATTGAGAATAATATAAGTAATAAGTATAATTATTACAGTTCTAGCGATAGTACCTCTATTATATGGGTAATAATGCATGTTATATTGATAATGATATAAGTAATAAGTATAATTATTACAGTTCTATCGATAATAACTGCATAATATGGGTAATAATGCATGTTATATTGATGATAATGAAAGTAATACGTATATTTATTACAGTTCTAGCGATAATAACTGCATTATATGGGTAATAATGCACGTTATATTGCTAACAATATAAGTAATAAGTATAATTATTACAGTTTTAGCGATAATAACTGCATTATATAGGTAATAATGCATGTTATATTGATAACATCGGGAGTAATAAGTATAATTATTATAGTTCTAGCGATAATAATAGTAAAATATGGCAAATAGTGCATGTTATATTGATAATAATAGAAGTAATAAGTATATTTATTACAGTTCTATCGATAATAACTGCATAATATGGGTAATAATGCATGTTATATTGATGATAATGAAAGTAATACGTATATTTATTACAGTTCTAGCGATAATAACTGCATTATATGGGTAATAATGCACGTTATATTGCTAACAATATAAGTAATAAGTATAGTTATTACAGTTCTAGCGATAATAACTGCATTATATGGGTAAAAATGCACGTTATATTGCTAATAGTATAAGTAATAAGTATAATTATTACAGTTCTAGCGATAATAACTGCATTATATGGGTAATAATGCACGTTATATTGCTAACAATATGGGTAATATGTATAATTATTACAGTTCTAGCGATAATAACTGCATAATATGGGTAATAATGCACGTTATATTGCTAATAATATAAGTAATGAGTACAATTATTACAGTTCTAGCGATAATAACTGCATTATATGCTTAATATAGCATGTTATATTGATAATATCGGGAGTAATAATTATAATTATTATAGTTCTAGCGATAATAATAGTAAAATATGGCAAATAGTGCATGTTATATTGATAATAATAAAAGTAATAAGTATATTTATTACAGTTCTATCGATAATAACTGCATAATATGGGTAATAATGCATGTTATATTGATGATAATAAAAGTAATACGTATATTTATTATAGTTCTGGCGATCATAACTGCATAATATGGGTAATAATGCATGTTATATTGATAATATTATAAGTAATAAGTATAATTATTACAGTTCTAGCGATAATAACTGCATTATATGGGTAATAATGCACGTTATATTGCTAACAATATCAGTAATAAGTATAATTATTACAGTTCTAGCGATCATAACTGCATTATATGGGTAAAAATGCATGTTATATTGATAATATTGGGAGTGATGAGTATATTTATTATGGTTCTAGAGATAATAACTGCATAATATGGGTAATAATGCATGTTATATTGATAATAATATAAGTAATAAGGATAATTATTACAGTTCTAGCGATAATACCTCCATTATATGGGTAATAATGCATGTTATATTGATAACATGGGGAGTAATAAGTATAATTATTATAGTTCTAGCGATAATAATAGTAAAATATGGCTAATAGTGCATGATATATTGATAATAGTAAAAGTAGTAAGTGTATTTATTACAGTTCTATCGATAATAACTGCATAATATGGGTAATAATGCATGTTATATTGATAATAATATAAGTAATAAGTATAATTATTACAGTTCTAGCGATAATACCTCCATTATATGGGTAATAATGCATGTTATATTGATGATAATGAAAGTAATACGTATATTTATTATAGTTCTAGCGATAATAACTGCATAATGTGGGTAATAATGCATGTTATGTTGATAATAATATAAGTAATAAGTATAATTATTACAGTTCTAGCGATAATAACTGCATTATATGGGTAATAATGCATGTTATATTGAGAATAATATAAGTAATAAGTATAATTATTACAGTTCTGGCGATAATAACTGCATTATATGGGTAATAATGCACGTTATATTGCTAATAGTATAAGTAATAAGTATAATTATTACAGTTCTAGCGATAATACCTCCATTATATGGGTAATAATGCATGTTATATTGATGATAATGAAAGTAATACGTATATTTATTATAGTTCTAGCGATAATAACTGCATAATGTGGGTAATAATGCATGTTATATTGAGAATAATATAAGTAATAAGTATAACTATTACAGTTCTGGCGATAATAACTGCATTATATGGATAATAATGCACGTTATATTGCTAACAATATAAGTAATAAGTATAATTATTACAGTTCTAGCGATAATAACTGCATTATATGGGTAAAAATGCATGTTATATTGATAATATTGGGAGTAATGAGTATATTTATTATGGTTCTAGAGATAATAACTGCATAATATGGGTAATAATGCATGTTATATTGATAATAATATAAGTAATAAGTATAACTATTACAGTTCTGGCGATAATAACTGCATTATATGGATAATAATGCACGTTATATTGCTAACAATATAAGTAATAAGTATAATTATTACAGTTCTTGCGATAATACCTCCATAATATGGGTAAAAATGCACGTTATATTGCTAATAGTATAAGTAATAAGTATAATTATTACAGTTCTAGCGATAATAACTGCATAATATGGGTAATAATGCACGTTATATTGCTAATAATATAAGTAATGAGTACAATTATTACAGTTCTAGCGATAATAACTGCATTATATGGGTAATAATGCATGTTATATTGATAATATCGGGAGTAATAAGTATAATTATTATAGTTCTAGCGATAATAACTGCATTATATGGGTAACAATGCACGTTTTATTGCTATTAGTATAAGTAATAAGTATAATTATTACAGTTCTAGCGATAATACCTCTATTATATGGGTAATAATGCATGTTATATTGATGATAATGAAAGTAATACGTATATTTATTATAATTCTAGCGATAATAACTGCATAATATGGGTAATAATGCACGTTATATTGCTAATAATATAAGTAATGAGTACAATTATTACAGTTCTAGCGATAATAACTGCATAATATGGGTAATAATGCACGTTATATTGCTAATAATATAAGTAATGAGTACAATTATTACAGTTCTGGCGATAATAACTGCATTATATAGGTAATAATGCATGTTATATTGCTAATAATATAAGTAATAAGTATAATTATTACAGTTCTAGCGATAATAACTGCATTATATAGGTAATAATGCATGTTATATTGATAATATCGGGAGTAATAAGTATAATTATTATAGTTCTAGCGATAATAATAGTAAAATATGGCTAATAGTGCATGATATATTGATAACAGTAAAAGTAGTAAGTGTATTTATTACAGTTCTATCGATAATAAGTGCATAATATGGGTAATAATGCATGTTATATTGATAATAATGAAAGTAATACGTATATTTATTATAGTTCTTGCGATAATAACTGCATAATATGGGTAATAATGCATGTTATATTGAGAATAATATAAGTAATAAGTATAATTATTACAGTTCTGGCGATAATAACTGCATTATATGGGTAATAATGCACGTTATATTGCTAATAGTATAAGTAATAAGTATAATTATTACAGTTCTAGCGATAATACCTCCATTATATGGGTAATAATGCATGTTATATTGATGATAATGAAGGTAATACGTATATTTATTATAGTTCTAGCGATAATAACTGCATAATGTGGGTAATAATGCATGTTATATTGAGAATAATATAAGTAATAAGTATAATTATTACAGTTCTGGCGATAATAACTGCACTATATGGGTAATAATGCACGTTATATTGCTAATAGTGTAAGTAATAAGTATAATTATTACAGTTCTAGCAATAATACCTCCATTATATGGGTAATAATGCATGTTATGTTGATAATAATATAAGTAATAAGTATAATTATTACAGTTCTAGCGATAATAACTGCATTATATGGGTAATAATGCATGTTATATTGAGAATAATATAAGTAATAAGTATAATTATTACAGTTCTGGCGATAATAACTGCATTAGATGGGTAATAATGCACGTTATATTGCTAATAGTATAAGTAATAAGTATAATTATTACAGTTCTAGCGATAATACCTCCATTATATGGGTAATAATGCATATTATATTGATAATAATATAAGTAATAAGTATAAATATTACAGTTCTAGCGATAATAACTGCGTAATATGGGTAATAATGCACGTTACATTGCTAATAATATAAGTAATGAGTATAATTATTACAGTTCTAGCGATAATAACTGCATTATATGGGTAATAAGGCATGTTATATTGATAACGTCGGGAGTAATAAGTATAATTATTATAGTTCTAGCGATAATAATAGTAAAATATGGCTAATAGTGCATGATATATTGATAATAGTAAAAGTAATAATTGTATTTATTACAGTACTATCGATAATAACTGCATAATATGGGTAATAATGCATGTTATATTGATAATAATATAAGTAATAAGTATAATTATTACAGTTCTAGCGATAATACCTCCATTATATGGGTAATAATGCATGTTATATTGATGATAATGAAAGTAATACGTATATTTATTATAGTTCTAGCGATAATAACTGCATAATGTGGGTAATAATGCATGTTATATTGAGAATAATATAAGTAATAAGTATAATTATTACAGTTCTGGCGATAATAACTGCATTATATGGGTAATAATGCACGTTATATTGCTAATAGTATAAGTAATAAGTATAATTAATACAGTTCTAGCGATAATAACTGCATTATATGGGTAATAATGCATGTTATATTGATAATATCGGGAGTAATAAGTATAATTATTATAGTTCTAGCGATAATAACTGCATTATATGGGTAACAATGCACGTCTTATTGCTAATAGTATAAGTAATAAGTATAATGATTACACTTCTAGCGATAATACCTCTATTATATGGGTAATAATGCACGTTATATTGATGATAATGAAAGTAATACGTATATTTATTATAATTCTAGCGATAATAACTGCATAATATGGGTAATAATGCACGTTATATTGCTAATAATATAAGTAATGAGTACAATTATTACAGTTCTAGCGATAATAACTGCATTATATGGGTAATAATGCATGTTATATTGATAATAATATAAGTAATAAGTATAATTATTACAGTTCTAGCGATAATAACTGCATTATATGGGTAATAATGCACGTTATATTGCTAATAATATAAGTAATAAGTATAATTATTACAGTTCTAGCGATAATAACTGCATTATATGGGTAATAATGCATGTTATATTGATAATATCGAGAGTAATAAGTATAATTATTATAGTTCTAGCGATAATAACTGCATTATATGGGTAACAATGCACGTTTTATTGCTAATAGTATAAGTAATAAGTATAATTATTACAGTTCTAGCGATAATACCTCTATTATATGGGTAATAATGCATGTTATATTGATGATAATGAAAGTAATACGTATATTTATTATAGTGCTAGCGATAATAACTGCATAATGTGGGTAATAATGCATGTTATATTGAGAATAATATAAGTAATAAGTATAATTATTACAGTTCTGGCGATAATAACTGCATTATATGGGTAATAATGCACGCTATATTGCTAATAGTATAAGTAATAAGTATAATTATTACAGTTCTTGCGCTAATACCTCCATTATATGGGTAATAATGCATGTTATATTGATAATAATATAAGAAATAAGTATAATTATTACAGTTCTAGCGATAATAACTGCATTATATGGGTAAAAATGCACGTTATATTGCTAATAGTATAAGTAATAAGTATAATTATTACAGTTCTTGCGATAATACCTCCATTATATGGGTAATAATGCATGTTATATTGATAATAATATAAGTAATAAGTATAATTATTACAGTTCTAGCGATAATAACTGCATTATATGGGTAAAAATGCACGTTATATTGCTAATGGTATAAGTAATAAGTATAATTATTACAGTTCCAGCGATAATACCTCTATTATATGGGTAATAATGCATGTTATATTGATAATGATATAAGCAATAAGTATAATTATTACAGTTCTAGCGATAACAACTGCATAATATGGGTAATAATGCACGTTATATTGTTAATAATATAAGTAATAAGTATAATTATTACAGTTCTAGCGATAATACCTCCATTATATGGGTAATAATGCATGTTATATTGAGAATAATATAAGTAATAAATATAATTATTACAGTTCTGGCGATAATAACTGCATTATATGGGTAATAATGCACGTTATATTGCTAATAGTATAAGTAATAAGTATAATTATTACAGTTCTAGCGATAATAACTGCATTATATGGGTAATAATGCACGTTATATTGCTAATAATATAAGTAATAAGTATAATTATTACAGTTCTAGCGATAATAACTGCATTATATGGGTAATAATGCATGTTATATTGATAATATCGGGAGTAATAAGTATAATTATTATAGTTCTGGCGATAATAACTGCATTATATGGGTAACAATGCACGTTTTATTGCTAATAGTATAAGTAATAAGTATAATGATTACAGTTCTAGCGATAATACCTCTATTATATGGGTAATAATGCATGTTATATTGATGATAATGAAAGTAATACGTATATTTATTATAATTCTAGCGATAATAACTGCATAATATGGGTAATAATGCACGTTATATTGCTAATAATATAAGTAATGAGTACAATTATTACAGTTCTAGCGATAATAACTGCATTATATGGGTAATAATGCATGTTATATTGATAATAATATAAGTAATAAGTATAATTATTACAGTTCTAGCGATAATAACTGCATTATATGGGTAATAATGCATGTTATATTGATAATATCGGGAGTAATAAGTATAATTATTATAGTTCTAGCGATAATAATAGTAAAATATGGCAAATAGTGCATGTTATATTGATAATAATAAAAGTAATAAGTATATTTATTACAGTTCTATCGATAATAACTGCACAATATGGGTAATAATGCATGTTATATTGATGATAGTAAAAGTAATACGTATATTTATTATAGTTCTAGCGATAATAACTGCATAATATGGGTAATAATGCATGTTATATTGATAATAATATGAGTAATAAGTATAATTCTTACAGTTCTAGCGATAATAACTGCATAATATGGGTAATAATGCATGTTATATTGAGAATAATATAAGTAATAAGTATAATTATTACAGTTCTGGCGATAATAACTGCATTATATGGGTAACAATGCTCGTTATATTGCTAATAGTGTAAGTAATAAGTATAATTATTACGGTTCTAGCAATAATACCTCCATTATATGGGTAATAATGCATGTTATGTTGATAATAATATAAGTAATAAGTATAATTATTACAGTTCTAGCGATAATAACTGCATTATATGGGTAATAATGCATGTTATATTGCGAATAATATAAGTAATAAGTATAATTATTACAGTTCTGGCGATAATAACTGCATTATATGGGTAACAATGCACGTTTTATTGCTAATAGTATAAGTAATAAGTATAATTATTACAGTTCTAGCGATAATACCTCTATTATATGGGTAATAATGCATGTTATATTGATGATAATGAAAGTAATACGTATATTTATTATAGTGCTAGCGATAATAACTGCATAATGTGGGTAATAATGAATGTTATATTGAGAATAATATAAGTAATAAGTATAATTATTACTGTTCTGGCGATAATAACTGCATTATATGGGTAATAATGCACGCTATATTGCTAATAGTATAAGTAATAAGTATAATTATTACAGTTCTTGCGATAATACCTCCATTATATGGGTAATAATGCATGTTATATTGATAATAATATAAGTAATAAGTATAATTATTACAGTTCTAGCGATAATAACTGCATTATATGGGTAAAAATGCACGTTATATTGCTAATGGTATAAGTAATAAGTATAATTATTACAGTTCTAGCGATAATACCTCTATTATATGGGTAATAATGCATGTTATATTGATAATGATATAAGTAATAAGTATAATTATTACAGTTCTAGCGATAATACCTCCATTATATGGGTAATAATGCATGTTATATTGATAATGATATAAGCAATAAGTATAATTATTACAGTTCTAGCGATAACAACTGCATAATATGGGTAATAATGCACGTTATATTGTTAATAATATAAGTAATAAGTATAATTATTACAGTTCTGGCGATAATAACTGCATTATGTGGGTAATAATGCATGTTATATTGCTAATAGTATAAGTAATAAGTATAATTATTACAGTTCTAGCGATAATAACTGCATTATATGGGTAATAATGCACGTTATATTGCTAATAATATAAGTAATAAGTATAATTATTACAGTTCTAGCGATAATAACTGCATTATATGGGTAATAATGCATGTTATATTGATAATATCGGGAGTAATAAGTATAATTATTATAGTTCTAGCGATAATAACTGCATTATATGGGTAACAATGCACGTTTTATTGCTAATAGTATAAGTAATAAGTATAATGATTACAGTTCTAGCGATAACACCTCTATTATATGGGTAATAATGCATGTTATATTGATGATAATGAAAGTAATACGTATATTTATTATAATTCTAGCGATAATAACTGCATAATATGGGTAATAATGCACGTTATATTGCTAATAATATAAGTAATGAGTACAATTATTACAGTTCTAGCGATAATAACTGCATTATATGGGTAATAATGCATGTTATATTGATAATAATATAAGTAATGAGTACAATTATTACAGTTCTAGCGATAATAACTGCATTATATGGGTAATAATGCATGTTATATTGATAATATCGGGAGTAATAAGTATAATTATTATAGTTCTAGCGATAATAATAGTAAAATATGGCAAATAGTGCATGTTATATTGATAATAATAAAAGTAATAAGTATATTTATTACAGTTCTATCGATAATAACTGCATAATATGGGTAATAATGCATGTTATATTGATGATAATAAAAGTAATACGTATATTTATTATAGTTCTAGCGATAATAACTGCATAATATGGGTAATAATGCATGTTATATTGATAATAATATGAGTAATAAGTATAATTCTTACAGTTCTAGCGATAATAACTGCATAATATGGGTAATAATGCATGTTATATTGATAATAATATGAGTAATAAGTATAATTCTTACAGTTCTAGCGATAATACCTCTATTATATGGGTAATAATGCATGTTATATTGATGATAATGAAAGTAATACGTATATTTATTATAATTCTAGCGATAATAACTGCATAATATGGGTAATAATGCACGTTATATTGCTAATAATATAAGTAATGAGTACAATTATTACAGTTCTAGCGATAATAACTGCATTATATGGGTAATAATGCACGTTATATTGCTAATAATATAAGTAATAAGTATAATTATTACAGTTCTAGCGATAATAACTGCATTATATGGGTAATAATGCATGTTATATTGATAATATCGGGAGTAATAAGTATAATTATTATAGTTCTAGCGATAATAACTGCATTATATGGGTAACAATGCACGTTTTATTGCTAATAGTATAAGTAATAAGTATAATGATTACAGTTCTAGCGATAATACCTCTATTATATGGGTAATAATGCATGTTATATTGATGATAATGAAAGTAATACGTATATTTATTATAATTCTAGCGATAATAACTGCATAATATGGGTAATAATGCACGTTATATTGCTAATAATATAAGTAATGAGTACAATTATTACAGTTCTAGCGATAATAACTGCATTATATGGGTAATAATGCATGTTATATTGATAATAATATAAGTAATGAGTACAATTATTACAGTTCTAGCGATAATAACTGCATTATATGGGTAATAATGCATGTTATATTGATAATATCGGGAGTAATAAGTATAATTATTATAGTTCTAGCGATAATAATAGTAAAATATGGCAAATAGTGCATGTTATATTGATAATAATAAAAGTAATAAGTATATTTATTACAGTTCTATCGATAATAACTGCATAATATGGGTAATAATGCATGTTATATTGATGATAATAAAAGTAATACGTATATTTATTATAGTTCTAGCGATAATAACTGCATAATATGGGTAATAATGCATGTTATATTGATAATAATATGAGTAATAAGTATAATTCTTACAGTTCTAGCGATAATAACTGCATAATATGGGTAATAATGCATGTTATATTGATAATAATATGAGTAATAAGTATAATTCTTACAGTTCTAGCGATAATACCTCTATTATATGGGTAATAATGCATGTTATATTGATGATAATGAAAGTAATACGTATATTTATTATAATTCTAGCGATAATAACTGCATAATATGGGTAATAATGCACGTTATATTGCTAATAATATAAGTAATGAGTACAATTATTACAGTTCTAGCGATAATAACTGCATTATATGGGTAATAATGCATGTTATATTGATAATAATATAAGTAATAAGTATAATTATTACAGTTCTAGCGATAATAACTGCATTATATGGGTAATAATGCATGTTATATTCATAATATCGGGAGTAATAAGTATAATTATTATAGTTCTAGCGATAGTAATAGTAAAATATGGCAAATAGTGCATGTTATATTGATAATAATAAAAGTAATAAGTATATTTATTACAGTTCTATCGATAATAACTGCATAATATGGGTAATAATGCATGTTATATTGATGATAATAAAAGTAATACGTATATTTATTATAGTTCTAGCGATAATAACTGCATAATATGGGTAATAATGCATGTTATATTGATAATAATATGAGTAATAAGTATAATTCTTACAGTTCTAGCGATAATAACTGCATAATATGGGTAATAATGCATGTTATATTGATAATAATATGAGTAATAAGTATAATTCTTACAGTTCTAGCGATAATAACTGCATAATATGGGTAATAATGCATGTTATATTGAGAATAATATAAGTAATAAGTATAATTATTACAGTTCTGGCGATAATAACTGCATTATATGGGTAACAATGCTCGTTATATTGCTAATAGTGTAAGTAATAAGTATAATTATTACAGTTCTAGCAATAATACCTCCATTATATGGGTAATAATGCATGTTATGTTGATAATAATATAAGTAATAAGTATAATCATTACAGTTCTAGAGATAATAACTGCATTATATGGGTAATAATGCACGTTATATTGCTAATAATATAAGTAATGAGTACAATTATTACAGTTCTAGCGATAATAACTGCATTATATGGGTAATAATGCATGTTATATTGATAATAATATAAGTAATAAGTATAATTATTACAGTTCTAGCGATAATAACTGCATTATATGGGTAATAATGCATGTTATATTGATAATATCGGGAGTAATAAGTATAATTATTATAGTTCTAGCGATAATAATAGTAAAATATGGCAAATAGTGCATGTTATATTGATAATAATAAAAGTAATAAGTATATTTATTACAGTTCTATCGATAATAACTGCATAATATGGGTAATAATGCATGTTATATTGATGATAATAAAAGTAATACGTATATTTATTATAGTTCTAGCGATAATAACTGCATAATATGGGTAATAATGCATGTTATATTGATAATAATATGAGTAATAAGTATAATTCTTACAGTTCTAGCGATAATAACTGCATAATATGGGTAATAATGCATGTTATATTGATAATAATATGAGTAATAAGTATAATTCTTACAGTTCTAGCGATAATAACTGCATAATATGGGTAATAATGCATGTTATATTGAGAATAATATAAGTAATAAGTATAATTATTACAGTTCTGGCGATAATAACTGCATTATATGGGTAACAATGCTCGTTATATTGCTAATAATATAAGTAATAAGTATAATTATTACAGTTCTAGCGATAATAACTGCATTATATGGGTAATAATGCATGTTATATTGATAATATCGGGAGTAATAAGTATAATTATTATAGTTCTAGCGATAATAACTGCATTATATGGGTAACAATGCACGTTTTATTGCTAATAGTATAAGTAATAAGTATAATTATTACAGTTCTAGCGATAATACCTCTATTATATGGGTAATAATGCATGTTATATTGATGATAATGAAAGTAATACGTATATTTATTATAGTGCTAGCGATAATAACTGCATAATGTGGGTAATAATGCATGTTATATTGAGAATAATATAAGTAATAAGTATAATTATTACAGTTCTGGCGATAATAACTGCATTATATGGGTAATAATGCACGCTATATTGCTAATAGTAAAAGTAATAAGTATAATTATTACAGTTCTAGCTATAATAACTGCATTATATGGGTAATAATGCATGTTATATTGATAATAATATAAGTAATAAGTATAATTATTACAGTTCTAGCGATAATACCTCCATTATATGGGTAATAATGCATGTTATATTGATGATAATGAAAGTAATACGTATATTTATTATAGTTCTAGCGATAATAACTGCATAATATGGGTAAAAATGCACGTTATATTGCTAATGGTATAAGTAATAAGTATAATTATTACAGTTCTAGCGATAATACCTCTATGATATGGGTAATAATGCATGTCATATTGATAATGATATAAGCAATAAGTATAATTATTACAGTTCTAGCGATAACAACTGCATAATATGGGTAATAATGCACGTTATATTGCTAATAATATAAGTAATAAGTATAATTATTACAGTTCTAGCGATAATACCTCCATTATATGGGTAATAATGCATGTTATATTGATAATAATATAAGTAATAAGTATAAATATTACAGTTCTAGCGATAATAACTGCATAATATGGGTAATAATGCACGTTACATTGCTAATAATATAAATAATGAGTATAATTATTACAGTTCTAGCGATAATAACTGCATTATATGGGTAATAATGCACGTTATATTGATAATAATATAAGTAATAAGCATAATTATTACAGTTCTAGCGATAATACCTCCATTATATAGGTAATAATGCATGTTATATTGATGATAATGAAAGTAATACGTATATTTATTATAGTTCTAGCGATAATAACTGCATAATGTGGGTAATAATGCATGTTATATTGAGAATAATATAAGTAATAAGTATAATTATTACAGTTCTGGCGATAATAACTGCATTATATGGGTAACAATGCACGGTCTATTGCTAATAGTATAAGTAATAAGTATAATTATTACAGTTCTAGCGATAATACCTCTATTATATGGGTAATAATGCATGTTACATTGATAATGATATAAGTAATAAGTATAATTATTACAGTTCTAGCGATAACAACTGCATAATATGGGTAATAATGCACGTTATATTGCTAATAATATAAGTAATGAGTACAATTATTACAGTTCTAGCGATAATAACTGCATTATATGGGTAATAATGCATGTTATATTGATAATAATATAAGTAATAAGTATAATTATTACAGTTCTAGCGATAATAACTGCATTATATGGGTAATAATGCATGTTATATTCATAATAATATAAGTAATAAGTATAATTATTACAGTTCTAGCGATAATACCTCCATTATATGGGTAATAATGCATGTTGTATTGATGATAATGAAAGTAATACGTATATCTATTATAGTTCTAGCGATAATAACTGCATAATATGGGTAATAATGCATGTTATATTGAGAATAATATAAGTAATAAGTATAATTATTACAGTTCTGGCGATAATAACTGCATTATATGGGTAGTAATGCACGTTATATTGCTAATAGTATAAGTAATAAGTATAATTATTACAGTTCTAGCGATAATACCTTTATTATATGGGTAATAATGCATGTTATATTGATGATAATGAAAGTAATACATATATTTATTATAGTTCTAGCGATAATAACTGCATAATATGGGTAATAATGCATGTTATATTGAGAATAATATAAGTAATAAGTATAATTATTACAGTTCTGGCGATAGTAACTGCATTATATGGGTAACAATGCACGTTATATTGCTAATAGTATAAGTAATAAGTATAATGATTACAGTTCTAGCGATAATACCTCTATTATATGGGTAATAATGCATGTTATATTGATGATAATGAAAGTAATACGTATATTTATTATAGTTCTAGCGATAATAACTGCATAATATGGGTAATAATGCATGTTATATTGATAATAATATGAGTAATAAGTATAATCATTACAGTTCTAGAGATAATAACTGCATTATATGGGTAATAATGCACGTTATATTGCTAACAATATAAGTAATAAGTATAATTATTACAGTTCTAGCGATAATAACTGCATTATATGGGTAATAATGCATGTTACATTGATAATATTGGGAGTAATAAGTATATTTATTATAATTCTGGCGATCATAACTGCATAATATGGGTAATAATGCATGTTATATTGATAATATCGGGAGTAATAAGTATAATTATTATAGTTCTAGCGATAATAATAGTAAAATATGGCAAATAGTGCATGTTATATTGATAATAATAAAAGTAATAAGTATATTTATTACAGTTCTATCGATAATAACTGCATAATATGGGTAATAATGCATGTTATATTGATGATAATAAAAGTAATACGTATATTTATTATAGTTCTAGCGATAATAACTGCATAATATGGGTAACAATGCACGTTTTATTGCTAATGGTATAAGTAATAAGTATGATTATTACAGTTCTAGCGATAATACCTCTATGATATGGGTAATAATGCATGTCATATTGATAATGATATAAGCAATAAGTATAATTATTACAGTTCTAGCGATAACAACTGCATAATATGGGTAATATTGCACGTTATATTGCTAATAATATAAGTAATAAGTATAATTATTACAGTTCTAGCGATAATACCTCCATTATATGGGTAATAATGCATGTTATATTGATAATAATATAAGTAATAAGTATAAATATTACAGTTCTAGCGATAATAACTGCATAATATGGGTAATAATGCACGTTACATTGCTAATAATATAAATAATGAGTATAATTATTACAGTTCTAGCGATAATAACTGCATTATATGGGTAATAATGCATGTTATATTGATAATAATATAAGTAATAAGCATAATTATTACAGTTCTAGCGATAATACCTCCATTATATAGGTAATAATGCATGTTATATTGATGATAATGAAAGTAATACGTATATTTATTATAGTTCTAGCGATAATAACTGCATAATGTGGGTAATAATGCATGTTATATTGAGAATAATATAAGTAATAAGTATAATTATTACAGTTCTGGCGATAATAACTGCATTATATGGGTAACAATGCACGGTCTATTGCTAATAGTATAAGTAATAAGTATAATTATTACAGTTCTAGCGATAATACCTCTATTATATGGGTAATAATGCATGTTACATTGATAATGATATAAGTAATAAGTATAATTATTACAGTTCTAGCGCTAACAACTGCATAATATGGGTAATAATGCACGTTATATTGCTAATAATATAAGTAATGAGTACAATTATTACAGTTCTAGCGATAATAACTGCATTATATGGGTAATAATGCATGTTATATTGATAATAATATAAGTAATAAGTATAATTATTACAGTTCTAGCGATAATAACTGCATTATATGGGTAATAATGCATGTTATATTGATAATAATATAAGTAATAAGTATAATTATTACAGTTCTAGCGATAATACCTCCATTATATGGGTAATAATGCATGTTGTATTGATGATAATGAAAGTAATACGTATATTTATTATAGTTCTAGCGATAATAACTGCATAATATGGGTAATAATGCATGTTATATTGAGAATAATATAAGTAATAAGTATAATTATTACAGTTCTGGCGATAATAACTGCATTATATGGGTAGTAATGCACGTTATATTGCTAATAGTATAAGTAATAAGTATAATTATTACAGTTCTGGCGATAATAACTGCATTATATGGGTAACAATGCACGGTCTATTGCTAATAGTATAAGTAATAAGTATAATTATTACAGTTCTAGCGATAATACCTCTATTATATGGGTAATAATGCATGTTACATTGATAATGATATAAGTAATAAGTATAATTATTACAGTTCTAGCGCTAACAACTGCATAATATGGGTAATAATGCACGTTATATTGCTAATAATATAAGTAATGAGTACAATTATTACAGTTCTAGCGATAATAACTGCATTATATGGGTAATAATGCATGTTATATTGATAATAATATAAGTAATAAGTATAATTATTACAGTTCTAGCGATAATAACTGCATTATATGGGTAATAATGCATGTTATATTGATAATAATATAAGTAATAAGTATAATTATTACAGTTCTAGCGATAATACCTCCATTATATGGGTAATAATGCATGTTGTATTGATGATAATGAAAGTAATACGTATATTTATTATAGTTCTAGCGATAATAACTGCATAATATGGGTAATAATGCATGTTATATTGAGAATAATATAAGTAATAAGTATAATTATTACAGTTCTGGCGATAATAACTGCATTATATGGGTAGTAATGCACGTTATATTGCTAATAGTATAAGTAATAAGTATAATTATTACAGTTCTAGCGATAATCCCTCCAT